>CM039131.1:27178635-27400581 GCA_022036555.1 Microstegium vimineum
ATTCGAATTTCCCAACCAAAAATTCTATATGTCTATTCTATGATATTTCTATATATATATAGAATATGATATCTAATATGACACCCAATTTGTCAAAGGGATTGGATTGGTGACTTACCCATTCAGTGACTTTGGCACTAGACGTTCCAAAAACAGGTACTATTGGATCGGGTGAATTAGAGAATAGACAGAGGTCCGTTGGCATTTCAGCTTCTCTTCTCCCTTTCAGGGCCTATCCGAAAGAGAATCCAGGACCTCTTGGTCCTGAATATCAGAATAGGACGAACGAACCGGCCTCCGTGGATATCTTTGCTTCGGAACAAAACAATTAGCATTAGGCTCGGTCAACTGGAATGTGTATTATCCATATGGGAGATCTTCCAATCGAGAAGATCCATCGATCTGAGACGAAGAGAAAGGGCCCATTTTCTTTACTTATTCAGTTAAACCAAGGATTCATTATGGAAACAGATAGTAACAACCATTTCATCAGACATGCGTATTTTTGATTATCCGGTGGATTTACACAGTTTCATTAATGCAAATTGTTTGATGTAGTTAGTACTCAGGTTATTCGACGCTCAAGAATTCTTATTTAGGCAGTTCATATCATCCCATACATAGTGTTTTGATCTAAGATTGCAATTCTTCCATGTTTCCGCAGTAGCATATTGTTCCATGGAGCTAGGGTCCAAAATGGAATCAACAAGTGTTTCCACGACTCTACCGCCCGGCCAATCCTGTTCCACTGAATCCCCTCCCTTTTTCATGGCCACATATCTTTATGGCTAAGGAGTGGGAAATCTTTCTCCTGTTACACAAATGGAATGTTTCATTTCATCCGGGAAAAGCCACCTCTTTCTCCACAAACAATGTCTTTGTCATTTGATCCAGGAGCCTTCCGTTAGATAGGAATAGCTTTGCTAAATACTGAGAACTCTCGGATAGAGTATTAGAATGAAAAGACCATTAATTATATAAGGAAGAACCCAGGGTTCTAGCCCATTCCCATTCCTAAATAACTAATTCGTAGTGCTTTTGCCTTTCTTGCGTACTCCTAGTGAACCAGTTGCTAGCCATATGTTTAGGAGGCTTTTTTCTCCAGGTACTGGTACTAAGCCGCTTTGCCATCTCTTCATCTGCAAAGAATTCTTGACGTGAAAACATAGAGACAAAGGCATGATCTTTGAATAGGAAAAAGAATGGATTCGAAGGTCCCAAATCAATTGGCTTATTCGAAAAAAGCCTTCTTCTTTGAAAGATATATCTCGTGTCTGGTACTGCATTGTTCCACTCTGCAAGAAGTCCGAATCAGTCTCTTGCACCTCCCCCTTTTTATGATAAATATACCAGAAATAATTCGAATCATCCTCTTTAATCTGCTTGGACCCGCTCCAATACCCATAGGAAAATCCCCAGTCATATTCAGCGTACCTGTCCCTGCAATCAAATAGATTGTCCCAAGGGCCCCATATTCTAGGAGCCCAAGTTATGCTATTGAAAATTAGTTCCTCTAGCAGTTCCGGTTTGACCATTCCGTTCCCTTTTTCAAACTCCACTTCTTTTCATATAGCATCCCTAATCAAAGAGAGAACAATATCCATTTCAAAACATTTCTAACGGATTCCTTGGTTCGGACCGACGAAGTAATGGCACTCGATTATTATCAACCTGACTGCAATCTTTTTCTGTCGGTAAGGATTGCACCAGAGCACCTTCTACTTCTAGTAGGCCATGAACTATAGATAGAGAAGAATCATTCTGAGCGAGTCCATAAGAAGCGACCCACTTTTTCATCGGTTCCGGGGGAAGACCAAAGATCTTGCGCGACCGGTCCGCCAGAAAAACTCAAAAGAGAAAGAAGTCTCGTTAATCTCTTCATGCTCGTTCCAAGTTCGAAGTACCGTTTGGCCAAAGAAAAAGCCGCTTCCTGACACGATTGCCTCTTTATATAGATAGATATAGGATCTATGGGGTTATTACTTAGAAGTCTATTTTGTACAAGATCCCCTCCTATCTGATAGAAAAGGGTCCCATGATCCCGAGCCGGTCTTATCTTGGCTCGCAAACCCCAAGTTTGTCTATGAAGAGCTAATCTAATTGTATTAGTTTCTATAATGGATTTCTTATGTGGAATACTAATGGATAGGGCCTCGTTGCTAAGTGCTACAAGATCTAGTGCACTGGAACTCGTGGTTATGGACCTGAATCCTTTAGTATGGAACCTTGTCTTTTCCAAGTAAAAACCCTAGTATATGAAAGAATGAAAAGGTGCTTTCGTTCTTGTGGAATAAGAAGCCCTCGTACCTTAATGAAAGGGAAATAGGAATTTTTCGTTAGGTATTTGACCAAATAGGATCGTCCAGTTCCTATAGAACCTATCACTAAAATACCCGATAGGGCTAAGCGGAACGAAAAGGGTTTTCCATGAGATGGTAAATGAAAACGATTAGCCCCACACGAGGTTTCGGAATAAGTGATTGTCTGATAATGAGCAAGGAATATACGTCTTTCTGCTAAAGAGGATCTATTAAACTCATAATTCATTAGATCCTTGTTAGCAATGTCAACTAGGTATCATAAGTAAATGGATCTCGGTTGTTCAATCCTTTGATAACCAAGGTCATTCTTTGCTAAAGAGAAATGATCACTATAGGTCAGACTCAATAGAATTGGATCCATTCCAAATAGCGAGAATTAGGATTCTTGATCCCTCTCAATCTCTCTTTCAATTCGAGGATCCGGAGAGGTGTTTTCATAGTCATCTCCGTATATTTGCCATCTCCGAATATTTTCGATTTCATTTTTCTATGATATGTCTTTCTATATGAAAATTGGTTATTTACGATGTACGATGATCCCTGTTAAGCATCCATGGCTGAATGGTTAAAGCGCCCAACTCATAATTGGTAAATTTGCGGGTTCAATTCCTGCTGGATGCACACGAACGGGAACGGTCTATTGGAACTGGCTCTCTATCCATGGAATCTCATCCATCATCCATGGATAGAGACCTCCTCCCTTTGCTCGTATATAGCACTTAGAAGAGTGACTTCTCCCCGATAAGGGTTTAGAGTATAGAGAGGATGCCTTTCTATAAATAATAGTAATAGTAAAAGACATAAAGCAAAGACTAGATTAGATGTTGAGTCCGCCGGCATTTCTTTTTCCTCGACTTTTTTGAAGATTGATTGTGACGAACTGGCGCATTTCCTTGGGGAACTTATCATAGTCTTTTTAGTTTTATTTATCGGAAAGAAGGATACTTTTATTATTACCGTAACTTTGATTTTACTTGATACAAAGTTTTGATTACAAAACTTTCCTTGTGACCGGATCTTTTTATGCTCTCTTGGAACCGACAACTTACTTCATGCTATTACTAACACTTATGACTGAGCCGCACTTGCTTTTCAAAAGAAATTGAAACTCTCATGCCTGAGACTAGCCAATAGAAGAAAGAGCCACAAGCAAGCCATAGCAGCATCCTTGTCGTATCGACTTGGGCGTAGCGTAGATCTGGTAACAACCCAGTAAGCCCTATTATTATATAGAAAATGGCAATGACAATGGCACAAGGCTTCGCCCTTTTCTCTACAAGATCTACCCAAATATAGGCAGGAGTTATTTCGCCAAGCAAACCATCTACACAAGAGCGAAAACCCGCCAATCAAACCGCTAAAGCAAATGGGCAAGAAGGTTGAGCTGATGTAAATAGTAAAGGTCGGAAGCTCTAGCTTGTGAAGACTCATGTTTTCTCTTGCCTGTCTCAGCTTCCATCTCCTGATGTTCCTACTCGTATCCATTCCTCCCTCTATAAAGGACATAAAAAAGAAGTACCATTCTTTCTCAATACTAGATTCCCTTATCCAGTGCAAGATGAAGGCATGGCTTTAGTGCTCGGAGGGCAGAACGTCAATTGGGCCCGATCTAGCTAATAAGAAGCATCAATAGAATGGAGAACGCATAGAGTCACATCCCCAGCCTTACAGTAGACAAGGTTGTCGGATCCGCTGCTTTGCTATTGGAAGCACTACAATGGATATCATACTTCATGGGCGAGGTTAGGAAGAGAGCAAGCAGTGTCTCCTCAACTGCCGTTGGTGGGCCCGGAAGGGAAACCTCGGATTAAGCCAATTGCTATCATATCTCGTCGCATGGTGAAAGGCGAAATGCAGCGGTACCACAAGTGCTCATTCATTGGTCCAACCTAGAAGCTACTTGGGAAGACTATGAATTGATTGCAAGTAAGACAAGGAGGATTTTTAGGAGAAAGGAGATCCTCTCTCAACCCAATAGATGTAATGTAGGAAGACTAGTATCTTTAGTCCATGGGTGTAACACCATAAGATGGGATTGATGGTAATCTATCATAAATAGTTTCCCTTTTTGTCTAGATGACGTCCCCACGGTGTCTATAATTTATGTCAACCAATAAGAAATACCTGAAAGAAGATGCGTAGGCCTTCAATCATGGTGCAATGAATATCGTAGATAGAGTGATGGAAGAAGTTCGATCTCATATAGCTAGCTGGAGTCTTTCTTTTCAAAGTGAAACGATTTTCCTTTTACGTTGAGATATTGGAATTGGATTTTCCTTCACCACTACTATCGTAACGCACAGAAAACACTGACGTTTCCGCTCGCTTTCAACCACTGCCACTTTACCTGAGCACTGTGACGCAGTCGGTCAAGTATTGAGGCTAGTATATCAAGGACTTATGAGAACTGAAAAGAAAAAAAACTAGGCAAAGGAATTCTAAAAGTTCATTGAGTTAAGGGAGGACCATTCGTGGGGGGTTCGTGGAAGAGTTGGGTTTGATTCCCTTTATACGCGATGTGGCAAAAAAGACTGATTCAACGAAATATGCCTGCATTAAGATTTAAAATGTGCCGTCTACTTCTAGGAAATGTTCGGAACAGAGAACTTTCTCTAATCCAACGCCGCATTCTCCGAATATTGAGGAACAAGAGGAGATCCATTAAAAGAAATCTTTCCAAGAGAGAAAATCTAAACAGTAACATCAAATCACAAACTACACGAAAGTTGTCCCTTTATTATGGGGATTTACCCATAAGGAAGATGCACAGAGGAAGAAAACGAACTTCATATATCCCTTTTTTACTCAATCAAGAAACAAGATCGGACGTGATTCCAGTTTGTCTCCATTTTAGTGACACTCTTCCTCAAGCAAGGCAGCCGATAAGTCATCGAAGGGTTTGTTTGAATAATGGACTGGTAACCATTACTCATTTTAATGTTTCCCATGGTGATCTAATATCTTTTAAAGAAAATGACGCGAGAACCCACGGTAAAGAAATAAGGAGATCTTTCTATATCGACATATCAGTTGGAAAAATCTTAGGCAAATACATACCGGGCAGAATCTGGAGAAGAACAAAAACAAAATGGCTCCACTTCCTCACAACTCAGAGGAGATGCCGCTTACTACTCAAATTGTTGCGAGTGGTGCATTCTTATATGCAAGAAGAAGGCTTCAAAAGAACAAAGAAGTTTGGATCCGCAAAAGTATGCTTAGGCAGTTCCTTCGCTGAGCACAACAGAATGAAGAGGAATTTGTTTCATTTCAAATACTTCTTATGGAAAAGAAGGAAGGAGGAAGAGGAAGGGGTAGAGGAGATCCTCAAAGTTATCGAGGAAAACGAAAACCGAAAAAGAGCAATAAGCCCTTTTGTTTACACAAAAAAATTCTATAGAAATTCGACCTATTGCTCCGGATCCCCGTTTACTAGGAAGATAAGAATCAAAAGGAGCGAACTACCTACTCATTATTCGGAGGTGAATCATAGAACACTAAAAGTTGTGGTATCTTATGGGAGCTCATTCCCTCACACCTCAACAAGAATTCAGTTCTAGATCAAGCCTCTCCTTGCCTCGCTCTCTCCTCTCTACATTCAAGAGAAGTTCTTAGCTCTCAAAGAGAATTAGTGTTGCTCTCACTAGTCCACAAGAAGATCTCTTGTCTTCATCAAGCTTCTCTTAGCTCAAACTTCTCCCCATAAGGCAAACTAGAAATCCACTCCGCATACACATACCCCTTTCTAGTCTTGCTCTTGTGTCTCTCTTCCTCTCTAGAAGATGAAGAACCCATTGACATCCGCATTCAAGAAGATGAAGCAAGCTATGAGTGGGAGCTCATCCCGACGCTCCCACCAATCCGAGGAAACTTCCCAAAGAAGAACAAGGGGAGGTTCGGCCCGATACACATGGGAGAACCTCCAAACTGAAGAACACCCTCAGGAGGAGGAAGTAGCAATAGAGGTACCGCATGTCGAGCATTATTGGTACCCCCGATGACAACCTATGATCAGCAAAGCAGACTCTGGTTCAACCAACTAGAGTATCAAAGGTACCTTTCTCTTCGGGACCGATCTTTCGAGCACACAAGGATATGGGATCCGAGCCTTCTCTCCAACGTAGGTATGACCACCAAGTTCGAAACTATCTTCTCTACTCTTGGTTGGTCTAGTTTCGGGAAAATAGAAGAATTTGGAATTGAACTGCTTACCATAGAATTTCTATGCTCTCTCCAAATCTCTAATATTGGAATCACTTTTCGCGATGTTTAATCAAAGCTATAATTTAACTTGGAGTCATCTAAGTGTTGCTCTTGGTTTTGACAACTCATGCTTGATTGATTTAGATCCTGTCATGCGTAGTTTCAACAAAAGGAAGTTTTGGTTCTCCATTTCTGCTCTAAAAGATTGCTCAAATCCTAAATCTGAGAAAATTCACAATCCAACTCTTCGTTTCATGCTTCTTTGCATGAAAATGACTTTGTTTCCTGAAAGTAATGCTAACTTGATAAGTGACATGGAATTAAAAATGCTTTATGCCATGGTCAATAAAATACAAATCTCTCCTGTGAAATATTTAGTGGAATTTTGGCAAGATTCAATAGAGAGTAATGAATCCATTCAATTCACATCTTTAATTACTCGTATTGCCAAATCCATGAGCTTGCTAAATGGCACAAACCCCTTTGTTTACATCTCTGCTCCTTTAGCGATGATCTCAGAACAATATCTTGCTCATGTTCAAATGCTAAAAAGAGATGCCAACGGTAATCTTAGAATGATTTACAATGGTCACACAATTGAGGTGACTCTTCCAAATAGGCAACTTTAGTTGTACAAGACCCATAAGCTAACCCTTGATTTAGATCAAGGAATGGGACAAAGAGGTTTTGCAGGCTCAAATAGGAGAGCTCAGGAGGGGCTACACTTTGTTCATCTTGAGCAAGGTGGTCCTTCCCGAAGAGCTGTTGGCGAGGAGGAAGACGATGCATCTTCCGATCCCATGCACACTTCAAGTGGCATGCCTCCTCGACCATCACGCCCGCAACGAGCACGAGCATCCTTCTCGTCCACACGAGACAGGGAGCATCGTGAACTATGACAAGAATTCGATCATCTCACCAACACCGTTGGTGAGTTGCGTGTTGAGCACGATGAGACAGCACGCATCGTCCAGCAAACGACCGAGAACATTCAAGCAATGCATGAAGAACAACATCGGTGTTGGGACTTTTGGCGGCAACAACATCCACATCCGCCGCATTATTAAGCAAAAGACAAGCTTGGGGGAGGTTCCCTCCCCCCACTAAGGTAAGTTTTTAATTTCTGCATTTATACTTATGCATTCTCTTGCTTATCTTAACTTTGCATTTAAAATCTGCATATGATAAAATAAAATAAAAAGACTTTCTCTACTCTCACATATTCCATGAAAATTAATATCTCCTATGGAAATGATGAATAGTTTCTCTGCTAAGTGTTTCTCTAGAACTTAGTTTACAATTTGGTACTTCTTTAAGTATGGATTACTTGGCTTAAAAGAAACCATCATGAACCTCAAACTTTTGTGGGTTGCAAATGTCGTAACTAAGTCTAAGTTGTTGTGAGACATGATATGACAAGATAAGAGCTGCTATAATATTGTTCTAAGCAAGAATGACTATCGGAGTTTTATTTATTAAAATGATAAAACACTTTGTTGTTCCTCAATGGTGAAAATTCCTACCAAAGCCATACATGATCTTTCATGATATAAGCTTTCTACATAAGCTGCTAGCTTTGTGTTGAGTTTGGTCAAGTTTTGTGACCCTTGTTGAGATATTTATCATGCTCCCAAGATCAAGATCACGTACACGCCACATATACATGCTGCTTCTACACTGGAAGTACGCAGAAACATGCCTTACATTTCCACATAATTCATACTCCATGCTCTAAGTAGAAAAACTCTCTCTAGTTTGTTGCTAGTAAATGAGACATAGACTATACAAAATTATGAAAAATCTAAGGGCATTCTAAAGTCCTAATCTTTATGAGCATTTTCAAAGCTCTCTCAAAAAAAATGAAAAATGATGAAATGAATGAGCATCTTCAAAGCTCATAGAAAAATGAAACAGATAGCTATGTCTCAAAATAATTTTAGGAAAGAGAGATTATCCACATATAGGAGTATTGATCATTTGCCATGTTTCCACACACTTGCACATCTTGATCTAAGAGTATGACATATCTCTCCTTGGATCCGGAATTTGACTTTACAATATATGCAAGGTAAGTTTGCTGCATCTTTGATCCCTACCTATAGCTCCACATAAGCTTTAGAGATAGGAAGAAAGAAGGCAAACTTTGATATATGCCTTGGTGCGGAATCATACACCTTATGAGCAACTTGAGAGTACCATTTGAGGAACACTAAGTTTTCTTTTACAAAACCTCCGATATGAAACTTGTGAAAGAATAAGAAAACTAGTGCTCAAGTCAAGTTGTTCTATCTCTGAACCTCTCAAGACAAAGGATAAAGCTATAAGCCCCATGAAGGACTAAGGTAATATGGGTGATTCTTTATTGCTAACTTTTCCATTCAAAAGAGAAGTATGATTGTTGTAGACTTAGTACTCTTAAAATATGAAGTATAGTAGCAACTCCTGATCCATCGAGCTAAGTTTGATTTTTTGCTCGGGACGAGCAAAGGTTAAGCTTGGGGGATCTTGTTGGAACAAATTATGACCATCTTTTACATACTTAAAATATTGCCACCAACCTCAGGATCAAGGATAAACAAACACATCATGAGCATAATTTATCAAATAACTAGTTCCACATGTCCATGAGTGTTTGAGTGCATGAATGAACAAATGGAGCAAAGGGGAGCCAGTTGGGCCCACATAGAGGGTCGACCGACCACCCTATGGGCCCACCACGCTCTCCCCTCTTGGCCATGATCCAAGAGAGGCACTCTAGAGTGGAATCCATCCAGTGGATCACTCTGTGTTTCCTCTGAATGGCTCACAAGCAAAGTACATAGATCCATGGGCCCACACCAAGGAGATAAACGTGACAACCAACTCAGAACTAGCAATTAGCACCAATGACAAGTGGGGCCAACCTCAGGACAGCAGAGGTGGGCCAGAACCCCAAGGGGGGGTTCGGCCGAACCATCAATGGGCCCAAATGGCCCCCACTCAGTCCCTGACCAGTGGGACTTCATCCAAGGAGGCATGGGAGGGCGCACTGGCCATAGGGGGGTTCGGCCGAACCACCCCTAGGTCGGTTGGGTCCCAACTACCTTCCCCCCACGTGTTGGATCACCACCATCCATGCCTTGGTCGGTTTCTAAGTCGGTTGGATCCAAGGGTGGAGAATGGAAGGCCCTGGATCGTTGACGTGGCACCAGAGTAGCCCCTACTCCACCTCCTACTATAAATAGAGGGTCACACCCCCCCTCTCTAATCATGAAGAAGAAGCATACAAGCTCTATTCCTTAGATTGTTCTAGGAGTCAGTCTAGAGTGGGAGTTAGAGTTGAGTCGAGATGTGCTCGGGATTTTCGGAGTTGTCTTCTGGAGAGTCTGGTATAGCTCTTGTATCTTTACTTCTTTGTAAGACTTTATCTTATTCAATATATATCTTCCTCTTTACTTTACTTAGTATTTACTTTGAGCATTTCTATATTAGATATAGTCTTGCTATATGCTTTTGCTCTTTAATAGCCTTCACACCCATAGTCTGTGATCCTTGTGACCTTTCCTGTATGCGATCATTGCCTGTCATAGGGTGCTTTGATTATAGATCGTAGTCAAAGTAGTAAGTTGTGTGTAAGCGTGGTGCTTATACATCATCTTATCCTTGGTTATTGCTTGTTGCACGGATTGTTTGTGGTAGCTAGCAAGAGGTGACAGCCTTGTCTCGTCATTGTATTCCACCGCGTGTTCTTAGGCAAGTTCTTAAAAGGTAAGTCCCCCATAAGACGAGGGCGCGGTCCGGTAGGAGTTTTGTCCTCCTACTAATCTATCCCCTCGCCTAGCATACTTGTATTGAGGAGACAAACTATAGTGTCTATACTAGTTATTTAGCTAAGTATATTGAAGTAGAGAGAAGTACATAGGAGTCCCTTTACTCTTCTTGTTGTCCTCCCACCTAGCTAGTCTCTGAGGTCTGTTCTAAGTATCTTTTATCGTAGCTTCTTCATTCATCAACCCCTTCCTATCACATATATCGTTTACCCCCCTAACTAGTTGGTACTAAAGTTGAGGTGCTCTCTAGGATCTCTATCCAATTATCATTTCTAGCAAGGATTTCCTTTGGGATAATATAAATTACGATACCTTGGAATACTCCTTGGTGAAGTGCTACAGCGGTATAATCTATGCGCTTGCGGATTTATCCAATAGTCATAAGAAATACCAACAGGTGTCTAAAAGGGCAGGTTCTAGACATCCAACGAGTAAATTTCTAAGTGTGTCGGAGATCGGATGGTTACGCTCGAAGAACACAGGGTTTATACTAGTTCAGGCACGAATGCCCCACGTCCAGTTTGTTGCGGAGTCGTGTTACCGAGCGTGGAGATATCGTAGAGGGGAGCTACAAGCTATGGCGAGAGAGGGAAGCCGATTCCCAAGTCTCGTGCGTATGAGGTTCCTGGTTCTGATGAGAGCTCGCGTGAATGCGAGGGCGTGTGTGTTGGAATGAGTCGAAAAAGTTCAGAGCCAGGAGGTTGGATATCCATTCTCCCCCTTTATACGTAGGGGAGATGGAGGAGTACAGTAGAGAGAGAGATAACGTGGGCCCGGTATGGGCTGTTGACTTGGGGATGACTTGGGCTTCTGTTCGCCTTCCTTCCCGGGGAAGACTGCGCCTGTTGGCACGCCGCTCGGGCCCTGTTCGTCCTTGGTGCAACTGTAGCCACGCGCCTTGTAATCGGTGACGTCCCTGTTGCCATATTTGGGCATGGGCGGAGGTTGGCAGAACAGGACTTGGCACCCCCGCGTTCCGTCATACAGGGGCGAGTATGCCCTAATCCCTGTTCAGATGTCCGTCGGAGGGATGGCGAGCGTTAATCGGTGGTCCAGTCGGTATTGGAGCTTGTACCGCAAGGACTCAACAGAGGTAGGCATGGCGATCCACGCCTTTAACCCCCATCCCTAAGGACGAGCTGGTACTGTGGACATTTTGACTATAGGCTAAAGCGCACCATGGGTTGGTGAAGCCTCCGAGGGCGGGTGGCGTCACGGATGACGTTACCCTAGCTTGGGCGAGGCGGGAGAGTCTCCGAGGATATATGGTGCCGCGGTGATGTCACTATGGCTCGGACGAGGCGGAGGATCCCCCGAGGGCAGGTGGCGTCACGGATGACGTCATCCTAGCTCAAACGAGGCGGAAGATGCTCCGCGGGAGTGTCGTTGCCTTAGCCGGTTTGGGGCAGAAAGCCCCTGAGGGTAATGACACCACCCTGGCTTGGGCGAGGTGGAGAGTCCTCGGGGATGATTTTTGTTTTCGCGAAGTGTGATGTTAGGGTACCCTATTCTCAGGTATCTGACAGTAATCCAAATAGATATATATATATATATATAGTAAGTATAAGGCATTAATGATAAATGTTTCTAGAGATAGAAATAGATACTCTCCAATGAAGTAAGGCTAACAAGATATTAGTTAAGAGATAGGATTCTTAAGTCATTTCTTATTTACTAGATCTTTGCATCTACTCTATCATATATATACTCCCACTTGTAGAATTAAAGACCTTGGATCTACGCATAGGGAACATTACTATGGAAGATTAAGAATAGAGTTCGTCTTCCTTCGCAATCGGGTTTTACTTGTCCTACAAACAGGGAGTGGACTACATAGGACTCAACAAGATATCACACACACGATCTACCACATGGCCTAGAATATAGGGTGCATCCGTAGGTAAATAGCATATAAGCACCATGCTTACATAATGTCGACCACATTACACACTTGAGTACTGAGCTAAGAACTTTGCGAACATATGCATTAAACTCATTATCAATTAAAACTATAGCAAGCATACTACTAAAGCAAACTAGGAACATAATAAATAGAAACATAGTATTGAATAAGAATAAAGTCATAAATGAAGAGATAGAAGAGTTATACTAGCCTCCATATGACGAATCCAAAATCCTGAGTGATTGCCTAACTCTACTTGAACCTAGCTAGCTAGCCTATACTTAAACTTTGAGGAATTGGAGTTCCATTCCAATTCTATGGTGGAAACTCTAGCTTTTGGTGAGCGAGGAGATAATGCATCAAGGCTTCTTAGGTTTGGCCTCAAGGAGGGGATTTAGGGCTACTTATATAGGCCGAGGCATCAATCCTAAGCCCTCAGGTCAAACCAATATAAGCAACGGTGGAGATGAGTCCTCCAAGGCCGTGAAGAACCAACCCTCGAAGATGGCTGACATGCAGGTTCGAGGGAGACCAGCCGGCCTACAAGTGGTGGTTCACCCTCCGCTTTGGTAGCATGGCTTCTAGGTCCTTATAGATCCTTCCTAAGTAGATGTCATGGTGGAAATCCTTATTTTCTTCTCACGTTTAAGTCCTCCTTTGTGTCTTTTCTAATAGAACTCTGTAGAAATACAGATTCACCAAAACTTGTAGAATTTTGTTAGTTGAACCCTTAAACCAATGTTGGTGATTGATTTTATGCCCTTTCTCATAAATGGTTGATAGTTTAAGGTGGTAGTTATCTACCATCAATAGGGCTTCACTCCTTTGATAGGTGTGGATGTTTAGTTTCCAGTATAGGTTGTTTTGTGACAATTTGATTTGATTTGTTGATATGAGTTGGCCTGCTTGGTCCTTTCTCTATATAAATCTTCCTACCTTCACAAAAATCATCAAGACTTGTGGACATAGTTAGTTTAAACCTCTATACCTATGTTGGTGATTGCGTTGAAGGATACAAGTGTATCATATTAATGTTTTATAGTCAACGTTAGTGACGATCAACAAGTTCCCCCAAGTTTAACCTTTGCTAGTCCCTTAGCCCAACTAAACATAAACATTAAATCAAGAGTTGTTATAATGTTTTCACTCCTCAAAGGTACATAAGTGTTCGATGAAAAAGTTGTCTCCAGATTAAAATAAACTTATCTAACTTTCAAACTCACCCATATTAATTACCTCACAATATTGAGAGAACCCATGTGCTTTGTATACTTTAGCATGATTCTTGTGTTATCCCGACATGTTCTCTTGTAAATGGTAAATCAACAAAACTCATGGAATTGCTTACTTATAATCCCTATTTCTGAGTTTGGTGTCCATTTGAGCATATTTTATGTAAGAGTTGGTAGTTAGAAATAGGAGTCAGGGACTGCCAACAAGCTCCCCCACACTTAGCCCTTTGCTAGTTCTTGACTAAAGTTTCAAGGACTAAGGTGGAATATCTCCTTGATGTGAAATCTGCGTCAAGTTATTCCAAGCTTCACCTGAACCTGTAAACTCTTTAAGTGACTACCACATTATCTTGGATAATTGAACAATGGAATAACATGGATTCAAATTCCCTTACATCAATATTCTCAGAACTTAAGGTTTTCATTTGATTTTGAAAATGTAAACATAGCTTATTAGCCCCTCAAATGATTCTCAATTTTCTCAAATCTGTGTGGTTTGGTTCGTTACCAAGGCATATCATAGTGTTGCCTTCTTTTCTTCTTACTTCTAGGAAGCTTATATGGATCTTTGGGTAGGGAAAGATATGAAGGCATACTTACTCTACATATTTTGTTAAGTCAAAGCTTGAATCCAAGGAGAAAGATGACATACCCCTAGATCAAGAAGTACATGTGTGTGGATAAAATAATGTTAAACCTCTACTATACTCCTTGATATGACTCATCTCTCTCCAGCTTTTATTTTGAGACAATGGCTATCGATATCTCTTCTCTTTTTTTACATGAGCCTTCATGTGCTCATCATTTTTTCTTTTTATACTTGTACTTCATGTGACCATTTTTTCTTCAATCTTTAGCAACCCATGTCTTTTTTTCTAAACCACATATCTAGATAGAGAGATATCACTATCTTTTAGAGCATGGAGTATTTATTTGACAACCGTGTTTTTGTCAACTTCTAGTGCAAGAGCAAAGGTTTTTGGTGCATCTAAATAGAAGCGTGTTTTTGCGTACTCTCATGTAGGAGCAGCATGCATATGTGGAATGTATGTGATCTTGATCTTGGGAGTATGATAACTTTCCCAACAAGGGTCAACAAGACTTGACAAAACTCAATGCAAGAATAAGTAGCATAAATTTGGAAGTTTTGAATATATAAAATAGGAGATTTATAAACCTATTAAAGAACCCATATATATTTAGGATATTTTATTGTAACATAGAATATATTAGCATATCTCCAACAATATTTTATAATCCATTCTCTAAATACTTATTTAAAGAGTTATTTTTAACAAAATTCATGATCTATCTTTTCACCCTCCAATAACTTTGTCTATATCTTGTATGCACTTTAGAGAGTTAATAATCCTTGTTCTCTATTGTTTTTTTGCTAGCGAGAAACTAGAATCAGAAAATGACAACATTTGAAGATCCGATTAGAGCGGTTGTTCAAAGAGATTTCACCAAAATCTCTATTTCCTAATAAAATGGATGGATATCAAGAAACTCTTTCCCTAATCGTGTATGTTGCTCTAATCTTCAAAAGTGATCGGAATACGCATTTATTTCACAAGTATGCGTTGGAGATCGAGGAGGAAGAGTAGTAGAATTAATAGGCTGGTGGAGGAAGGAGGGTGAGTAGTGGAAAGGGTGGAGGAGATGCTGGAGACGGTGACTAATTATTATAAAAATCTATTTACATCTCATACAGGCGCCTGAGTTGAAGAAGTATTGCATTGCATCCATCCAAAAGTGTCCAATGTTATGAATGATACTTTGCTAAAGTCGTTTATCGAGAAGGTTAAAAGTGGGTTCGAAGAGATTGTAGACTTGAAATCACTTGGAGCTGATGGTATGATGTCTCTTTTCTATAAGAAACACTGGGATATTTTTCTATATGAAACACTGGGATATTGTAGGGAGGGATGTGACAATGGAAGTCTTGCATTTTCTGAGTGGGAGCGCAATGCCGGATAAATGGAATGAGACGGTACTTTCAAATTGTTTGTCTTCCCGATGTTATTTCCCTGAATCAGAGCGCATTTGTTTCTGGCGGACTAGTCACATACTCTCTCCGTCCCTAAATAGATGTCATTCTCGCTTCCCGAGAAGTCAACATTTTCAAAATACCGACAATTATGTATTAAAATATATAAATAATTATGCTAAGTAATTAGTATCATCGGAAAGATTTTAAGTCTAGTTTTTGAACAAATTTATTTGAAGATATAAATGTTATACATATTTTCTACAAACTTAGTCAAAGTTGAGAAAGTTTGACCTGTACGCATCCCATAGTGTCATCCTTTTTGGGACGGAGGAAGTATAACATTTTGTGGCGGACTAATCACATATAACATTTCGATAGCATATGAGTTAACCCACTTTCTATAGAACAAGAGGAGTGGGATGGATAGTTTTGCGGCACTGAAATTGGATATATGAGTAAGGCTTACTGTATGTCTGAGTAGAGTGGGAGTTTAATTTCTAGCAAAAATGATGGCCAAGTTGGGTTTTGATCAGGTGGGTTCAGTTAATTATGAAATGCATATCCACTATCTCATATAGAATCAAAGTTAGCGACCACCTAACTGAGGAAGTTTTTGTTAGGAATATGCCCTAGAGCTAATCATGTAGATGATTATATTCCGATTGTATCCATGATTAATAAAGTGTTCTTTGAATATCCATTATAGACAACGAGTATTGATTGACGATTATGTGAATTGTTTGTGGAACTCAATTACCTGAATGGTTATTCTAAAAGTTGTCCCTGGTCGGCATTCTTGTAAGAGCACACTTGAATATTAGACCAGCACATGTATTAGTTGATGGCTATGTTTCACAAGTCATAGACATGGAGATGTCAAACTAATAATGTGGGCACATGTGAGACATGTAGGCTGGACTGACCCAACAAGAGAAAGTCTCTATTCATGTCATGTACGTTATGTCCTTAGACCTGAGATTGTGGTATGTACTCAAGATGTGAAACAATCTACTTAGGGACTATCAAACGCTACTTCGTTATTCGGTAGTTATAAAGGTGGTCGTTGGGTGGTCGGGAAACATGCTATGAGACATAAACAAGATGGAATTTGCCCCTCTCTTCGTGAGAGAGATATCACTGGATCACTCATGTGATTGGATCAACAAATGCATGGCCGTGCTTGGGTTAAGTGTTAACCCACGAGTTGAACCATATATCGAGTGGCAAAGGGAATAACTTGTACATGGTCATAGTGGTTCGTCGATATGATCATAGCGTATGCATAGGAGTTGACACGCCTTGCTAGAGGCCGCTATCAACTATTGGTCGAATAAGAGTACTTGGGCCATGTCTATGTATGCGTGAGCCCATAGGGTCGCACGCTTAAAGGGCTGGAAGCCTAATTCGGGTTGGACCCGAATTAGACTAGGTTTAGGGTTACTAATGGGCCTCCAACGTGGGAGCTCGTCAGGACGCCTATATAAGCAAGGGGTGGGTGCGGGGCGAGATTGATCCATGCCTTTTGGCAGCCACCGTCGCCTCCCCACGCTCGCGCCTTTTGCTCCTCGCGGACCTAGCAGTCGGGAGGCGCAACACTTCCTCCCTGTACGTGTGGGATTCCTCGGAGGTGCTGCATCTGGAGCACAAGGACGAACCGCGCGAAGGGGACGTTGAGACGGACGACCACGCAACTGCACTGCCTGCTGCGACGCGCACGACTACATCAAGTCGTCTTCCGCTGCACCTGCGCGTCTAGTGGTAATCCCGTAACCTATAACTAGCAATAGATCCTATTTTATGAGGTCAAAAGGTTTTGTTTTCCAGCTAGCGTAGCAACCTCGTATTCCATCAGTTTTTCCATCGAGGGGCTAAGATAGGGAGATCCTCTCTCTTTCCATATTTGTTCTAAAGAAAACAGGCACCAAAAGGAGTGACTATTTGTGAGGGTGCACCGAGTATTACACATTTGTTGTTAGCTGATGATTCACTGCTTCTCTTGAAAGTCAACCAAGAGAGTGCAAATCATCTTCAAAATGTGCTACATTATATGAAGAATGCATGGAGCAAACTATTAAAATGGAAAAGTCATATATGTTCTTTTTAGTAACGGTCTTTGATGCAGTACCTCCAAATGACTGTGAGTCATTTATTTATTTCGATCGGACGGTCATTATCACATATTACCACTACTACAGAACCTGCAATCAGTGCCGATTTAAAACCCCTACATGAAGGTTTTTGAACCGGCACTGGCAATTCGGCAGTGATGAGGCCAAGCCATCACTGCCGGTTATGCCAAACCGGCAGTGATGTCTCAAGCATCACTGCTGGTTCGTGTTACCAACCGGTAGTGATGCTTGAGCCATCACTGCCGGTTTGTTTCACCAACCGACAGTGATGCTTGAGCCATCACTGTCGGTTTGGCACCCCAACCGGCAGTGATATTATTTTTTAAAATTGTATTTTTTAATTGTTTTATTTTCATTTGGGGTTTCTGGTTTAGGGTTTATGGTAGAGGTGGTGGGGTGGAGGTCGTGGAGGTGTTTGCTATCGAACCATTTGATATCGATGTGAATTGAAGGCGGTTGTGGACTAGCGACAATACAAACCCATCACACATTTATAATAATTATTACAAAACATCCAAACAAAACTTAAAGTATCGAATTAATTGTCGCATTACAATAGCCTTTCGAGGCGGTCTTTTCCATAGTTCTTCTTGAAGTCCTTACTCTTCACAATGGATAGACATCCTTTTCTATACACTATATCGTCCAGAATAAGAGCTGCTATCTCCTCTTGAAATCCTCTTATCTCAAAATCCACCAACCTATTGTGGCCCTGATCTTTGCGCTGTAAATTGATACAAGATGATATTGAGATGCACATACGTAAGACAAAATAATAGAATTAAAATACGACGCGTACGTACCATGCCATCTCCTATTCCTAGTTTTGCGCCAAAGTAGCAAAGCATTGCCCACATCACATAGAACTCGCATTCGTTGTTCTCCATTGGTTGATCTAGGGCCTTGACCTTCTTCATATACTCCACTCTGAATGGTTCTCTCCATTTCTTTTGCATCTTAGGCTCCAAATTTCTCCAATCAGGTAACGCCTTCATTCTATGTGACAATGTAAATGAAGTGTGAAGGCTCAGGACATTATTAATTACAATATCATATGTGATTGAAAAGTGTGGTGATATTGGGTTCACTTATATATTTAGCACTTTGACTAGGGGTTCGATAAGTTTAAGTGGCTTCTTTTTTGAGTCTCACACCTCGATAGTTGAATTTTTAAGACTTATATCTACGAGGACGTAATGGTTGCTGCCATCACAAAGTTCATGTTATTGAATGATATATCAAGAAAAAAACACTTAAGGGTCGAGAACACATACTCGCAATTATAGGTTAGCAGTGTGTTTGTTTTGCCGACTGAGAACATTCTTTCAAACTCTATCTTCAAACTTGCTGAGACATACGGATCTTGGAGACCGGCTTTGCATGTTGTCTCATTTACCAAGATGGGGTCTAAGAAGTCAAAATTGCTATTTCATTTTTGAAGGAAAAATTTTGCTACAGACCTGCAAAATAAACATGCATGGATATATTCAAATGCAGATCACGTAGTTTATTATAATGTTGTTAGGGTATGGTACTTACATAGTCCATAACATCATAATCTACACATCCAGCAAGCGTCGTTGAAAGAGTTGAAAGAGGTCTTCATAATGAATAGTATGCACAACTTCTTCAGGATGATTAAAAATAAAACATGGAGGGATGCATACTTCAAAGTTTGCATTCTTGTCTTTGTTGTTGTTACCATCTATGATGTAATAATCATGCAACTGTCGCATGTTTGTTGGAAAATTTCTATACTCTTCTTGGCTGGCGACCATAGGCTTGCCTAGTTCAAACTTGTATGCAACTTTGGCGTTTTCAAATTCGGTTTTTTCAAAATAGAGATTCTCGGCATCCTCCATGCTTATATTCAGGTCCGCGGCCAAGTTTTGTATCTCTAGCTGCTGAAAGGTGTGTATTTCTCTAGATCTTTCTTGGTTACCCCGATTTTTGCTTTGCCTTTCAAATTGGCTCTGTTTCTCAGTTATATAAGCCAATCGTTCATACAAGGCAAGTTTGGCGGCCTTTTCTGCAATCTGAGCTCGTAGAATATTGTCCTTAGTCGGCACTAGCTGCCGCCTTTTACTAGTCATCTTGGGATCTTTACCAACTGAAGCTGATGACCTCCTCTGTTGCGAAGTCGAACCTGATCTAGAGCTAGGCTGTCGAGATCGCAGTCCTGAGGACTTTGAAGCTGGTGGAGGAGGAGGAGGAATCTTCTCCTTTGGCAGTGGAGAAGGAGTCTTCTCCTTTGGCGGTGGAGGAGGTGTCGGTGGATCTTGACGAGGAGAGAAACCTCTTGGCGGAGGCGACCAGGATGATTCACTGTCATCATCATCATCCGAAGATGGCTGGTTATCTAGCTTGATGAAGCGTTTGCGCCAAGCAACATGAGTGCCCAAGTTGTGAACTAGACGCGGCCTATCTTCCTCCACTGGGAAATCAATATGTATCTTATTGTACTTCTTGTCCAATATCTTATCAATGCTGACCCTGGCATACCCGAGTGGCACTGGCTTGCCATGAATGATGTTCTCTCCTCTAGGAAATGCTTGTCCGACCGCCACCTTGTCTTTGGTCCAATGCTGACGGATGTACAACCTAACATTCACAGGTTTTTTGATGTTGTCCACTGGATGAGGAGCATTGACCTCTTCATCATCAGGCATAGGGGTTGAGCCACAACTACTGCGACCCTTGCTAGGCACTGGGCTATTCAAAGCCGGGATTGCATGCGGCCCTTGACTCGAACACATGGTTTGCATAGCGCTCGCCACTTGAGCAGCTATCCGTGCTTCCATGCTCTGTTCTAGCTCCTCTCGCATCCTTTGGAACTCCTCTTCTCTTTGCGTTCTAGCCCTTGCCTGGCTCCTATAGGAAACGGATTCACCTTCAAATGCTTTCTCCCAAGGAATTACCCCGGCTCCTCTAGTGCGATCGGAGTGCTCCTTGTTTCCAAGTGCTTGCGTGAGCACGTCATTTTCTCTATCAGTCTTGCAGGCCCCTCTATGCACTTCCTCAGTGATCGTGGAAATCTTCTGGAGGAGCCCGGTGACGGGTTCAGCCCTGGCGGAAAGGCTCCCGTCAGGATTGTATTGTGCCCCCCTTGCGAGTAGGTAGTTCACTGATCTGGGCTGCCAATCGCTTGTCTGAGGCGTAACGTCGCTCCGCTCTAGTTCATCGACTCGGGCGTCCCATTCTGGAATCTTCCTTACATACCCACGCGATCCTAGGCGGTGAGGATTATTTGACCTAAGCGAGTTTGCTTTATTTCTTTCGCTTGCTGCCTTGGCCTCTTCGGATAGCTTGTAAGCCTTGAACTCCTCCCAGAAGTCCCTCTGCTTGCTGAATTCACCTCCCGCAAAATTCGGTTCTTTTTCTTCCTTGATAAGCTTGTGCAACTTTCCCTTGAAATTCTTGAAGGAGTGACCCATGATTTCCTTGGCCCTCTTCTTGACTGTCGCTTCATCACAATCATTAGGGAAAGTGAAATACCCTCTGAGCTTGTTCCAAACTAGTTCCTTCTCCACTTCTGGAACCCTCCACGGGTCTTGCTCACTGCCATTCCACTTCCTGTATTTGATCGGGATGAAGTCCCTTACAAGTGCCCCAATGGTACTCTTGTATGGGCCCAATGCTTTAAGTGGCTCCACCGGCTCTCCTAGTTGATCGAACTGAGAGATGTGCCAGTGTCTAGTTGTCTGAGGGAGCTTTATTGCACCACGCTTAGTCCTTCTGGAACTCTCACCAGTACTTGGACCTTCCAGCGGAACCTGCTTCAAAATTTATGAATAAGTCCCCATCAAACTTGACCTACCGTGTTTTTAGGTATGACCTAAGTTATTACCCCGCCTCCTTGGCCCTCTTCTAGGTTTAGCATATGGCTAGGGCTCCAAGGTTTTTCATCCCCTTGCTGGTTGTCATCGGATCCTTGGTCACGTTCAGCACCGCCACCACAAGTTCCTTGGTCATCGGCTTCGGTCGCAGGGCGACGGGTGGTGAATCGGCGCTTAATTGTCATGTTTCTGGACAATAATTTCGATTATTGGTATTAACTCATAGGTACATAACATATATACAAGCATAGGATGATGACATATATACAAGCATAAGTGTAGCATAAGAAAATCCATATATACAAGCATAATATGATGCCATATATACAAGCATATATGACATTTATACATCTATATCTCTTTCTCTATCTTTCTCTCTATCTTTATATCTCTATCTATCTATGAAAATTGCAAGCATAAGTTAATAATAAGAAAATTTGCTCAAAGTATCTCGATGTCTCTCAAAATTTGCTCAAACTATATAGATAAGCCATGGTATACAAGTCTATAGATAAGTCATGCTATACAAGTATATAGATAAGTCTATAGATAGCTCATCGGTAGATAGATACACTCAAGCATATTTCTCTATCTATCTATTTCTATGGGGGTTTACATGTATATATATAAGTCATGGTAGCCACTAAATTTATATATCTATCTCTCTAAGCTATCTATCTATCTCTGTAATCTCTATGTAGTTCTCTCTTTATCTATCTCTATCTATCTATCTATCTCTCTATATCTCTCTATGAGGTTCTCTCTCTCTATCTTTCTCTATCCCCCTCCTTCCTCCCTATCTCCATGACCAGCAAGACTCCAAGCTCTCTATCTCCCTCATATCTCCCTATCTCCATGAAAGCAAGCAATCAAGCAAGCAAAAGCACTCTGAATCCCATGTAGACATTTCATCGAACACCTTCGGTTCGTGGACATGGAACTCACCGCGTGGAGGTTTGGGCCGGTTTCCGAGCTCCTACAGGGCGGGGATTCCAAGCTCCTGCACTGACTTCGAGCGTCGGCGTGCTCAGGAGTCCTTCTTAGCGGCAGCGTGCACCGGCGGCGGCGAGCACCGACTCCTGCGTGCACCGACGGCATCCAATGGCGGGATGGAGCGGCGGTGAGGATGGAGCAGTGGCGTGAGGTTGGAGCGACGGCGTGTGCTCCTGCGGCGGCGGCAAGTGCTCTTTCCTGCGGCGGCGTGTGCTCCTGCCGGCGGCAAGTGCTCCTACGCCGGCGTGTACTCCTGCGGCGGCGGCAAGTGCTCCTCGGGCTGGAGTCTGAAATGGCTAAGTGTGGAAGGGCGCGAGTCTGAAAATTTCAGACCGCTCCCTTTCCCTATATACTCGGTCAGATCACTGCCGGTTCTTGTTACAAACCGGCAGTGATGTCCCCTATCACTGCCGGTTTGTAATAAGAACCGGCAGTGATGAGGGCGCATCAGTGCCGGTTCTTTTGAACCGGCAGTGATGATGGCGCATCACTGCTGGTTGGTTATTAGAACCGGCAGTGATAGGGGCACATCACTGCCGGTTCGGCAGTGATGTCTGTATTTTTTAAATCTGCCTTTTGCTTTAGAATCCAAATTACTCCTGATTTTTTACTAGAACTTGAAAACTCCAAACATAGAAGTTGCACAATTTTTAATTCTCTACAACTTTTGCTAAAGTAGCATATTCAAATTCTTTATAGTTTTTTAATAGTATTTTGAATTTGAATAAGGGTTTAAAATTCAATTACCCCCTTTGTAATTACTCCAAAAATTTGAATAGAAGTTGAAAATCTTCCAACATAGCTTTTGCTAGTTTTGAGCAGCTCTACATTATTTCTTATACACTCAAGGTCTAATTCTTTATAGTTTTTGAATTCCCTTTTGAATTTTAATAAGGGTTTAAAATTCAATTACCCCCTTTGTAATTACTCCAAAAATTTGAATAGAAGTTGAAAATCTTCCAACATAGCTTTTGCTAGTTTTGAGGAGCTCTACATTAATGCTTATACACTCAAGGTCTAATTCTTCATAGTTTTTTAATTCACAGTGTAGGCACGATGATGGCCTCATCATGATCACTCCGGAGGTAAGCAGGTTTGTCACCCTCTTCAAGGACATGTAGGGTAACGTCCGCCCCAAAAGGAGCCATTTCTTCATAAGCTTTGTACTCTTCTTCGTCTGTCACTCCGTCGACACCTACAATCTTCCTTTTGCCTTGCAATACTACATGTCGTCTTCCATTTGTATTGTTATCCCTTGCATAGAAGATTTGCAAAACATCCTTTGCAAGGACGAAGGGGTCATCTCTGTATGCGGTCTTGGATAGATCAACGGTAGTGAACCCATCCTTGTCGGTGTTGATTTCATTCAGCCGGACCCACAGACAATGGAAAAGAGCAACTTTCAACTGATATCCATAGTCTAGCTCCCATATCTCATCTATGAAACCATAGTATGTTGCCACCATCGTGTCGTACTCATCGTGGGCGTCGAAACGAACACCACTATTTTGGTTGGTGCTCTTTCCGTCCTATTTTTTTTTGTGTAAAATGTAAAACCATTTATTTGATATCCTTGGTACTTCATTAGCGTAGTCGAAGGTCCGGGGGCTAAGAGATCTAGCTGACATCCCGTCACCTTTCCTAGCCTTTGGCGTCGAAACCAGTCACCGAATTCCTCCTTATGTTTTTTCTCAAGCCAAGCCTGTGACCTCCCTATGTGCTTACTTTGCAGAAACTGTTTGTGCTCATCAATGTATGCCATCACACCGTCAGCCTGCTGGAGAATAGCGAAGTGTGCTTCTCTGAAGGAGACGACTTCATCTATTTTGACAGCTTTCTCACCTATTGTTCCTTTGCCCCGTAGTCTTCCATCGTGATGAGATACTGGAACTCCATCCCGCTTGATGTCCAGATAATATGTGGAGAACTCAATAGCCTCCTCTGTTGACCATCCTTCTACCATGCTCCCTTCTGGTCTGAATTTATTCCTAACATACCGCTTAAAAACTTTCATTAACCTCTCGAAAGGAAACATCTGGTGTAGGTACATTGGGCCAAGGGCTTTTATTTGATCCACAAGATGAACAAGTAGATGCACTGAAATGTCAAAGTAAGTCGGTGGGAAATGCATCTGAAGCCTGCATATAATCTCGGCTATCTCCTGCTTCAGGTGGTCTAGTCTGCCCACTTCAATGACCTTTTCAGAGATCGCGTTGAAGAACGAACACAACTTTATGATTGGAGCGCGGACCTTCTCAGGGAGGATACCTCGCAGGGCAACTGGGAGCAGCTGAGTCATTATGACATGACAGTCATGGGCCTTCATAGAACCATAGTTAAACTTAAGTTCTCTCATGTTAACTAGCCTCTTCGGGTTCCCACAGTAGCCACTCGGTACTTTGAGATCATTGAAGAAAGAAATAAGCATTTCTTTTTCCTCCTTTTTCAGTGTCCATGATGCCACCGGAAGTTTCAAGTGGCCATTCTCAAGAGTTACTGGGTGTAACTCCTTCTTGAGGCTCAGGTATTGCATGTCCAAGCGTGTCGCGAGAGAATCCTTGCTTGTTCCCCCGGTGTTCATCAACGTGTTAAGTGTGTTACCGCACACGTTTTTAGTTATGTGCATTGGATCAAGACAGTGACGTACACTCAAAAGTGGCCAATAAGGTAGTTTCCAGAAGATTGACTTTTTCTTCCAGATAGTATCGGTTGGCACTGCTACTGCCCCATCCCCCTTCCCAAGGACAACATTTGTGAGTTTACTTAATTGTTGAAGCACCTGTTTCTTGTCTCGATACTTTGGAGGTCCACGTTTCTCAGTAGTCCCATTAAAATCTTTTGTATTCCTACGGTAAGGGTGATCACGACGTAGGAACCTACGGTGTCCCATGTAGACCATCTTCCTATTTTCTGGTAGATGTGTAGCATCAGTCTCGTCCAAGCACTCGACACACCTAGTGTATCCTTTTGTCTTCTCTCCAAACAAAGAACCTCGCCCTGGTAGATCGGTGATTGTAACGATAAGTACAGCCTTTACCATGCCATGTTCTTTCTTGTACTCATCCCAAACATCCTTCACACTCGTCTCCCACATCTGTAGTAGTTCATCGATCACTGGTTCTAGAAGCACATCAATATCATTACCAGATTGTTTTGGTCCTTGGATTAGTAATGGCATCTGGACGTATGACCGTTTCATACAAAGCCAGGGTGGAAGGTTGTATATACATAGCGTCACTGGCCAAGTGCTATGATTGGTTCTAACCTGGTCAAACAGGTTCATCCCATCCGTGCTCAAAGCTAACCACAGATGCCTTACCTCTCCACCGATGTTCTTATAGAACATAGTGTTGATAGTCCTCCAGTCCGAACCATCGGCGGGGTGCCTCATCATTGAATCTTTCTTTTGCTCTTCGCCATGTCAACGCAATAGCTTGGCCGACTTTTCATTTGCAAACAACCTATGCACTCGTGGAGCTATAGGAAAATACCACACGGACTTTACGGGCCCTCCTCTGGTCTTGCTTCCATCATTTGATGGCCCTTGCTTGTATCGGGGAGTTTTACACTTGGGACATGCATCCAAGTCTTTGTATTTCTCTCCACGGTACAATATGCAGTCGTTGAAACACGCGTGGATTTTCTCAACCTCGAGGCCAATTGGGCAAATTATTTGCTTCGCAAGGTAAGTCTTTTCTGCTAACTCGGTATCCTTCGGGAACAGTTTATGTAGTATACCTAACAAGTTATCGAAGCCTTTATCACTTAACCCATTCATTGATTTGAACTCCAATAGCATATGTTGGCTTCCAGTTTGCTTATTGGGTAGCCCGGATACAATGGTGTTTTTGGATCCTTTCTCATCATCTCCAGTTTTTTCAACTGTGAAACACTAAGGAATCCCCCATGCACATCATGTAGAAGCTGTGAAATGTCATCATTTTCCTCTGTGTCGTCAGCTAATGTATTCACAAACACATCATCATTGGTAGGCACATCTTCTGTGTAATCATGAATAGGCAATAATGCTACACTAGGCATGAGCACATCATCATTAACATTTTGACCAACCTCCCCATGCAAAGTCCAAATTGTGTAGTTTCTCATTAACCCCCTTGTGATCAAGTGCAAACGTATATGCTCTACGTCGCCCCATTTTCTCGTATTCTTGCAGTCTTTGCATGGACAGAATACAAGATGTGAGTCCCCAGCATTGGCTCTAGCTCGCTTGATGAAATCGTCGATGCCCGTCAAGTACCATGGGTCTGTATGTGACAGATCGTACATCCACCCTCGAGCCATGTTTGCACTGATAAAATAAAATAGGCAGAGCAGAAGAAACATAGGAACATACTAATAGGAGCATTTTTGAACAATATTCTTTGATATAATTTAAATTTGATCGCGCTATAAAAAGTGAGACAATAAATAGATAACAATGGATGCATGGAGTATTAAATGTAAGTATTAAATGTATGCATGGAGTATTAAATGTAAGTAATAAATACCGAATCTATTCCACATCCCACCAAATCTTTAAATGCATGCATGGAGTATTAAATGTAAGTAATAAATATAACTAATTACAATTTTTATCCATAATTTTGAGACGAATCTTTCGAACCTAGCTACTCAATGATTGGACAATAATTACCCAATAAAAACAAAGTGCAACAATTTTTCTAAGTAATTTAGGATCTAAAAGCTACAAAAAATGGACACAAATTGCAACAACCTTCTTCTTGATCATGAAAAATAGCATAGCACTAAACTATGGATTTACACACAAAAACAATGTAAACCAACAATTCTAAAGAAATATGCTTGTTACTAACCAAGAGCAAGAAGATATGAGGATCCAAGAGTGAAGAGGAGCCAACAATGGAGTTCAAAAAATTCACCAGCCGCAACAATGGAGAGAGGGAGTTCATCACGCATTGTTCTATACTGTTGGGACAGAGGTGGGAGAGGAGATCGTGTGCTTTATACTGTACACAACATCACTGTCGGTTCTAGCCACGAACCGGCAGTGAAATTTCTCATCACTGCCGGTTGGTGGCTTGAACCGGCAGTGATAGGGCCGAGAAGCATTACTGCCGGTTCAACCCACGAACCGGCAATGATGATAAGTTTCACTGCCGGTTCAGCCCCTGCCCCCAATAATGGGGGCCTGTCAGAGTATGAACCGGCAGTGATGAAGCATCACTGTTGGTCCAAACAAAACCGGCAATGATGGGCCGGCAGTGAATGCCTATTCTGTAGTAGTGTACCTCCTAGGTCACGATCACCTATTATCTCCTACGACGTAATAGGTGAAATATATATTTAATTAATTTTATAAAATAAGAAAAATGAGGAAAGTAGTCTCTTTTTTAGATTTGATGGATGTATGCGTGATCTCTGACTAATATGGTTAATCTTTTTTATTCTATAACTTTATACTTGATATATTTTCATTACTATATACTTTTGCATGTGACTTTATACATTTAATTTTGCATATGATAGGATTTGCATGTATACATGATTTGCATGTGTGTGTGTGTACGGATTATAATAGCATGCATACGTGATCAGCATGACTGTTTACATGCAGAGGTCACGATACCGCACAACTATCCCCTAATTATGGAAGTATTTTTGTTTTTCCGATTCATTTAATTTATCACTTTTTCTATAGTTCAGGTGTGAAGAATCATGGTCCTATTGGTTTCGGTGATTAACGACAATTAGCGATTATTATGGCTAATGTGTGTTTTGCAGAGGCTATGCATAGCTTAGCCATAGTGATCAACATGAATGGGCATCAATGGTTATCACTTAGCCCCCAAGATGGATATCGTTTCGGATTTCAAAGAGTCATGATGAAGATCCTAGAATGATAGGCTAAGTGCCATAAGGAGATGAAGGGCACTTAGTATAGATAGGTCTTTATTTGATCTTTGGCCGTACTATAAAGAGGGGTTGAGATTAGTAGCTTAACTTAGGAGAGCTTCATGACTTAGATGTGGTGCACACTTGACTTCCTTAGCTCTAAGCAAGCCTATGGTGACCGTAAGGTAGCCTAGAACAACTTACATATTCATCACGTCGAAAAACGAAGTTGATAGAAAGCTTTTGTGGGCGTCGAACGCTGAAGCCTAGGGCGCCGGACGCTGACATTTACACGTCTGAGAGTCCGTCGCCACCATAGAGAGCTCCAGAAACGCAATTTTTGCGACGGACGCGTCTGTCGCATGGGCGTCAGACGCTAGCGAGCGTCCAAGAATATTTTCCCAGAAACCCGAGAGCAGCTAGTTGGCGCCGGACGCTGAGGTGCAGCATCCGTCGCCAAGCGTCGGAGCGTCCGACGCCTGTCGACGTTCACAGTAACAAGCCGTTGGGGCAAGCGACGGAGCGTCCGTCGCCAACTTAAAACGAACAGTTTTTTTAGCCCGAGGCAGTTTTGTGTGGAGGCTATAAATAGCTCCACCCCTTCTCTCCCACCTTGGCTTTTACTCATTTCAGTTGTTGAGTTGCTTAGAAGGTTGAGAAGAGAGCAAGAGCCCTAGAGAGAGAGAGTGATTCGCGAATCCATCCATCATCTCCTCTAGTTCATCTAAGAGACCAAGTGTGCATCCACTCTAGTTGTGAAGCTTGAGTGAGTCAAGTGAAGATCGAAGCTTGTTACTCTTGTTGATCGACATCACCTAGACGGTCCGGTGGTGCTTGGGAGGAAGGTGATCGCCAGAAGATGTCGGCGGCCCTTCTCCTTCGACTTGTGATCGGTTGTGGGCGGTTCACCGAGCCGGAGTGGCGAAGAACCAGCCCTTACAGAGCACTCTACCCTTGCGTGGGTAGAGGGGGAGCAATACCCTTGCGCGGGTGCTCCAACAAGGACTAGGGGGAGTGTCGACTCCTCGATACCTCGGCAAAACGTCGTCGTGTCAAGCTGTCTATCCCTAGATCTTTCATACCGCATTACTTACCGCATCGTACTTTGTTTCATTGAATTGCTACCGCTTTCTAGTTAGGACACACTACTGGTAGGCACTAGGGGGTGATTGGCATTGCTAGGATTTCATATTTCTTTAGAAATTTGAAATAAGCCCAATTCACCCCCCCTCTTGGGCATCTTGATCCTTTCAATTGGTATCAGAGCAAGGTTTGCTCTAAATTAGGCTTCACAGCCTAGAGCAGGTTGTCCCATGGGGATGGACCACATCCCATGTTCGATGGAGATGACTTTCCTTATTGGAAAGTTCGTATGGAGGCTTATCTAGAGGTCGTGGACGTTGGCGTGCTCAAGGCCGCCACAAAGGGGGGTTCCTACTTTACGGAGGACCCTTACTTTGAGAAGCACAATGCCAAGGCGAAGAACATTCTTTTCCGTGGCATTTGCAAGGATGTCTTCAACCGAGTGTGTAATGCCAAAGACGCATTTGAACTATGGACCACTATTTGTGCTCTTCACGAAGGCACAAAGAGTGAGCATGAGGAACGCTATCACTTGGTCATGGCAAAGCTCAATTCTTTTACTATGCTTGGTAATGAAAATACAAATGAGATGTACTCAAGTCTTAACATTCTTGTAGAAGAATTGAATGGGCTTGATCTCAACCAAATGGCACCAGCCGATGTGGTGCGCAAGATTCTTTGTGTCTTGCCAGTTGACAAATATGGCCACATCGTCACAGTTCTTCACCAAGGGGATCTCTCCGCCGCTACACCAACACAAGTCTTGGGCAAGATCAATGCTCATGAGATGTACATGAAGATTGGTGATGGCGTCTCTTCATCCTCCTCTAAGAAGAAAGAAAAAGAGAAGGAGGAGAAGAAGGACTTGGCTCTCAAGGCATCCTCCTCGGAGAAGTGCAAGATGAAATTTGTGTATGAGAGTGTAAGTGATGAAGAAGATGATGACAACATTGCCCTCATGGTGAAGAAGACCACCAAGATGTTTAAGAGGCTAAACAAGAATGGAGTCAAGTTTGACTCAAAGAAGAAGAAATTCTTCACAAGCTCTTCAAGGAAGCCCCTCTCCAAGATGGATTGCTACAATTGTGGCAAGCTTGGACACTTGGCTCATACTTGCCCCGAAGAAAAGAAAGACAAGTACAAGAATAAGAAATTCAACAACAACTTCAAGTACAACAAGGGCAACAAAGATGAGTCAAGTGATGAGGAGTGAAAGGACCTAATTGGCCTAGCGGGGGTGAATAGGCAATTCTAAAAACCTGAAACTCAAAAACTTGATGCGGAAATTAGTACAGCCGGTACTACCGGTGCTACTGCCGGTTGTGCTGACTTCCTATGAAAACTATGAAATCTCAATGAGAAACAACTTAGATTTTAGATCTACTAATTCCTTACAGTCCTTGGATGATGTAGAGGTAGTAGGAGTGCTCTGCTTGCCTTGCTTCTTCACCAAATCGTAGATCGGCCTCTCCAACCCTATGAACAAGAGAGAGAGGAAGAACACGAAGAACAAGAACAACAAGTGATAGCACAATAATATGAAATAGAAAGGGAGCACACAGGACACAGGATTTAATCCGAGGTTCGGTCTCCACACAAGGAGCACCTACGTCCCCGTTGTTGAGGTGACCACAAAGGTCGGAGTCTCTTCCACCTCCTTGCCTCTGTCAAAGCAACCACAAAGGTTAGCCCAAGGTTTCCACTAAGAATCAAAGGGTGAATACAAACACTTCGGGGTGCCCTCACAAATGGAGCTACACGGGCAACCACGAAGAACACCTAGCCGGCTAGGGTTCCAAGAACCCAAGAGTAAAAGACACAAATCCGGCCGGCAAGAAGAGGGATCCAAGTGCTCAAGTCGTAGATCGAAGTTCCCCGCTGAGAGTTACCATGTGTTTTGGTTTTGAGTAATTGATGAAACCCACCTAAGTACTAACCTTGATCTCTAAGTGTGAATCATGAGATAGGTTCGTACATGCCATGTGATGGAGCAAGGTGGATCAAGTGGATCGCACAAGCTCTAGCAGGTGGTGGAAAGGAAAATGGTTGAAGGCAAAGGTGAAAGCTAGGACCATTTTCGGTTTGGTGATCAAGACATCATAGAGGATGTGATCACATTTAGGATAGATAGCCGTACTATCAAGGAGGGAGCTCTTAAGTATGATTACGGTTATCATGTGCCACTAGGTTCATATGCATTGCATTAAAATCAATTGAACTAGTGAAACAACCAACTTAATCCAAGATAATTGTGAACTAAAAGCTAACACACATGCACAAGTGTTGAGATCACTTAGTGTTGGCTCTTGGAAGTTTGGAAGAAGTTGGAGAAGTGTTTGGGCAGCTAGAAGCAGTCCGGACGTAAGGGTTCTGGCCGACCGGACCAACGCGTGTGCTTCCGGTGGCAAACCCTTGCTGGCTCGGCTGGTGAGAGGCATCCGGACGCTGTTTGCCGTCCGAACGCAGAGCTCCGGACGCGCGTCCGGAGCCTGGCGCTCTCTGTAACTCTCTGGAAAAGAGGGTCCGGACGCAGGGTGATGGTTCGGACCATGAACCGGACTTGGGTCCGGAGGTGCTAAGGAGCTCAAGCGAGCTCTCGGGTGCGCTCGGGCGCATGGGAAAATATTTCCGGACGCAAGGAGCAGTGACTCCGGACCCTGTGAACAGGTGCGTCCAGAGCCACGTGGCAGGCTGTGGCTCAGGCGGGAAAGCGGTTATTTGAATCAGAGGCTGACCGGACGCAGGCGAGTTGGTCCGGACTGCATGTGACATGCGTCCTGAGGCCGCGTCCGGAGGTGGAAATAGAGTCATTGGCTCTGTGCTATTGAAGGGTCCGAACGCTGTTGATGGTCCGGACCCCATGTGTAAAGTGCATCCGGAGGTCGCACAGAGAGCCAGTTTTGGGGGCAAAACGGCTAGTTGTTGAGTGAGGGTTATATAAGTGATATGGCCGGCCCTTTGGGGCATCTCTTGCACATTCTACTCACTCACACATTTGTGCTAGCTTGAGAAGCTTCCACCACTCATCCTCTAAACATATTTGACATATTCTCGAGAGATAGAGTGAATCCAAGTGCGTTGCTTTGTTGATTGCATACTAGTGGCACTTGGTGATCGTCGTCATCGCGGAGCTCTTGTTATTCTTGGAGATTGCCATCTCCTAGACAGCTTGGTGCGACGAGGATCGTTGAGCGGAGGAAGGTGATTGTCTCCGGCTCCGATCGGTGGATTGTGAGGGGTTCTTGAAACTACCCCGCGGGAGATTCGCGAAAGGTATCTCTAGTGGATTCCGCGTAGCTTGGGGATCCCCATCTTGTGTTGGTTGTGTGGCACCCTTGAACGGGTTTGGCTTTGATTGCCAATTAGCGCGTGAACCTCCAAGTGGGTGTATCGCTACAACGAGGACTAGCTTGTTGGTAAACAAGTGAACCTCGGTAAAAAATATTGTGTCTCATTGTCTCTCTACCGAGGATTCATCTTGTGATTGATTGGTTATCTATTGGCTTATCTCTTCACGTTGGTACAACCATTCTATCTCTAGCTTTGTATTACTTTCTTTCATTCTTGCAAAGTAGAGATTCTAGCTTAGCTTGTGTAGCTTAGCTTAGTAGCTCTAGTTGTCTAGCCCTTGTGTGTGACATAGGATATATCTTGCTAGTAACTAGACTTGATATAGGAGGCTTGCTGACCCTTGTAGTGCTAGAGAAAACTTGCTTATCGCCGTGTTTTATTCTAACAAGTTTGCTAAGTGTTGTTATAGAAAATTTAATTAGGCTATTCACCCCCCCCCCTCTAGCCATTCCTAGACCTTTCACCCGCTCTCTAATCTCGCTTCTCTCACTCTAAGCTAGCAAGATTCGAAGTTCTAGAGCAAGAGGGAGAGAGAAGGGGGTGAGTCAAGCTTGGAGAGCTCTTTTTCGTTTCTACGTGTGTTGGGAGTGAGTGAATGAGTGGATAGTGTGAGAGAGGGGAAGAGATAGACTTTAAGTTGCTCAGCCTGAAGCGGTACCGGTACTACTGGTGCAGCACCGGTACTACCGATCAAAAGTGACCGTTGGAAGAAGTTAAAGCAGATATGGGCGACTGTGAACTACCGGTACTACCGGTGGGGTACCGGTACTACCGGTCCACCGGTACTACCGGATGTGCAAAAAGGCTGATGCCCTCGCATGCGTAACATCCCCCCCTCTAGCCATTCCTATACCTTTCAAGTGGTATCAAAGCTAGTACACCGTACACAAAGGCTTAACATCCCACGGTGTTAAAATGACTCAAATCAACAACACCAAGAGGGCACCTAAGTTTGATGGCACTTATTATATCTATTGGAAGGCCTTGATGACCACTTATCTTAAATCAATCAACTAGAGGATATGGTTGGTGGTCGACAAGAAGTTTGAGATGGTGAATGAAGAGGCACCCACCACGGCCGAAGAGGAGAATCTCCAAAACAATGATATTGCCTTGAGTGCAATACATGAGGAAATCTCCAAGGAAGTCTTTGAGAAAATCAAAAACTTGGAGAGTGTTCATGAGGCTTGGAAGAAGCTATAAGAGTCATATGAAGGGACTCAATCCATGAACGGAGCAAAGGCCTATATCTTGAAGGAGAAGTTTGCTAGCTTCAAGATGAAGGAAGATGAGAACGTTCCCAAGATGTTCAATAGGCTTGAGGTGCTTGTCAATGACCTTAAGTCACTTGGAGAGAATGTGGAGAACAAAGACTTCTCATTCAAATTCCTAAGAAGTCTTCCCTCAAGATTTGAGATGCTAGTCACTCTATTGGTGAGAAGTGGATTGGACACAACCACACCAAACCAAATTCTTGGTGAGGTGATGACCGATGACACCTTTAGAGAAGACAAAGACAAGATTAGAGAGAACAAGGAAAAGAAGGATGACAAGAAAGAACACAAGAAGAAGAGTGTGGCATTCAAAGCCACATCATCATCTAAGGGCAAAGCAAAGTGTGATGAATCAAGCAATGATGAATGCTCAATAAATGATGATAGTGATGATGAAGAACAAATGGCCCTCTTTGTCAAGAAATTTGGCAAGTTCATGAAGAAGAAGAAGAACTCCTTCAAGAGCAAGAACAATGACAAGAGGTGTTTCAAGTGCAATAGCAAGGATCACTTCATTTTGGATTGCCCACATCATAGTGATGATGAAGATGAGAAAAAGGGCAAGAAGAAAGAAAAGAAAGAGAGCAAGATGTTTCTAAAGAAGAGCAAGAAGGGAGGCTCATATGTTGTCACTTGGGATAGTGATTCAAGTGAAGATGATGACTCAAGTGATGATGAGAAGAGATCAAGAAAGAAGAAGGCTCTTGCTAGCATTGCTATGAAGAACAAGATCTCTCTCTTTGACACTCCCTCTACATGCTTCATGGCTCGGTCCACTAAGGTACAATCCGATGATGAAAGTGAATCTAGTGATGATGATGATGATGAACCCACTAAAGATGAACTAATTGCAATGTTGGAAGATGCTAAGACTCACTTTTTCCTCACAAGAAAAGAGTGCAAAGCATTGCGAAAAGAGAATAATTCTCTCAAGCAATCCTTTGATGAGCTCAATCTTACTCATGAGAGGCAAACGGATGCCCATGAGAAGCTTGGCAAAGCTCACTCTAAGCTTGAAAAAGCTCACTCTAAGCTTGAAAAGGCTCATTCACTTCTTGTTGAGCAAAAGGAGAAAGAGCATGTTTCAACATGTGACATGGGAACAACTTGTGATATAATTGATGAACCATTCTATCAACCCATCATCATCACCCCAACTAACCCTTCTTGTAGCACATCTAACTCTACCTCTTCTACTAGTGATGTTGTCACTTGTGACACTACACTAATGGTTGAGAATGAGACCCTTAAGAAGGAGGTTGGTAAGCTCACTCTAGCATTAGGCAATGCCTATGGTGGAGACGCCCGCTTGCTTAAGTGCTTGGGTAGCCAAAGGTTCTCCCTTTGCAAAGAGGGACTTGGCTATACCCCCAAGAAAGGCAAGGCGGCCTTTGCAACTCCAAAGCCTCGCTTTGTGAAGAGCAATGGTCGGTTTTGCACTAGTTGCAAGCAAGTAGGGCATGATGAGCAATATTGCAAACTAAACCAAAGAAAGATAAAATTTACAAATGCATCTATTCGCTTTGACTCTAGTTATGTGCTTACCAAGGGCAAGAAAGGTGTGATTGCTAAGTACATGGGTACTCCCAATGAGAGCTCAAAGAAGAAAGCTATTTGGGTACCTAAGTTCTTAGTCACTAACTTTGGAGGACCCAAACAACAATGGGTATCTAAGAAGAATTGAATCTTTTGTAGGTCAATTATAAAGCCGGAGGGAGGCATTGGGTGCTTGATAGTGTGTGCACTCAACATATGATCGGAGATTCAAGAATGTTGAACTCTATTAAGCCAAATGATTGCAATGGGATTGAATCTATCACATTTGGTGACAATAGCAAAGGGAAAGTCAAAGGGCTTGGTAAGATTGCTATATCAAATGACATGAGCATATCCAATGTGTTGATAGTAGAGAGCTTGAACTTCAACTTGCTATTCGTAGCTCAACTTTGTGATCTAGGCTTTAAATGCATCTTTGGAGTTGATTATGTAGAGGTCATAAGTGTAGATGGCTCTAACTTGATATTCAAAGGATTTAGATATGAGAACCTATACTTAGTTGATTTCAATGTCAAAGAAACTCAATTGTCAACTTGCTTGCTATCCAAATCTAGCATGGGTTGGTTATGGCATAGAAGGCTTGTTCATGTTGGAATGAGGCAATTGAACAAATTAGTCAAGCATGATCTAGTTAGAGGCTTGAAAGATGTGGTCTTTGAAAAAGATAAGCTATGTAGCTCTTGTCAAGCCGGCAAACAAGTTGGAAATACTCACCCTAGTAAGAGCATGATGAGTACTTGCAAACCATTTGAGCTCTTGCACATGGACTTGTTTGGACCAACCGCCTACACTAGCATTGGTGGAAACAAATATGGCTTTGTGATAGTTGATGATTTCACTAGATATACATGGGTATTCTTCTTGAGTGACAAGAGTGAAACATTTGATACATTCAAAGTCTTTGTCAAGAGATGCCAAAATGAATTTGAAACAACTATCAAGAGAGTAAGAAGTGACAATGGTAGTGAATTCAAGAATACAAGAGTTGATGAGCTATGTGATGATTATGGAATCAAACATCAATTCTCGGCCAAGTATACACCTCAATCAAATGGGCTTGTTGAGAGGAAGAATAGGACACTCATTGATATGGCGAGATCTATGCTTAGTGAATACAATGTGAGTGATTCTTTTTGGGCCGAAGCTATCAACACGACTTGCTATTATAGCAACCGACTCTATTGCCACAAGATGCTTGAGAAGACACATGCTATTGAATGGAAGAAAGCCAAATATTGCATACTTTAGAGTGTTTGGATGCAAATGCTATATCTTGAAGAAAGGTGCAAGATTGAGTAAATTTGAGAAGAAATGTGATGAAGGCTTCCTACTTGGCTACTCAACTACAAGCAAAGCTTATAGAGTATGGAATCTTACTCATGGCATAGTTGAGGAGGTACATGATGTGGAGTTTGATGAAACAAATGGTTCTCAAGATGAGAATGACAACCATGATGATGTGAGAGGTGAACCATTGGCCAATGCAATGAAGGACATGGATATTGGGGACATTCGGCCAAAGCAAGTGGATGATGAGCAAGATTTTGAAGATCTAGTGAATCCTTCATCCAATGTGCAACTCAATGACAATCAAGCTAGTTCATCCTCTCCAACTCAAGATCAAGAACATAGTTCATCCACTCTACCCAATGATCAAACAAGTACAAGCAATCAACTTCCAATACTCCAACCTACATCTATTGCAAGAGATCATCCTTTGGATCATATTATTGGAGATATCACTAGTGGTGTACAAACAAGATCAAGATTGGCTTCATTTTGTGAGTACTATTCTTTTGTATCATCTATTGAGCCAACCAAGATTGAAGAGGCTTTTCAAGATATTGATTGGGTAAATGCTATGCATGAAGAGCTCAACAACTTCACTAGAAATAAAGTTTGGGAGCTAGTTGAGAGACCAAAGAACCACAATGTCATTGGCACTAGATGGGTCTTTCGCAACAAGCAAGATCAAGATGGAATAGTGGTGAGAAACAAAGCAAGACTAGTTGCACAAGGCTATACTCAAGTAGAGGGTCTTGACTTTGGAGAAACATATGCACCGGTGGCAAGGCTAGAAGCAATAAGGATTCTATTGGCTTATGCTTGTGCTCACAACATCAAGCTCTATCAAATGGATGTGAAGAGTGCATTCCTCAATGGGTACATCAATGAATTAGTATTTGTTGAGCAACCACCCGGTTTTGAAGATGACAACAAACCCAACCATCTGTACAAGCTAAGGAAAGCATTATATGGCTTGAAGCAAGCTCCAAGAGCATGGTATAAGAGGTTGAGGGACATTCTCCTCTCTAAGGGATTCATTATGGGGAAGGTTGACACTACCCTATTCACCAAGAATATTGGGAAAGACTTGTTTGTGTTGCAAATCTATGTGGATGACATTATCTTTGGGTCAACCAATCAAGAGTTTTGTGAAGAGTTTGGTAACATAATGGATAATGAATTTGAGATGTCTATGCTTGGAGAGTTTAGTTACTTCCTTGGTCTTCAAGTCAAACAATTGAAGAATGGGACTTTTGTTAGTCAAGGCAAGTACATCAAGGACATGCTCAAGAAGTTCAATCTAGATGAAGCAAAGTCTATTAGTACACCAATGGGAACAAATGGAAATTTGGATGGTGATGCTAGTGGCAACTTGGTAGATCAAAAGCTATATAGATCAATGATTGGTAGCTTGCTCTATGTAACCGCATCAAGACTGGATGTCATGTTTAGTGTATGCATGTGTGCAAGGTTTCAAGCATCTCCTAGAGAGAGTCATTTGAAAGCCACAAAGAGGATATTGAGATATTTGAAGCATACACCTAATGTTGGGTTGTGGTATCCTAAAGGATCAAACTTTGAGTTACATGGATACTCCGACTCGGACTATGCGGGTTGCAAGATAGAAAGAAAGAGCACATCGGGCACTTGTCAATTGCTTGGAAGATCACTAGTCTCATGGTCATCTAAGAAGCAAAATAGTGTGGCACTCTCTACCGCCGAAGTCGAGTATATTAGTGCGGGGAGTTGTTGTGCACAAATACTTTGGATGAGAGCTACTTTAAATGACTTTGGAGTCAAATTCAAGCAAGTGCCTTTGCTATGTGACAATGAAAGTGCAATCAAGCTCACCAACAATCCGGTTCAACACTCAAGAACAAAGCATATTGATGTCCGTCATCATTTCATTAGAGATCATCAATTGAAAGGGGACATTTCTATCACAAGTGTTGGCACCGAAGATCAATTGGCCGATATCTTTACCAAGCCACTAGATGAGAAAAGATTTTGCAAGCTAAGAAATGAGTTGAATATACTTGATTTATCAAACATGAGTTGATGCACCCCCACTTATATGACATGCCTCTACTCCAACCATGCAAGGTAAAAGTTGATTTGAGAGCATTCATGCATACCTTGTTAGGACTTTTATAGAGCATATAGTCATCACTCATGCTTCTAGGCTCATTCATGAAAACTAAAATGTCTTTGATGCTTATATGGTACCACTATTGCTTATATGAGTTGATATGATCTAGTGGTGGCATATGACATGTTGATGTGCTTGCAATCCTAGTGTTTGCTCTATGTCTATGAACTCAAAGTGTTTAATTCAACATAGGCAAGATAACCATCTTAGCATGTGTGAAGAAGCTTGTCTATGGTTTAAACCTAATTAAATATCTTGGGCAAGTAGCTTAGATCAAGCCAAAGTTGAAAACAATCTTTCACCCTATCTCACTCTAAGGGGGAGCTAAAACTTGAATATCTATAATTGGTCCCACCTTTTTGTGTCAATTGGATGACAAAGGGGGAGAAGTTATAAAAGAAATATCATGGGGGAGAAAGATCAAGGGGGAGAAGTTGAAAAGATATAACATGGGAGAAAAATGAAAAATCATTTTTGAAAAGAGAACATACAAATAGGGGGAGCAAGCTCATGAACACCTTTGTTGCATTTGAATGCTTGCATCCTCATATGTATTGTTGCACAAGCACTTCAAATTCAAAATACATTCTTGTGTTGTGCTTGCTAGTGACACAAATTGAATGATGATTGATCAACTAGCATGCATAGGTTGATTAGCTTTGACCCTTGTAGTTTTAAGTAATCTCTAGAAACCTTGCTCTTAATGTTGATCTCACAAGGTTATCTAGTTGTTGTTGCAAGTGGTGTCTAACTAATCATGGTGCTAAGGGTGATTCTAATTTTCGCACTCCGATGGTATCACGCTTCAAAGGTCTACTCTTAAAACCTTAGCACCATTTGGTATCTATTTACTCTCCCACAATGCCTATCTATACATATGTGCAAAACTTGAACCAAACTCATGAAGCACATATGTAGGGGGGAGCTAATAACTACCAAAACCGAATTTGTATAACTTGTCCAAATCTTGAATCGTTGATTAAAATGCTTGGACAAGCAACTCAAGTTCAAAATTATTATATTTCATATCTTTTATGGAAGGGTTGTCATCAATTACCAAACAGGGGGAGATTGAGAGTCCCCATGTGTTTTGGTTTTGAGTAATTGATGAAACCCACCTAAGTACTAACCTTGATCTCTAAGTGTGAATCATGAGATAGGTTCGTACATGCCATGTGATGGAGCAAGGTGGATCAAGTGGATCGCACAAGCTCTAGCATGGTGGTGGAAAGGAAAATGGTTGAAGGCAAAGGTGAAAGCTAGGACCATTTTCGGTTTGGTGATCAAGACATCATAGAGGATGTGATCACATTTAGGATAGATAGCCGTACTATCAAGGAGGGAGCTCTTAAGTATGATTACGGTTATCATGTGCCACTAGGTTCATATGCATTGCATTAAAATCAATTGAACTAGTGAAACAACCAATTTAATCCAAGATAATTGTGAACTAAAAGCTAACACACATGCACAAGTGTTGAGATCACTTAGTGTTGGCTCTTGGAAGCTTGGAAGAAGTTGGAGAAGTGTTTGGGCAGCTAGAAGCAGTCCGGACACAGGGTCCGGACATAAGGGTTCTTGCCGACCGGACCAACGCGTGTGCTTCCGGTGGCAAACCCTTGCTGGCTCGGCTGGTGAGAGGCATCCGGACGCTGTTTGCCGTCCGAACGCAGAGCTCCGGACGCGCGTCCGGAGCCTGGCGCTCTCTGTAACTCTCTGGAAAAGAGGGTCCGGACGCAGGGTGATGGTCCGGACCATGAACCGGACTTGGGTCCGGAGGTGCTAAGGAGCTCAAGCGAGCTCTCGGGTGCGCTCGGGCGCCCAGGAAAATATTTCCGGATGCAAGGAGCAGTGACTCTGGACCCTGTGAACAGGTGCGTCCAGAGCCACGTGGCAGGCTGTGGCTCAGGCGGGAAAGCGGTTATTTGAATCAGAGGCTGACCGGACGCAGGCGAGTTGGTCCGGACTGCATGTGACATGCGTCCTGAGGCCGCGTCCGGAGGTGGAAATAGAGTCATTGGCTCTGTGCTATTGAAGGGTCCGAACGCTGTTGATGGTCCGGACCCATGTGTAAAGTGAGTCCAGAGGTCGCGCAAAGAGCCAGTTTTGGGGGCAAAACGGCTAGTTGTTGAGTGAGGGCTATATAAGTGATATGGCCGGCCCTTTGGGGCATCTCTTGCACATTCTACTCACTCACACATTTTTGCTTGCTTGAGAAGCTTCCACCACTCATCCTCTAAACATATTTGACATATTCAAGAGAGATAGAGTGAATCCATGTGCATTGCTTTGTTGATTGTATAAGAGTGGCACTTGGTGATCGTCGCCATCGCGAAGCTCTTGTTATTCTTGGAGATTGCCATCTCCTATACGGCTTGGTGCGACGAGGATCGTTGAGCGAGGAAGGTGATTGTCTCTGGCTCCGATCGGTGGATTGTGAGGGGTTCTTGAACCTACCCCGCGGGAGATTCGCGAAAGGTATCTCTAGTGGATTCCGCGTAGCTTGGGGATCCCCATCTTGTGTTGGTTGTGTGGCACCCTTGACTGGGTTTGGCTTTGATTGCCAATTAGCGCGTGAACCTCCAAGTGGGTGTATCGCTACAACGAGGATTAGCTTGTTGGCAAACAAGTGAACCTCGGTAAAAAATATTGTGTCTCATTGTCTCTCTACCGAGGATTCATCTTGTGATTGATTGGTTATCTATTGGCTTATCTCTTCACGTTGGTACAACCATTCTATCTCTAGCTTTGTATTACTTTCTTTCATTCTTGCAAAGTAGAGATTCTAGCTTAGCTTAGTAGCTCTAGTTGTCTAGCCCTTGTGTGTGACATAGGATATATCTTGCTAGTAACTAGACTTGATATAGGAGGCTTGCCGACCCTTGTAGTGCTAGAGAAAACTTGCTTATCGTCGTGTTTTATTCTAACAAGTTTGCTAAGTGTTGTTATAGAAAATTTAATTAGGCTATTCACCCCCCCCCCCTCTCTAGCCATTCCTAGACCTTTCACCCGCTCTCTAATCTCGCTTCTCTCGCTCTAAGCTAGCAAGATTCGAAGTTCTAGAGCAAGAGGGAGAGAGAAGGGGGTGACTCAAGCTTGGAGAGCTCTTTTTCATTTCTACGTGTGTTGGGAGTGAGTGAATGAGTGGATAGTGTGAGAGAGGGGAAGAGATAGACTTTAAGTTGCTCAGCCCGAAGCTGTATCGGTACTATTGGTGCAGCACCATAACTACTGATCAAAAGTGACCGTTGGAAGAAGTTAAAGCAGATCTGGGCAACTGTGAACTACCGGTACTACCGGTGGGGTACCGGTACTACCGGTCAGTGACCGGTACTACCGGATGTGCAAAAAGGCTGATGCCCTCGCATGCGTTAGAGCGCCACCAGTACCTGAGCGGTACTACCGGTCCTCCACCGGTAGTACCGGTGGTAGACCAGTACTACCACTGGCTTGCAGACAACCACCAAAACACTCCTCTAAGAGCCCGTTTCGCACGGCATCTCTCAAGCGTCTCTATACTAATAACTTGAGCACTCTTACCCTATTCAAGCTAGTCAAACATGTATCCCTCTTAGTAGTGTGGCTTTTCCTATGACTCAATTCAAATGAATAAATCTATTTGGCACTTGAGCGATCGCTTTCAATGGAGAACGAATTGGGGGCTTCAAACACCGAATGTTATCGTTTAAACTTTTCCATATACTAACACATGTGAATATGCTTAGGATAAGCGTGTTAGCTCCTAGGTTGATTGTTATCAATTATCCAAAACCCACACTTAGGGGGCGAATGCACTTACAAGGAGAAGAAAGATGACAAGCCATTCAAGAAGAAGAAAAACTTCAACTTCCACAAGAAGAAGAAGGATGGCAAGGCCTACATTGTTGGTGATTGGCTCACCGACATTGAAGACACAAGTGACTCATCCGGTGATGAGAGTGAAGATGAGAAGGTGGCCGCTTGAGAGATCTCTAGTGTTTTGGATAATTGATGAAACCTAAGGTACTAACCTAGCTCTATGTATTTGAGTAGGCTTAGTACATATATAGAAGATGATGACAAGTGATGGAGCAAGCAAGGAAGCAAAGTGATTACATGAGCTCATACTTGGAGAAGAAGGAAAATGGAAAGACCCTAAGCTATTCAAGGCAAAGGTATTTTGCTAGGGCTTTTCTTTTGGTGGTCAAGACACCAAGTGGGTGTGATCACTTTTAGGATAGACAACCATACTATTAAAAGGAGAAATGCAAAAGTGATTGTGGTTTGTCAAGTGCCACTAGGTGTTATCTATATTGCATGTGCATTTAGGACCTAGTGACATACACCATGCTAAATGACAAGTGAAACATGCCAAGTCTGCTCACTAAGGTGGATACTTGGTGCTTGGCAACTTTGAAGCAGAGGAAGAATCAGTGAAGAGAAAAGGGCGTCGGACGCTGGTGTTAGCATGACGTTGTGTCTGGCGGCTTCATCAGGGTTTCCAGGGGGCGACGGACGCTATCCGTCGGATCGACACGGAGCGTCCGGGAATATTTTCTCAGAATTATCTCAGAAACCCGAGAGCAACGGTTTGGCGCCGGATGCTGAGGTGCAGCGTCCGTCGCGAAGCAACAGAGCATCCGTCGGGCTTCCAGAGAGCTCTGCAGACTGGCATTTTGAGCAAAGGCATCGGACGCTGGAGGGCGACGGAGCGTCTGTCGCCCGTGCATCAGCCCAACGGCTAGTTCTGACAAGGCGTCGGACGCTGGCGACGGAGCGTCTGTCGCCCGTGCATCAGCCCAACGGCTAGTTCTGACAAGGCGTCGGACGCTGGCGACGGAGCGTCTGTCGCCCCCGTGAAGAGAGTCTATCGCCAACTTAACAGAGCAACGGCTAATGAACTTTGAGGGGGTCTATAAATATGTGTTGGTCGGCTAGGGGTTTCTGTCTCGCACATTTGAACATCTTGAGACTCCTTTGAGCTGAGCAAACTCCCTGCCACTCATCTCCATGCTTGGTTAGTGAAAACCCAAAAAATATTGAGTGATCCAAGTGCATTTCACATATAGCTTGAATCTAGTGGCACTTGGGAGGCGTTCTCGCTGCGGATTTCTTGTTGCTCTTGGTGATTGCCATCACCTAGACGGTTTGGAGCAGCAGTGGTAGATTGAGAAGCTTGGTGATTGTGCTTCGTCGACTACAAGGTGATTGTGAGGGGTTCTTGTGCCTTCTCCATGGGAGATCGCAATTGGCAACTCTAGTGGATTGCTCGTGGCGTTTCAATAGCCTCATCTTGTGTTGGTTGTGCGGCACCCGGTGACGGGTTTGGCGTGTGATGCCAATTAGCGCGTGAACCTCCAAGTGAGTGTCTTGTCACAACGGGGACTAGCTAGTTGGCAAACTAGTGAACCTCAGAAGAAAATCAAGTGTCAACCATTGTCTCTTGTGATTGTTTGATTTCATTGGTATTCACTTGATTGGTTCATCCCTTACAACTCCACGGTGGTATATCATTCCTACCTATCTCTATCTCTTGCGCCTAGTCAATTCCTCCTAGTAGAGATATTAGCTTGTGCTTGTGCTTGTGCTTGTGCTTAGTAGCTTGTGTAGAATTTGTGTTATCTAGAGCTATTAGGATAGCACTTGTGGATAGGTGGCTTCGCAACACCCATTAGGCTAGCGCAAAATTCGCTTCGCTTCTTAGTTATCTAACATTGTTGTTGAGGTTTCCTTGTAGAAATTTAAATTAGGCTATTCACCCCCCCCCCCCTCTAGCCATCGCATAGGACCTTTCAAGTGGTATCAGAGCTAGTACACTGTTGATTTGAGGCTTAACAACCTACGGTGTGAAGATGGCTCATATCAACAACATGAAGAAACCACCCAAGTTTGATGGCTCAAACTATGGCTATTGGAAAGTGAAGATGACCGCTCATATCAAGTCAATTAGCTGGAAGGTTTGGCTTGTGGTGGACAAGAAGTTTGAGGTACTGAATGAGGCGGCTCTCACTCCTCAAGAGGAAGAAAAGTTGCAACACAATGATATTTCTCTAAGTGCTATTCATGAAGCACTTGATGAAAAAGTGTTTGAGCAAATAAAGAATCTTGAGAGTGCTCATGAGGCTTGGAAGAAGCTTGAGGAATCATTTGTGGGCACCCAAGCCGTGAAGATTGCAAGGCATACATCCTCAAAGAGAAGTTTGCAAGTTTCAAGATGAAGGATGATGAGAATGTGTCGGACATGTTCCATAGGCTACAAGTGCTAGTCAATGATCTCACGGCCCTTGGAGAGAAGGTTGAGGACAAGGACTTCTCTCACAAGTTCTTGAGAAGTCTCCCATCTCGGTTTGAGACTCTTGTGACCTTGATTGTGAGAGGTGGATTGGACACCGTGACTCCTAATCAAGTCTTGGGAGATGTGATGACACAAGATGCTTACCGGGACAACAAAGAAGAAGACGTCAAGAAAGAAAAAAAGAAGGATGAGAAGAAGAAGAGCATAGCTTTCAAAGCTACTTCATCTCACAAGAGCAAGGGCAAATCCAAAGTTGAAGAATCTAGTGAGGATAAAGACTCAAGTGCTAGTGAGGTTGATGAAGAAGAAATGGCTCTCTTTGTAAGAAAATTTGGAAGATTCATGAAGAATAAGGGCTATCATGCAAGAAGGAAGAGAACATCTTCTAAGAACTTTGATGAGCCTAGGAAGTGCTTCAAGTGTGAAAGCTTTGATCATCTCATTGCCCATTGTCCATACAATAGTGACAAGGATGATGATGATCACAAGAAGAGAGACAAGAAAGAGAAGAAGACCACCTTTGACAAGAAGAAGAAGAAGGGGTCTTCTCATATAGTGACATGGGATAGTGATTCTTCTTATGGTGAAGATGAAGATAATGAAAATAAGACCACTACCAAGAAGAAGGCTTTTGCAAGCATTGCAATGAGGGACAAGATCTCTCTATTTGACACTCTATCATCATGTTTCATGGCTAAGTCCACTAAGGTACTTTATCATGATGAGAGTGAGAGTGAGAGCGATAGTGATAGTGAGGAGCCCTCAAGGGAGGAACTCATGGATATGCTTGAACAAGCTAAGGAATACATTGACAAGAAGAGGAAGGAATGCAAGGAATTGCGCAAAACCAATGTGGCTCTTGAGCAAAACCTTGATGAGGCTGTAGCATCTCATGAGAAGCTAGTGAAGTCTCACACTAAGCTTGAAAGAGCTCATTCCTCTCTTAGATCAAAGTAAGAAAGAGATTGTTCAAACATGTGACATGGGAGTTACTTGTGATATTCTTGATGAATCATTTTATACTCCTATCATTGTTGCTCCCACTAACCCCTCTTGTAGCGCTATCATTCCTACTTCATCTACTAGTGATGGTCTCACTTGTGATGCCTCACTAATGGTGGAAAATGAAACCCTCAAGAAGGAGGTTACAAAACTCAATCACTCCTTAGCTAAGGCTTATGGAGGTGAGGACTGCTTGCTTATGTGCTTGGATAGCCAAAGAGCATCTCTCTACAAATAGGGATTGGGCTATACCCCCAAGAAAGGCAAGGCCGCTTTTGCTCCTCACAAGACTCGTTTTGTGAAGAACACTAATAGCTATTGCAAGATTTGCAAGCAAGTTGGTCACAATGAGCAAGCATGCAAGAACAAGAAGGACAAGCAAGACATATCCTCTATTAGAGTTGACACATTCTATGTTCTTTCCAAGGGTACTAATGGTGTTCATGCCAAGTTTGTTGGTGCACCATGGATGGCTTCCAAGAAGTCCATTTGGGTACCAACATCCTTGGTAATTAACCTTGGAGGACCCAAGCAAGTTTGGGTACCTAAAAAGAATTGATCTCTCTTGTAGGTCAATTACAAAGCCGGAGGGAGGCATTGGGCACTCAACACATGACCGGAGATGGAAGGATGTTCAACTAAATCAACCAAGATAGTGATCATGGATTTGATAGTATTACTTTCGGTGACAATGGAAAAGTCAAGGTGAAAGGGCTTGGAAAGATTGCTATTTCCAATGATCTAAGCATTAGCAATGTGCTTCTAGTTGAAAGGATTGAATTCAACTTATTGTCGGTTGCCCAATTATGTGATCTCGGTTTCAAGTGCATATTTGGTGTTGAGGATGTGGAAATCATAAGTGTGGATGGTTCAAATATGATATTCAAGGGATTTAGACATGAGAATCTCTATCTTGTGGATTTCAATGCTAGTGAGACTCAACTCTCAACTTGTCTCATCACAAAATCTAGCATGGGTTGGTTGTGGCATAGAAGGCTTGGACATGTTGGCATGAAGCAATTGAACAGGCTAATCAAGCATGATCTTGTGAGAGGCTTGAAGGATGTCACCTTTGAGAAGGACAAGCTATGTAGTGCATGTCAAGTCGGAAAGCAAGTTGGAAACTCTCATCCAAAGAAGAACATCATGAGTGCAAGCAAAGCATTTGAGCTCTTGCACATGGATCTCTTTGGGCCAACTACATATGCAAGCATTGGTGGAAACAAGTATGGATTTGTGATAGTAGATGACTTCACAAGATACACATGAGTATTCTTCTTGAGTGACAAGAGTGACACAATTGATATCTTCAAGTCATTTGTCAAGAGGTGCCAAAATGAGTTTGAAACAACTATCAAGAGAGTTAGCAGTGACAATGGGAGTGAGTTCAAGAACACAAGAGTTGATGAACTTTGTGATGACTTTGGAATCAACCATCAATTCTCTCCAAAGTACACTCCACAATCCAATGGGATAGTTGAAAGAAAGAATAGAACCTTGATTGACATGGCAAGATCAATGTTGAGTGAATACAATGTTAGTCATTCCTTTTGGGCCGAAGCTATCAACACGGCTTGCTACTCTAGCAACTGTCTCTATTTTCATGGGATGCTTGAGAAAACTCCATATGAGTTATTGAATGGAAGAAAGCCAAACATTGCTTACTTTCGGGTATTTGGATGCAAATGCTATATATTGAAGAAAGACACAAGGCTAAGAAAGTTTGAAAAGAAATGTGATGAAGGCTTTCTACTTGGTTACTCTACATCTAGCAAGGCTTATAGAGTGTGGAACTCATCTAGTGGAATTCTTGAGGAAGTTCATGATGTGGAATTTGATGAAACACAAGGCTCTCAAGATGAACAAGAAAATTTGGATGATGTTAGAGGTGACAAATTGGTCAATGCAATGGAGGATATGGATATTGGTGACATTAGACCAAGACAAGTGCAAGATGAAGATGAAGATCAAGTGACCATTCCAAGTGATCAAGCTAGTGGCTCTCTGTCGGTGTTATGACCCGGGGGTCAAGACCACCAACGAGTAAATTTGTATATCGCGTGCTCCCTCTCTCAAATGTGATGCAAGATGGACACAAGGTTTATCCTGGTTCGGGCAAAGAAGGCCCTACGTACAGCGGGGGAGGATGACTTGTATTATCTTGCACCCAAAGCGTGCTCGTACAGGGGGGGTACAAGCTGTATTACACGGAGTCGGCCACCCGAGGGTCGATAGAGTGGCGGGGTGTGTGGAGTGTGGAGATCAGAGCTGGAGTCTGAGGAGTGATCCAATCGTCCGACTCCTGGAGCGAAAGTGGGATCCCCTTTTCTCTACCTCGGCGTCCCCTTTTATAGACCAAGGGGAGGTCCGAGGGTACAGGGCCCTAACTATGGCAGTACGAGTAGCATGTCCGAGGCACAGTGTTGGTGGAGAGACATTGAGCACTATAGCGGCATGGCCTTCCCCGTCCTTCTGGCGTCCCCGGTCGTGGCGGCAGTAGAAGTCGTCGCAGCACAACGTCCGCAGGCAGGCACGAGTCCCATGGCTGAAGCGGGATGGGGCGGATGGGACGGCTTCCGTACTGGAGTTGTTGGAGAGAGGGGTCGAGCCCCCCGGTCGAGGGAGGGGTCGCGCCCTGCGTGGCTCTGTCGCGTTCCCGAAGTCATCGTTGAGGGTCGCACTGTTCACTTTCCGAGGGGTACTGCTGGAGTCCGTACTCGCGTAGTGGCGACAGTGGCGGCACAGTTGACAGGAATCGGGGACTTGACGGGGAGTTGGCGGATTTAACAGCGGACACGGGCGCCCATGTCGTTAGGTGGGTTCACTTTAACCCATGCCGGGAGCAGTTGGGTTAATCGAGCCCCTCGTCCGAGGGTCGTCCGTTCGACCCCCGGTCGAGGTAGAGGTCGGAGCACCGACGGGGTCGGAGAGGTCGACGTAGAGGTCGGGGGGTCGTTCGCCTCGCCCACTCGGTCCGTCATTCGGCGTCGAGGTGGAGCCGGGGGGTCGTTCGCTCGCCCCCTCGGTCCGCCATTCGGCGTGGAGGCAGAGCCAGGGGGTCGTTCGCTCGAACCCTCGGTCCGTCATTCGGCGTCGAGGTGGAGCCGGGGGGTCGCTCGCTCACCCCCTCGGTCCGTCATTCGGCGTCGAGGTGGAGCCGGGGGGTCGTTCGCTCGCCCCCTCGGTCCGTCATTTTTCGTCGAAGTGGGCCGGCCCGCGACTCGTCGCCACAGTCGGTGTACGGGGGGCCTTCGAGTGATGGGCCGTGCCTTACCGAGTAGTGGGCGGGTCCCTGCCTTAAAAATGGTTGCTATGTTTAGCGTTAATTTATCGAAGGGTTTAGGGTACCCCTTACCTTCGTACCCGACAGTAGCCCCCGAGGCCCCAGAGGAGTGATTAAGAACTCCTCTGGGGGCTATGATACGCGCTTTTTCGGAGGGAGTAAGGATTGCCCGGAGGTTTTGTCCCTGGCCTGCAGGGTTAGTGAGAAGTCCGATTCTCCGCGGGGTGCGCGCGAGCGCACCCCGCGGGGGTAGCCCCCGAGGCCCCAGAGGAGTGATTAAGAACTCCTCTGGGGGCTATAATATGTTGTATCGAGGAGTTTTTTAAGGATACCTGGAGACGTGGCACCCTGTCGAGGGGTCAATTCCATTCCTTTCCCTGAGAAGAGAAGTGTTCGAGGGCGGCTGTCGAACCCTACCGAGGGCCAGCCTTCGCTCCCTCGAGCACCACTGGAGTCAGAGCGCCCCGCCCGAGAGGTCGACTCTGTCTGCCAGGTTACGAGTTTTTCGACCCTCTTTCGTCGAGGGGTGTCGTGCGTAGTCGGGCCCTCGAGCCCTCGAAAGGCTAGGCCTTCACTACCTCATAGGGTCCTTCCCACGGATCCTTTCGTTCGGATTGTGGGGTGAAGAGCATCGTGCTATCCTCGTTAGGACGAGCCCGAAGTCCTCGGTGAGCTGTTCTCGGGCATGAGTCCATTAGAAATGGTGCCCTGTGCGGGTAAAAATCCGAGTGAGAACTCGTACCCCGTTCGATAGGGGTCGACTAGTGGCCCGGAGGCGTTCTCATTGTTAAGCAAGCCGTACGGCTTACTAAGCACGACCATGTGGATCACCAAGGTGCCAACCCCATTCGATAGGAGTTGGTGGCTCGATGCCTCCCAGCGTAGGGATCCTTAGGTGTTCCTAGGTATGCCTCGGATATGTCCCAGGGAGCCTCAAGAGTTCGTTCTCGAGCTACCGGGACATCCCTGACTCGCGTACTCGAGGGCGGCTGTCGAACTCCGTTCGTGGAGCCAGCCTTCACTCCCTCAAGATTTGGGGGTGGACCGGAGTCCGTTCACCATGGGTCCTTCCTGACCTCAGGTACTCGAGGGTGGCTGTCGAACCCTATGTAAGGGCCAGCCTTCGCTCCCTCAAGATTTGACGGATGGTTCGTCATCCGACGCTATCCTCAGGAGGAGGAGTCCTGCCTTGTGGACCGCCGAGGGGAAAAGCAGGTGGTTGTTGTATTGAACTTGGGGACATACCTGTGCCGGAGCTCTCGAGGGTGGCTGTCGAACCCCCGGACGGGCCAGCCTTTACCCCTTCGAGGCCGTGGAACGAACTGCAGCTGACGACCCAAGGCCCCGTCAGGCCTCGGTTACTCGAGGGGGGCTATCGAGCCCGTTCGTAGGCCGGCCTTACTCCCCTCGAGATTTTGGGGGTGGACCGAGGTCCTAACCCGAGGTCATTTCTGGCCTCGGGTACTCGAGGGTAGCTGTCGAACCTTCTTTCGAGGGCCAGCTCTCGCTGCCTCAAGATTCCTTACCCTCGAAGACGACGTTTCCGGCCGCGCGCCTTTTTAGGCGATGTCCGTTAGGCGCAACAATGGCGGTTGCAGGGCGGAGTGCGGCGCGGAGCCCGATGATGGGACGGAACGCCTTATCCTGGAGGAATACGAGGAAGGGAGTACAAGCGAATTAAATGCGGAGATTCTCTTGCCTGTTTGCCGGATCCGTCTGTTGGCCTCACGCGTATAAGTAGCGAAGGTGAGGAGTCGGGTGCTCTTTCTGCACACTTGCCTTCCTCGCCTCCTTGCCTTCGTCTTCCTTGCCTTCTTCTCTCCGCTACTGCCTTAGGCATCCCGCGAGCCAGAACTCTACGCGAGCGAGAGAGAGAAAGAGAAAGATAGGGAACGTACCGTCCGCCCCTAAGTCCGAGCAAACCACCGTCCCTATGGCCAAGTTCGACCTCGTCGGCGCCGATGACTGGCCCACCTCCCTGGTGACCGCCTCGCACCTGACGGGGTTTGTGGAGAGCGGTTTTCTCCGGCCCGTTACCACGGCGGAGAGGCCGGAGTGGATGCTTCTGCCGCGGGACCACACCGAGCCCAACCCGCCGGATGGGTATGTGGTGTCGTTCGAGATCTTCCACCGGGCGGGACTGGGTGCCCCACCCAGCCGCTTTCTGCGCGCGCTTCTCCACTATTACGGCGTGGAGCTCCAGCACCTCACCCCCAACGGCGTTAGCCAGGCGGCGGTCTTCGCCGCGGTGTGCGAAGGCTACCTGGGGATCGAGCCCCACTGGGAGTTGTGGCTCCATATCTTCAAGGCCAGCATCTTCCACGCCTTGGTCGACAAGGGTACCCGCCGGATGGTCAGGGCCGGGTGCTGCAGCATCTTCGTCAAGTGGCCGAAGTGTTGGATCCCGGCGAAGCTGTCCTCGAGCCACTCCGGATGGCACTCCGGGTGGTTCTACCTGATAAACGACAACGATCTGCTCCCGGCGTACACCGGGAGGGCACTCGACGCCGAGCCCGACCGCTGGGGGTATGGCGTCCCAACGGACAAGCAGGGCCGCCTCAACGGCTTGCTGGACGCGCTCAGGCGTCTGAAGGAGAAGGGGCTCACGGCGGAGATCGTCGCGTCAGCGTTCCACCGGCGGCGGGTCGTGCCGCTGATGGCTCGACCCCTCCGCATTGACGAGATGGGTCCGGGGGTCGATCTCTCGGGCTGTCGCTTCGCCGAAGAAGAACTGGCCCCGGATAGGGTGGTCCGCCGCGTCCACCGCTTCTTCGCGGGGTCGTTCGACCCCAAGAACATCGCAAAGATCCCCATGAAGCCGGACGAGGGCTTCTTTGAGCTGGTAAGGTCCTTTCCTCTAGTTAGAGTCCTCGCGCTCACCCCTTCCGTCCTCTTTGCCCATGTTCTAACTGCCTCGCATTCCGCAGGGGAATGTGTCCTACCGACCCTCGCCTCCGCCGGTGAAGGAGGACCGGGCCGCGAAGGAGGCGAGGCGCCTCCACGCAGAGAAGCAGAAGGCCGACAAGGACAAAGCCAAGGTGGCCACGTCCAAGAGGGCCCGGGAGAGAGAGCTGAGAGAGCAGCGCCGGGCCCGTCAGAGGCGTGAAGGCCTTGAAGAGGAGTTGTCGCCCTCGGAAGAGGAGGACGAGGAGGATGAGGACGAGGAGGTGGTGAACTGGAGCGATGTGGAGGGGGAGGAGACGGCGCCTGAACAGGCGGCCGTTGCAGCCGGTGGAGAGGAGGGGTCGACCTCGAAGTCGGCCCCTACCGTCGAGGTTGGGCCACGGGGGGAGCGCCCCGTGGCTTCGCAGAAAGACGTGCCGCGGCAGACGCGCTCGCAGACGTCGCGATCCTCGTCGGGGGGTCGATCGAGCAAGCCCCCGACGCCCGCCGCGTCGAGCGCACGGGCGCCGGCCCCATCGGCGCAGGTGGGGACCGGCAAGGGGACGACGGTGGCGCCGCCGGCCCCTGCCCGGGAGACGGTGCCGAGAGCCGCCTCGACCCCCGCCCCCCGGGCGGTGGTGCTCAAGGGTTCGACCAGCCCGACGGTCACCGAGCCGAAGCACCGGGCTCCGAGGGGGTAAGTCGCTTTCATAGACGTTGTCTGTCTTTTCTTTTTGTCGGTAATGACCCGTGCTTATCGTTGCACACGTGTCTCTTTTTCAGGTCGAAGCGCCCGCAGGGAGCCGTGCCCTTGGCCCCTGCAAAAAAGCTGAAGACGGGGGCTGCGGTCCAAGCAGCCGCTGAGGTCGGTCCTGCCGCCCCGCCCCCTTCGACGCTTACCCCCGAGGCGGCATGGGCAGCCACGGCCTAGGAGGCGATGGCGCGGGGGAAGGCGCAGGGGGCCTCGGCGTCTGCTCAGACGGCGGAGGAGGCGATCCCGCCGGCGGTGGTCGCCGAAGCGACAGTCGTGGCGCCCGCGCGGCCGTCGGGGGAGGTTGTACCTGGTGCCCCGGGGGGGCGCGGGGCCTTTGTCGATGGTGGTTGCGGCCGAGGAGGCGGAGGTGGTCGGGCCCCAGGCCCTCGCGAACGAGGTGGAGGCTCCGGCTCACCCAACGCCGGGGCGTTGGCCCGAGGGCCTGGCTGCGCTGGAGGCTCGACTCCGGCTCGAGCGCGAGGGCACGACTGCCGCCGTGCCCGAGTGCCCCTCGACGACGTCGGAGCTCGAGGCGGGGGGTCCGGTCGACCGGCCCGAGGGAACGCCCGCGCCGGCACAGGGCGGGATGTTGATGGAGTCCACCCCCGCCCAGGTGGACGAGATGGTGGCCGAGCTGGTGAGCTCGGCGGAGACGACCATCGTCGTGGCTCCTCGGGCAGAGCCGGAGGTGGCTCAGCCTCCCCTCGAGGCTGGGGGGCCGTTGTCTCGAGGTAAGCCATACTTCAACTCACTCGAGACGCGGTGGGTTTGCCTTGTTGGGTGTTAACTTTTTCGAGTCCTTCATCGCGCAGGGCCGTTCTACTGGCCAGGGTCTTCTTCTACCGGTGGCGACGACTGGGCGGGGCCGTCGACGTCCTCGTGAGGTGGCCGAGAGGACGGGATAGGACAGGCGGAAGAAGCCTCGCCCCTTTCCACTTATCGAGGGGGGCGATCTGCGCGAGGGCGTCACGGGGACGGTCGAGGAGAGGACCGCCGCCCGCAGCGTGGCCTGGGGCCAGGAGGTTCTTGAGCTGGCGGAACCTCGAGACCCCGAGCGGCTTTTCCTCACGCTCGACGACCAGGCCGAGCTCCGACGGTGGGAACACGTCGAGGAGTATCGGGCCTTGTTTGAGCACTCGGTACGTCGCGCTGCGGAGGTCGCCGCCGCGGACATACGCGAGGGAATGGAGGTGGGTTTTGTTCTCCCTTAGATTGTATTCGAATTGTCTAGTTGCCATTTGTTGACGGTCTTCGTTTTTATCCTCGTCAGTCGCTGCGGGTGAGGTCTTACGAGAAGTCCCAGTACATTCTCCGGGTACAGGGACAACTCTCGACCCTCCGCGCCTCGCTGGATAGGGCGGGGGATGAGGTCGCCCGCGCGAAGGCTGAGACGGCGGCTGTCCGGAAGGATGCCGAGTCGAAGGTCGCTCATGCGAAGGCCGGCTACGAGGCCATCCAGAAGGAAGCCTGGGCGGCCTTGCAGACGGCACAGATGAAAGTCGACCTCGCCCTTCAGTCCTCCATCACCGTCGGGCAGGAGCGGGATGCTGCCCTCGAGGCCAAGCGCAAGGCCGAGGAGGAGGCCGCCCAGCTGAGGGAGGAGCTGGCCCGGGCGAGCGAGAGCATCCGAGGGCTCTGGGGAGACCTCGACGCCGTCTCCCGCGAGCGCGACACGCTGGCCACCTCGGAGGAGAAGGCTCGGACCCGCGCGACCTCCCTGGGCGTGGTGGCGATGAACCAGAAGAGGGCCCTCGATGACGCAGGCAAAACCATCGAGGGCCTCGAGGCCAAGGTCAAGGATCAGTCCTCCGACCTTGTCGACGTCCGCCGCCAGCTTGAGGAGACTGAGCGGGCCTACTCCACCATGGACGTGCAGGCCCAAGGTGAGTGTTTCGGGAGTGTTGCAGAATCTGTCCTCCCTCGACCCTCTTTCTGCTTTTTTTTTTGGGTTTTGACTGTTGCATGCTTGTTTTGGCAGAGCTCGCGAAGGATAACGCCCGCGCCCATAAGGACCTGGACAATCTTCAGGGCCCCTCGGCACTGAGGCGAACCTCAACGCGACGCTTGCGGCCGCCATCAACACCTTCTGCAACGACCTCTCGGTCAGGCCAGAGCCGGAGGTCGAGGGGGATGCTCGAGGGGACTCCCTACTGTGCCGCTTCTACTCCATGACGCGGGGGGTGACAGAGAACGTCCGAGCCGCCCTGCATGTGGGCGTGAAGCGGGCCCTCGCGGTCGTTAACTTGCTCTACGACGTGGACCTCAACCTCGTTGTCGACGGGTTCGCCACCGACCCGAAGCTGACCGAGGAAGAGAACGACGCGAAGTGCCAGGAGTTGATGGATCATGCAGAGGTGCCTGGAGGCCTGCTGGCGAAACTCTTCGAACCCGAGGTGATCCCCTCGGTGGACGAGTAGCCCTTGGGAGGTGTCGACGGGTAGTCCCGGGCCTGCGAGCCATATCTGGACAAGAAGGTCCATGTAATAGTTAGGCCTTTGTATTGATACAATTCCAAGCCCCCGAGGGCTTTTTGTGTATAATGCATTTTGATCGAGATGCACATAGTTATTTTTGTTTTTTCGAGCTCTCCCTGCTTTTCTTTGCCTAAGTCGACGCCTGTGAACTAAGTGTTGGACACACGCTCGTATCCCTGGAAGGGGGGTGGCGAGCGGGGATACCGTAGCCCTGGGGCGTAGGTGAGTCCCTGGCTCGACGGCACCCGCGACCCTTAGGGAGTTCGAGGCACCTTTGCTTAGTTATGAAGCATACTCGAGGGAAAGAAAGAGAGGGAGAGTCGAGTTTCGAAAAAACGTTCGAGTTTTTCGGGGACTTAGGAGGGGGGTGCCCCCCCTGTTAGCCCCCGAGGGAGGCTCGACTTTGCTGAGGCAAAGTCGAGGCTACCTTAGTGCTATAGACGGGTTTGTCTCGTTATTTCTACTTCTCGAGCTCCCTCTGCTTTTCTTTGCCTAAGTCGACGCTTGTGAACTAAGTATTCGACTCACGCTCGTATCCCTGGAAGGGGGGTGGCGAGCGGGGATACCGTAGCCCTGGGGCGTAGGTGGGTCCCTGGCTCGACGACACCCTCGACCCTTAGGGGGTTCGAGGCGCCTTTACCTAGTTATGAAGCGTACTCGAGGGAAAGAACGAGAGGGAGAGTCAAGTTTCGAAAAAACGTTCGGGTTTTTCGGGGACTTAGGAGGGGGGTGCCCTCCTGTCAGCCCCTGAGGGGAGCTCGACTTTGTCCACGCAAAGTCGAGGCTACCTTCGAGCTGCGAATGAACGTGAAATGTGTTTCGAGAACATTTTATTCATTCGAGAATTTGTACATAAATGCGAAAATGTACAAGGCCCTGGGGCCTCAGGGATAGAAGCGACGTAGTTGTTCGATGTTCCACGCGTTGGTGAAGATCTCGCCCTTCTCGTTCTTCAGTTTGTAAGTGCCGAGCTTCAGCACCTCTGCCACGATGAAGGGTCCCTCCCAAGGTGGTGTCAACTTGTGACGCCCCTTGGTGCTTTGTCGACGGCGCAGAACGAGGTCGCCGACGTTGAGGTCCCCTTTGCGCACGTTTTTGTCATGGTAGCGCCGCAACGTTTGCTGGTACCGTGCCGACTTGAAGAGGGCCATGTCACGGGCTTCCTCGAGCTGGTCGAGGGAGTCCTCTCGGGCTACCTTGTTGGCTTGCTCGCTGTAGGCTTTTAGTCGAGGGGACCCGTACTCGAGGTCAGTGGGGAGGACGGCCTCGGACCCGTAGACCAAGAAGAACGGAGAGAACCCCGTGGCTCGACTTGGTGTCATTCGGAGACTCCACAGCACAGCGGGCAGCTCCTCGACCCACCTTCTGCCATGCCTGTTCAGCCGATCGAAGATCCTTGGCTTGAGGCCCTGCAAAACCATACCGTTGGCACGCTCGACCTGACCGTTAGTTCGAGGGTGGGCAACTGTGGACCAATTCACCCTGATGTGGTGATGGTCACAGAAGTCCAGGAACTTTTGGCCGGTGAACTGCGTGCCATTGTCGGTGATGATGACGTTGGGGACCCCGAAGCGGTGGATGATGTCGGTGAAGAATAGCACGGCTTGTCGAGACTAGATGTTGGCGATGGGTCGAGCCTTGATCCACTTCGAGAACTTGTCGATAGCCACGAGAAGGTGAGTGTGCCCACCCTTGGTTCTTTTCAGGGGGCCAACCATGTCGAGCCCCCATACTGCGAACGGCCAAGTTATGGGTATCATCTGAAGAGCTTGGGCGGGTAGGTGGGTCTGCCTGGCGTAGAACTGGCATCCCTGGCAGGATCGAACGAGTTTGGTGGCGTCATTGACGGCCGTCGGCCAGTAGAAGCCCTGTCAAAAGGCACTTCCTACCAGCGTTCTCGGCACCGCGTGGTGGCCACAAGCCCCCGAGTGTAGATCTTTCAGCAATGCCCTCCCCACCTCGAGGGTGAGGCAGCGTTGAAGTACACCTGACGGGCTACGTCGATATAGCTCGCGGCCGTCCTCGTACAAGACGTAGGTTTTGGCGCGTCGAGCTACACGACGGGCTTCCGTGCGGTCTTCCGGGAGTTCGCCTCGCGTCAAGTACTCGAGGTAAGGCGCGCGCCAATCCGTCGGAGGGGTTGGCGCTGCGACGGCCCCGTCGATCTCCATGACCTCTCCCCCGCTCGAGGGTGGATCGGTCGAGGGGGGTGGGTCGACCCCTTGCTCAAGGGCGGGAGCCCCCGAGTCCAGGTCGATGGATGGCGTGTGCAGATCCCTCGAGAAGATGTCGGGAGGGACTGTGCCTCGAGTAGACGCGATTTTGGCCAGCTCGTCGGCAGCTTCGTTGTACCGACGGGCTACGTGGTTGAGCTCGAGGCCGTAGAACTTGTCCTCGAGCCTTCGGACCTCCTTGCAGTAGGCTTCCATCTTAGGGTCGTGGCAGCTCGAGTCTTTCATCACTTGGTCGATCACCAACTGAGAGTCCCCTCGCACGTCGAGGCGTCGAACCCCGAGCTCGATGGCGATGCGCAGGCCGTTGACGAGGGCCTTGTACTCGGCGACGTTGTTGGAGGCGGATGACATAGCGCATATGGACCCCTGAGGGTGATATGAACAGCAATCCGGCGCCTGCTCCCGTCTTCATCAACGATCCATCGAAGTACATGGTCCAGAGCTCGCCCTGAACCTGCGCTGGGGGTAGTTGGGTGTCGGTCCATTCTGCAACGAAATCTGCCAGTACCTGAGACTTGATAGCCTTCTGAGGGGCGTAGGAGAGGGTCTCCCCCATGAGCTCAGCGGACCACTTAGCGATCCTTCCCGATGCCTCCCGGTTTTGGATTATCTCTCCGAGGGGGAAAGATGAGACCACAGTGACCGGGTGGCCCAGGAAATAGTGTTTGAGCTTACGCCGAGTGAGCACGACCGCGTACAGCATCTTCTGGATGTGGGGGTACCTTGTCTTGGTCTCGGAAAGGACCTCGCTCACGAAGTAGACAGGCCTCTGAACCGGCAGGGCGTGTCCTTCCTCCTCCCTCTCGACTACTATGACCGCGCTAACTACCTGGGTAGTTGCTACGACATAGAGCAAGAGGGGCTCGGCCGGGCTCGGGGGAACCAAGACCGGGGGCGAGGTGAGCAAGGCCTTGAGCCTCGAGAGCGATTCCTCGGCTTCGGCGGTCCACGCGAAGTGTTCCACCTTCTTCAGGAGGCGGTTTAGGGGTAGGGCCTTCTCTCCGAGCCTCGAGATGAAGCGACTGAGGGCGGCGAGACAACCAGTAACCCTTTGCACGTTCTTGAGGTCGTTGATCAGGCCCATCCTCGTGATGGCGGTTACCTTTTCTGGATTGGCCTCGATGCCGCGCTGGGAAACTATGTACCCTAAGAGCATGCCTCGAGGGACCCCGAAGACACACTTCTCAAGATTTAGTTTTATGCGATTAGCCCCGAGGCACCCAAACGCGATCTCGAGGTCTCCGACCAAGTTTCCGACTGTTCTGGACTTGACCACGATGTCATCGATGTAGGCCTCGACGGTCGGCCCTATGTGTTTCCCAAAGACGTGGAGCATGCATCGCTGGTAGGTGGCCCCGGCGTTCCGCAAGCCGAAGGGCATGGTGAGGTAGCAAAACATGCCGAAGGGAGTGATGAAGGAGGTCACGAGCTGATCGGACTCCTTCATCTTTATTTGGTGGTAGCCGGAATACGCATCAAGGAAGCAAAGGGTTTCACATCCCGAAGTGGAATCCACTATTTGATCGATACGTGGCAAAGGAAAAGGAACTTTAGGACATGCTTTATTCAAACTGGTGTAGTCTACACACATCCTATCCTTCCCATTCTTTTTCTTTACAAGCACGGGGTTAGCTAACCACTCGGGATGATGCACCTCCTTGATGAATCCGGCCTTCAAAACCTTGTCGACCTCCTCCCCGATGATCCTACGCTTCTCCTCGTCGAAGCGGCGCAGGCGTTGCTTCACCGGTTTGGACCCGGCTCGGATGTCCAAGGAGTGCTCGGCGACCTCCCTCGGAATGCCCGGCATATCCGAGGGACTCCATGCGAACGCGTTGGCATTTGCACGGAGAAAGTCGACGAGCACTGCTTCCTATTTGGGCTCGAGGGTGGCACTGATCGTCAGCGCCTTCCCATCCGCGAGGCCGGGGTCGAGCGGGACGGTCTTCGTGTCTTCCACCGGCTTGAAGTTGCCAGCGTGTCGCTTGGGGTCGAGGATCTCTCTAGACAAGTCGTCGAGGGCCGCGAGGATAGCCGAATCCTCATGGGCCTCGGCTTTTTCCACACACTTGACGTCGCAGTCGTATGCGTGCTCGTAGGGGGTGTCGACGGTGATGACCCCCGAGGGCCCCAGCATCTTGAGTTTGAGGTAGGTGTAGTTCGAGACCGCCATGAACTTGGCGTATCCCAGTCTACCGATGATGGCGTGGTAGGTGCCTCGCCACGTGACCACCTCGAAGGTCAGCTCTTCCTTTCGGAAGTTCGAGGGGACGCCGAAACAGACCGGTAGCTTGATGCGGTCGATCGGGAGTGCCTTCTTCCCCGGGACGATCCCGTGGAACCCCCCCGCGCTGGGCAGGAGCATGGTCCTCGGGATCCCCAGGAGGTCGAGGGTCTCAGCGTAGATGATGTTGAGGCTGCTCCCCCCATCCATGAGTACCTTGGTGAGGCGGGTGTTGACGATGATCGGGGCGACGACGAGCGGGTAAGCCCCTGCGTTGGGGATGTGCTCGGGGTGGTCGTCCTGATCGAAGGTGATCGGCGTATGGGACCAGTCGAGGTACCGTGGGGCCTGGGCCCGAACGGAAAAAACTTCTCGACGCTCCCTCTTGCGCTGGCGCATGGTGAGGCGAGTCGAGGGTCCCCCATAAATCATGTAGCAATCGTGGATTTCGGGGAAGTCTCCTTTCTTGACATCGCCCCTGACGTGGGCGTCACAGGGCGGGTCTTCTTTGCCGTCGTCTCTCCTGAGGCCAGGAGGGACGAAGTGCTTTCGGAGCATGCGGCAGTCCTCGAGGCGGTGGTTGGCCGGCCCCATATGATAGGGGCAAGGCTCCTTCAGCATCTTATCGAAGACGCCTCCGTCGGGAGGGGGCCCTCGAGGCTTCCTCTTGTCCGCCGCAACGACAAGGTCGTCGGGCTCGTCGTCGTGCTCGACGTTGGGCTCGACGTTGCGTCGGCCCGGTTGGTTCTTCTTCTTCTTCTTTCAGCCGCCGTTGCCGTCGTTGTTCCTTCTGGGCCCATTGTTTCTCTTGGGCCCATCGTTCGAGCCCCCGGGCTCATCCGCCTTGCCCTTCCCCTTCCCTAGGGGAATCTGGAAGAATGCGCCAACGGCCTCTTCGCCAGCTGTGTAGTTGGCGATGACATCCATGAGCTCGTTGGCGGTCTTGGGGGTGTTTCGCCCCAGCTCCCGCACCAACTCCTTGCAGGTTGTCCCGGCGATGAACGTCGTGATGACCTCGTGGTCGAAGATGTGGGTCAGCGCGGTGCGCTACTTCGAGAATCGGGGTGAAGGCGCGGAGGGTCTCCCCTGGCTTCTGCTTGCAGCTGCGAAGGTCCCAGGGGTTGCCCGGCTGCTCGTAGGTGCCCTTGAAGTTGCCCTTGAAGATCCGGACCAGGTCGGACCAGTCCTGGATCAAATCCGGGGGTAGCTCCTCGAGCCACCTTCGAGCGGTGTCGGAAAGGAACAGTGGGAGTTGCCAAATGATGACGTGGTCATTGTTGGCTCCACCCAGCTGGCATGCCAGCCTGAAGTCGGCAAGCCAGTGCTCCGGCTTGGTTTCGCCGTTGTACTTGACCAGGCTGGTGGGTGGACGGAAACGGATGGGCAGGGAGGCCCGTCGGATGGTTCTACCGAAGACTCGGGGGCCCGGCGGCTCCGGAGACCGACATCGGTCTTCGTTGCTGTCGTAGCGCCCACCTCGGTGAGCGTTGTAGCCTCGAGCCTCGACGTCACCGTACCGACGTCGATTGTTCACCCGAGGAGGGAGGTCGTCGATGAGGCATTCCTGAACCGGTCGTCGCTTGACCTGTCCCTGGGGCGCCTTGTTCTGGTGGACAGAGACCTCCCGATTTTGTCGAGGGGGCGCTGCTTGTCGCTCAGAGGCAGCCCCTCAACGCCTCGAGGCCGAGCTCTTCGTCTGCTGTACAGCCGCAGTTTGGAGAAGCCCCTGGATTTCGTCCCTGATACGCCGTGCCTGGGGGGTCGATGGCGCCGGCATGTCGCGGAGCAGCATCGCGGCTGCTACGACATTCTGGCTGGCGCGGTTTAAGACTTGGGGTTCGGCGTTCCCCTCCTCGACGATCTGCCGGTGGACTTCCCGGGCCCGCTCGCGAGCTCCTCCACCCTGAGGACGCCCTCGATCCCGCTCGAGGGCGTGTTCGAGCTGCTGAAGACGCAGGCGCTCCTCCTCGAGCTTGCCGAGAAGCTCCCAGACCTGTGTAATCTGGACGTCGGGGGGTGGATCGGCTCTATCAGGACTTGGGGAGGCGGCATCTCGGGCTGGCATGGCGTTGCCCCCCCCCCTCTTTCTTCGGTGGCCGCGGTGTCATCGACATCCTCCAAAGGATCGGCTTGCTCATCGAGGTGGAAGCACTCCCGGGTGGAGTCGTAACTCTCGTCGGGAGAGTCCGAGTCGGGGTCGGCGTGGTAGAAGTGGGGGAAGGCCCTACCCGTTTCTTCCTCCTCCAGGTGCCGCCGTAATGTGCCCCACGTACAGGGCAGTACCGGCTCGCCCGGTGAAGAGGTGGTGACGGGATCGGCCGTCGCCCACGACGGAGTCCATGGAGACTCGTCATACGTATGTATCTGCAGCCCTGCGAAAGCAGAGTAGAGTCCGGGGCTGTTGCAGAACCCGTACGGGAACGGGTCACGTGGTGGTGACGGGGTTAAGGGTGTCGGAGAGGCCACGGGAGCCTCCGGGGACGACGACGTGGCAGAGCCGAAGTCCCGCTCGGGGAGACGCCCGCCCTCGGCCCTCAAGAGTGGGTCAAGCGGACCCCTAGGAGAAGGGGCCGTATCGCCAACTGGGACCGGGGGAACGGCATCCGGCGCCTCAGAGCTCGCACGACGGTGAGCGCGTCGGAGCCGCTCGCGCCTCCTCCTAATCGCAGGCCAGAGACGCAAGCGGGGGGGCCGTCGCCTGATCCTTGCTGGCTCCGGCGCAGCGGAGCTGCTGACGTCCAGGTCACGGGCGGAGGGAAAGACTATGAAGTCGCCCTGGTCCGTGGAAACGAACCCTAGACTGCCGAACCAGATGACGGTGGTGAACGGGAACGGTGGGATGGTAGAATCCATCTGAGAGAGTAGTTCGGAGTTGATCGACACGCGAATCCCCCTACCTGGCACGCCAACTGTCGGTGTTATGACCCGGCGGTCAAGACCACCGAGTAAATTTGTATATCGCATGCTCCCTCTCTCAGACTTGATGCAAGATGGACACAAGGTTTATCCTGGTTCGGGCAAAGAAGGCCCTACGTCTAGCGGGGGGAGGATGACTTGTATTATCTCGCACCCAAAGCGTGCTCGTACAGGGGGGGTACAAGCTGTATTACACGGAGTCGGCCACCCGAGGGGTCGATAGAGTGGCGGGGTGTGTGGAGTGTGGAGATCAGAGCTGGAGTCTAAGGAGTGATCCAATCGTCTGACTCCTGGAGCGAAAGTGGGATCCCCTTTTCTCTACCTCGGCGTCCCCTTTTATAGACCAAGGGGAGGTCCGAGGGTATAGGGCCCTAACTGTGGCAGTACGAGTAGCGTGTCCGAGGCATAGTGTTGGCGGAGAGACGTTGAGCACTGTAGCGGCATGGCCTTCCCCGTCCTTCTGGCGTCCCCAGTCGTGGCGGCAGTAGAAGTCGTCGCAGCACAGCGTCCGTAGGCGGGCACGAGTCCCATGGCTGAAGCGGGACGGGGCGGATGGGACGGCTTCCGTACTGGAGTTGTTGGAGAGAGGGGTCGAGGCCCCGGTCGAGGGAGGGGTCGAGCCCTGCGTGGCTCTGTCGCGTTCCCGAAGTCGTCGTCGAGGGTCGCACTGTTCACTTTCCGAGGGGTACTTCTGGAGTCCGTACTCGCATAGTGGCGATAGTGGCGGCATAGTTGACAGGAATCGGGGACTTGATGGGGAGTTGGCGGATTTAACAGCGGACGCGGGCGCCCATGTCGTTAGGTGGGTTCACTTTAACCCATGCCGGGAGCAGTTGGGTTAATCGAGCCCCTCGTCCGAGGGTCGTCCGTTCGACCCCGGTCGAGGTAGAGGTCGGAGCATCGACGGGGTCGGAGAGGTCGACGTAGAGGTCGGGGGGTCGTTCGCTTGCCCCCTCGGTCCGTCATTCGGCGTCGAGGTGGAGCCGGGGGGGTCGTTCGCTCGCCCCCTCGGTCCGTCATTCGGCGTCGAGGCGGAGCCGGGGGGTCGTTCGCTCGCCCGCTCGGTCCGTCATTCGGCGTCGAGGTGGAGCCGGGGGGTCTCTCGCTCGCCCCCTCGGTCCGTCATTCGGCGTCGAGGTGGAGCCGGGGGGTCGTTCGCTCGCCCCCTCGGTCCGTCATTTTTCGTCGAAGTGGGCCGGCCCACGACTCGTCGCCACAGTCGGTGTAGGGGGGCCTTCGAGTGATGGGTCGCGCCTTATCGAGTAGTGGGCGGTTCCCTGCCTTAAAAATGGTTGCTATGTTTGGCGTTAATTTATCAAAGGGTTTAGGGTACCCCTTACCTTCGTACCCGACACTCTCCAACTCAAGATCAAGCTAATACTAGTGAAGCTCAAGTTCAAGATCAACAAGAGGCTAGTCCATCATCATCCCAACTGAATGCTCAAGATTCCCACATGCAAGTACTCCAACCTACCAACATTGCAAGAGATCATCCTCTAGATCAAGTTATTGGAGGCATACAAAGTGGTGTTCAAACAAGATCAAGATTGGCTTCATTTTGTGAGCATTACTCCTTTATCTCATCATTAACCAAGATTGATGAAGCTTCAAAGGATGTGGATTGGATAAATGCTATGCATGAAGAGCTTAATAACTTCACAACAAATCAAGTTTGGGAACTAGTGGATAGACCAAGAAATCACAATGTCATTGCAACCAAATGGGTATTCAAGAAAAAGCAAGATCAAGATGGAATAGTGGTGAGAAACAAAGCAAGACTATTAGCACAAGGGTACACTCAAGTAGAGGGTCTTGACTTTGGAGAAACATATGCTCCGGTTGCAAGGTTAGAGGCAATAAGGATTCTATTGTCCTATGCTTGTGAACATAACATCAAATTATACCAAATGGATGTCAAGAATGCATTCTTGAATGGGTATATCAATGAGGAGGTATATGTTGAGCAACCACCCGGATTTGAAGATGCTAAGAAGCCTGACCATGTATTCAAGCTTAAGAAGTCTCTCTATGGGTTGAAACAAACACCTAGAGCATGGTATGAGAGGTTGAGAAGCTTTCTCCTCTCTAAGGGACTCAAGATTGGTTTGGTTGACACCACCCTATTCACAAACAAGATTGGAAGTGACTTGTTTATCTTGCAAATCTATGTGGATGATATTATCTTTGGGTCTACAAATCAAGAATTGTGTGAAGAGTTTGGTGAAATGATGGCAAATGAATTTGAGATGTCCATGATTGGTGAACTTAGTTACTTCCTTGGACTTCAAATCAAGTAAATGAAGAATGTCACATTTGTGAGTCAAGGCAAGTACATCAAGGATATGATGAAGAAGTTTGGATTAGAAGAGGCCAAAGGCATTAGTACTCCCATGGGGACTAATGGACACTTGGATAATGATACAAGTGGCATGATGGTGGATCAAACACTCTATCGGTCAATGATTGGAAGCTTACTCTATGTGACCGCATCAAGACCGGATGTCATGTTTAGCGTATGCATGTGTACAAGATTTCAAGCATCTCCTAGAGAGAGTCATGTGAAGGCCACAAAAAGAATCTTGAAATATTTGAAGCATACACAAGAAATTGGATTATGGTTTCCCAAGGCGTCAAGATTTGAATTAGTTGGATATTTAGACTACGATTATGCGGGATGCAAGGTTGATAGAAAGAGCACTAGTGGAACATGTCAACTATTGGGAAGATCACTAGTCTCATGTTCATCCAAGAAACAAAATAGTGTGGCACTCTCTACCGCTGAAGCCGAATATATTAGTGTGGGGAGTTGTTGTGCACAACTACTTTGGATGAAGGCCACCTTGAATGATTATGGAATCAAGTTCAAGAAGGTTCCCTTGCTATGTGACAATGAAAGTGTGGTGAAGCTTACAAGCAATCCCATCCAACACTCTAGAACCAAGCACATAGATGTGAGACACCATTTTATAAGAGATCATCAACAAAAGGGTGACATTTTCATTGATAATGTGGGCACCGATGATTAATTAGCCGACATATTCACCAAGACACTTGATGAGAAGAGGTTTAGCAAGTTAAGGAATGAGTTGAATATCTTGGATTTCTCCAACATGAGTTGATGCACCCCACTTATGACATGCCTCTACTCCAACATAGCAAGGTACAATTGATTGACATATGCATTCATCCTTTGCTAGACTTGTGTAGAGCATATAGGAATCATTTCTTGTTAAATTAGACTCATTCATGAAAATCAAATGATTTCTATGGACATATAGTACCACTATAGTTTCTATGAGTTCATTGATCTAGTGGTGGCATATGACATGTTGATAAGCTTGAAACCTCACATGTTTAGTCTAGAATGCTTATTCTTATGCTTAACCAACATGGTCAAGATAACCATTGCAAGATGTGTGAAGAAGCTTGTCCATGGTTTAAACTGTGTTAAGTATATAGGACAAGTAATCTAGATTGAACTATAAAAGATTATTCACCCCATTTTTTTTTAAGAATTGACTTGATAAAACTTTCCTAAGTATCCTCAAGTGATACATGTTACTACAAGTGGTTTCCTTTGTGGTAATGTGTGACAAAGGGGGAGAAATTGTGATAAAATGATCTAAATATAAATCGGGGGAGAAATAGGATTTTGAAAATTGAAAAATTAAAAATTGAGCACACAAGTAGGGGGAGCAAGCCTATGAACAAGTTGTTGCATTTGGGTGTGCATTGACACATATGTTTGCTTGCATTGAATTTCAATTCAATATGACTTGCTTGTGTGGTACATGCCTAGTATAATCTTGAGTGATGATTTGATCACTAGCATGTGTATATCCAATTTGTATCTAGTTGACCATGTTGCTAAGGAAGGTATAATTGGCGCACTTCGATTGGTATCACGCTTCAAAGGTCCATTTCTTATACCTTAGAATCATGTCATAGTTTGCAAGTGGTTTACCCCTCCCAAAAGTGTTTCAGTAGGCTTAGTACATATATAGAAGATGATGACAAGTGATGGAGCAAGCAAGGAAGCAAAGTGATTACATGAGCTCACACTTGGAGAAGAAGGAAAATGGAAAGACCCTAAGCTATTCAAGGCAAAGGTATTTTGCTAGGGCTATTCTTCTGATGGTCAAGACACCAAGTGGGTGTGATCACTTTTAGGATAGACAACTGTACTATTAAGAGGGGAAATGCAAAAGTGATTGCAGTTTGTCAAGTGCCACTAGGTGTTATCTATATTGCATGTTCATTTAGGACCTAGTGACATACACCATGCTAAATGACAAGTGAAACATGCCAAGTCTGCTCACTAAGGTGGATACTTGGTGCTTGGCAACTTTGGAGCAAAGGAGGAAGAATCAGTGAAGAGAAAAGGGCGTCGAACGCTGCAGCTGAGGGCGTTGGACGCTGTCCGGCGCATCGGACACTGGCGTCGGGCGCTGGTGTCAGCATGACGTTGTGTCTGGCGGCTTCATTAGGGTTTCCAGGGGGCGATGGACGCTGTCCGTCGGATCGGCACGGAGCGTCCGGGAATATTTTCTCAGAATTATCTCAGAAACCCGAGAGAAACGGTTTGGCGCCGGACGCTGAGGCGCAGCGTCCGTCGCGAAGCAACAGATCGTTTGTCGGGCTTCCAGAGAGCTCTGCAGACTAGCGTTTTGAGGAAAGGCGCCGGACGCTGGAGGACCGAGCGTCGGACGCTGGCGACGGAGCGTCTGTCGCCCGTGCATCAGCCCAACGGCTAGTTCTCATAAGGCGTCGGATGCTGGAGATGGAGCGTCCGTCGCCCCCGCCAACTTAACAGAGCAACGGCTAGTGAACTTTGAAGGGGTCTATAAATATGTGTTGGCCGGCTAAGGGGTTTCTGTCTCGCACATTTGAACATCTTCGAGACTCCTTTGAGCTGAGCAAACTCCCTCCCACTCATCTCCATGCTTGGTTAGTGAAAACCCAAAAGAGATTGAGTGATTTAAGTGCATTTCGCATATAGCTTGCATCTAGTGGCACTTGGGAGGCGTTCTCGTTGTGGATTTCTTGTTGCTCTTGGTGATTGCCATCACCTAGACGGTTTGGAGCAGGGTAGATTGCGAAGCTTGGTGATTGTGCTTCGTCGACTACAAGGTGATTGTGAGGGGTTCTTGTGCCTTCCCCACGGGAGATCGCAATTGGCAACTCTAGTGGATTGCTCGTGGCGTTTCAATAGCCTCATCTTGTGTTGGTTGTGCGGCACCCGGTGACGAGTTTGGCGTGTGATGCCAATTAGCGCGTGAACCTCCAAGTGAGTGTCTTGTCACAACGGGGACTAGCTAGTTGGCAAACTAGTGAACCTCGGAAGAAAATCAAGTGTCAACCATTGTCTCTTGTGATCGTTTGATTCCATTGGTATTCACTTGATTGGTTCATCCCCTACAACTCCACGGTGGTATATCATTCCTATCTATCTCTATCTCTTGCACCTAGTCAATTCCTCCTAGTAGAGATATTAGCTTGTTCTTGTGCTTGTGCTTGTGCTTGTGCTTAGTAGCTTGTGTAGAATTTGTGTGATCTAGAGCTATTAGGATAACACTTGTGGATAGGTAGCTTCGCAACACCCATTAGGCTAGAGCAAAATCCGCTTAACTTCTTAGTTATCTAACATTGTTGTTGAGGTTTCCATGTAGAAATTTAAATTAGGCTATTCACCCCCCCTAGCCATCTCATAGGACCTTTCACCGCTTTGGTGATTGGGTCTTCTACTCCACCGCCACCTCCTCCATCATCTCCGGGGTCATCCTCTACACACCTATGCCTCATGGCCAAAGGTTACAAGAAGGTACAAAAAGAGGAAAATGATGATGAGGCTAGCTCTAGTGATGGTACTGATGATGAGTTTGAGGCACCTTCCTATGATGAGCTAATTGAAATTTGCAACAAATACACCAAGCTCATTAGGAAGTACAAAACTAAAAGTGAATCACTAGAGAAAGCAAATGATAACTTGCATGCAAAACTTGATGACTTGTCTAGTGCTAATGATGATTTGAAGCTTGAGAATAAATCTCTCTCATCTAGCACTAGGGAGCTCAAAGCCTCACTCAAGCAAATTAATGAGAAACATGATAAGCTTCAGAGGTCATCACAGGAGCTCCACACAAGGCATAACTTGCTAAAATATGACTACAACCAAGTGAGAAATGAACATGGCACACTTGTGGTAGCTAATGAATTGCTTACAAATGATCTTGCTACACATGTTGCTATTGACCCGGTTGTTAAGTGTCATATAGCTACTTCTTGTGACGACTTGCTTGATGAAGCTGCTAGTGAGCAAAATGCTAAGTGCAAGGGCAAGAAGGTAGTTGAGGCCGAAAAGTATGATGACTATGTGAAGATGAGGCAAGAGAACTCCAAGCTCAAGGAAGAGCTAATCAACCTCAAGGCTAACAAGCCCTTCGCTATCAAGTCGGCCAAGCAAGATGACAAGGATGCAATCACCTTGATCAACTCTCTCAAATAAGAAAATGCAAAGCTCAAGGTTGAGAAGATCAAGCTTGCAAGTGGAATGGAGAAGTTCACCAAGGGCCACAACCTCCAAAGTGAGCTCTTGATGAACACTATCATGAAGACTGACAAGACCAGTATTGGGTTCAAGGAGAACCAACTCATGAAGGCCAAGGTCAAGATTGAAGCAAGAAATTACTACAAGAACAAGGCCACAAGCAACAACTATGAGCAAGCAAAGCCAAAGCCTAGAAGATGCTTTGAGTGTGGACAAGTTGGTCACTACGCTCATGATTGAAAGACTGCATCTCACAAGACCTTGCCCAAGCATACAAGACCTTTTGCTCATCTTGCACACTTCATCATCAACAAGGACTCCAAGGGTAGACCCCTAGTTGTGTTTCTCGGTCCTAAGATGAAGAACAAGCCCAAAGTGCTATGGATTGCTAAGGAGTTGGTGGACAAGGCTATGGGACCTCGCCAAGTGTGGGTTCCCAAACAACAAGCTTAACTCCAAGTTGCTTGTGTGTAGGTGAACTACAAGACCCGTGGAAGTCATTGGGTGATTGATAGTGGTTGCACTCAACATATGACCGGTGACTCCCGGATGTTCACCACACTTGAGAAAGATTGTGAAGGGCAAGACAAGATTACATTTGGGGACAATTCAAAAGGCAAAGTACAAGGACTTGGCAAAGTGGCAATCTCAAATGATCAATCAATATCCAATGTCTTGCTAGTGCAATCTCTAAGTTTCAACTTGCTATCGGTTGGACAACTTTGTGATCTTGATTTTCATTGTCTATTCACTCCAAATGAGGTGGTTGTGATCGAGATTGAAGATTCATCAATTATATTCAAAGGGTTTCGGCACAACAACCTCTATCTAGTGGACTTCACTTCCAATGAGGCCGAATTGCAAACATGTCTATTCTCCAAGAGTTCTTTGGTTGGCTTTGGCATAGAAGATTAGCTCATGTGGACATGTCAACTTTGAAGAAAATTTTCAAGAAGGATATGGTTAGAGGTGTGAAGGATGTGGTGTTTGAGAAGGATAAATTGTGTAGTGTATGTCAAGCCGGCAAGCAAGTGACCAACACCCATCCAACCAAAGCTTTCATGTCAACCTCAAGAGTCCTAGAGCTACTCCACATGGACCTATTTGGACCTACCACCTATGCTAGCCTTGGAGGCAATCTCTTTTGCTTGGTGGTAGTTGATGACTACTCTAGGTACACTTGGGTGTTCTTTCTTCAAGACAAGGGAGAGACACAAGGCATCTTCAAGAAATTTGCAACTAGAGCCCAAAATTAGTTTGATGTGAAGATCAAGAAGATAAGGAGTGACAATGGCACCGAGTTTGTGAACACCAAGATTTAAGACTATTGTGATGAAGTTGGGATCAAGCATGAGGTGTCCGCCACCTATACCCCACAACAAAATGGTGTAGTAGAGAGGAAGAACCGGATGCTTATCACACTTGCAAGATCCATGCTTGATGAGTACAACACCCCCGAGAAGTTTTGGGCCGAAGCAATCAACACCGCATGCTATGCGGCCAACCGGCTCTTTGTCCAAAGGCTTCTCAAGAAGACCCCCTATGAGCTTGTGAATGGGAAGAAACTGGATATATCCTTTTTCCAAGTGTTTGGATGCAAAGTGTACATCTACAAGAAGCGTCAACACTTGGGCAAGTTCCAAAGGCGATGTGACATTGGTTTCTTACTTGGCTATTCACTTAAATCCAAGGCATATCGAGTATTTAACAAAGCCTCCGGCCTAGTTGAAGAAACATATGACTTGGAGTTTGATGAAACTAATGGCTCTCAAGAAGAGCATGATAATCTTGATGATGTAGGTAATGAACCCTTGAGGGAGGCTATGAAGAATATGCCCGTTGGTGCCATCAACCCACTAGAGGTGGAAGAAGTAGAAGAAGATGCAAATAAAGTACCTTCTCCACCACACACGCCTCAAGTTAATGAAGAACAAGTGAGGGAAGCACAAGAAGATACCTTCATCCCTCAAGATCAAGCCGAGGCTCAAGCTAGTGATGTTGGTGCACCTCAACCTCCTCCCCAAGTGATTGATAGAAGATCTACACCTATGCTTCAAGCTCATCCACAAGACCTCATCATAGGGAGTCCATCAAGGGGGGTAACAACTCGATCTAGACTTGCTTCTTATGTTGAGCATCACTCTTTTGTTTCCTTTGTTGAGACTTCTAGTGTGGAGGATGCACTTGCGGATCCGGATTGGGTGAATGCCATGCATGAAGAGTTGAACAACTTCACCCGGAACGAAGTGTGGACACTAGTAGAAAAGCCCAAAGGAGCAAGAATTATTGGCACCAAGTGGGTGTTTAGGAACAAGCAAGATGATCAAGGCGTGGTTGTGAGAAACAAGGCAAGATTGGTGGCAAAGGGGTTCTCCCAAGTTGAAGGCTTGGATTTTGGGGAGACCTTTGCACCGGTTGCAAGACTTGAAGCCATTCGTATCCTTTTGGCATATGCTTCACATCACAAAATGAAACTTTTTCAAATGGATGTGAAGAGTGTCTTTCTAAATGGTTTCATTAATGAACTTGTCTTTGTCTCACAACCTCTCGGGTTTGAAGACCCAAATTTTCCTAATCATGTGTATAGGTTGTCCAAGGCACTCTATGGATTGAAGCAAGCTCCAAGAGCTTGGTATGAGAGCCTAAGGGACTTCCTACTCAAGAAGGGCTTCAAGATCGGGAAAGTTGATACCACACTCTTCACCAAGGTGCTAGATGGAGAGATCTTTGTTTACCAAGTATATGTCGATGACATTATATTTGGATCAACAAACCAAGATCATAGCAAGGAATTTGGTGCATTGATGTCCAAGGAGTTCGAGATGTCGATGATTGGCGAGCTTACCTTCTTCCTTGGCTTCCAAGTGAAGCAATTGAGGGAGGGCACCTTCATCTCACAAGAGAAGTACACTCATGATGTGCTCAAGAAATTCAAGATGGAGGATTGCAAGCCAATCAAGACCCCAATGTCTACTAATGGGCATCTCAACCTTGATGAGGGAGGTAACCCGATCGACCAAACTCTTTATCGCTCAATGATCAGTAGTTTACTTTACCTCACCACTTCTAGGCCGGATATCATGTTTAGTGTGTGTATGTGTGCAAGGTTCTAAGATAATCCTAAGGAGTCACACTTAAGTGCGGTAAAAAGAATCCTAAGGTATATAAGGCACACCCCTAGCATTGGCCTTTGGTATCTCAAAGCAGCTCCCTTCCAACTTGTTGGCTATTCCGATTCAGATTATGCCGGGTGTAAGGTTGATAGGAAGAGTACCTCCGGCGGTTGCCATTTGCTAGGAAGATCACTTGTTTCTTGGTCCTCTAGGAAGCAAAATAGTGTGGCATTGTCTACCGCCGAGGCGGAATACATAGCCATGGGAGCAAGTTGTGCACAAATCTTATACATGACCCAAACACTTATTGATTACGGCGTGTTTTTAAAAGATGTTCCACTCTTATGTGATAATGAAAGCGCTGTAAAGCTTGCTAATAACCCGGTTCAACACTCTCGCACCAACACATAGATATTCGCCATCACTTTCTTAGAGATCATGTGGCTAGGAAAGACATATCACTAGTGGGAGTTTCTAGTGCAAATCAATTGGCGGATATCTTCACTAAACCACTCGATGAAGCAACCTTTTGTAGGTTGAGAAGCTAGTTGAATGTGCTTCATCACTCAAACTTCACTAAAAATTGATCTTGTGTGAACCAACCTTCCATCATGTGTAATATAATCATGCTAATTAGTAATGCACATAGTCTTGGCTAACATGGTTGGAATAACCGTTCTTGAACATGTGAAGAAGTCCAATCATGATTTAAACTTGCAAGCAACCAAGATTCAAATTCTTGTAATGCATTGCATGTGCATGTGCATGTGCATGTGTTGTTTGCCGTTTCTTTTCGGTCAAGTTTGAGCATCCGCTGGGTTCGTCCACTTAAGGGGATCATTCCAAGCTCAAGACACTTATATACCCCTCTTGTGGCCCTATGATGTCCCTTTGGAGCCTCCATTCGAGCTATTTTGATCTAAAAATTAAGTCTAAAGCCTATGGCCAAATACTTGCAAATGAGAGTTTGAGAGATGGCTCTCATATCAAGTCCAATCAAGTGTTATTTGGATCTTATTGGGATTGGGACTTGGTTGGGAGAAAGGCGCAAAAATCTGATTTGAAAATTCTATTTCAAAAGGCTTCGGACACTGCCGACGGACACTCGGCCTTCCATGCCTCAGCGTTCGTCGCGATCGTCCGAAGATTAAAAGCCGCTCACCTAAGGGGCGTCGGACGCTTGCTAGCTTCCGTCGCAGAGGCGTCAGACGCGTCTGGCGCATCCAGGAGCTCTCTGGTCCTCTCTGTTCGAGCGACAGACGCTTCACAGCGTCCGTCGCGTTGGCGCCGGACGCGTCCATCGCCAACTGGAGCTCTCTGGTCCCTTAGTGCATAAGCGCCGGACGTTGTGACCTAGCGTCCGTTAGTCACGACAGAGCGTCCATCGCGAACTTGCAGAGCACATATTATTTCGAAAACTGCTTCTTCTCCTCGGTCGGTTTACTTCTCAATCCGTACACCCGAGTCGTTGTTTCCTCCTTGTGCCGCCGCATTCGCCCGTGCTCACTCCCTGCGTCCAACCCAGCCACCCTAGCACCGCCGCCGCCTACGCGCCTTGCCTGCGCCGACGATCTGTGCCTCTCCCTCCCTCCTGCTTCGTGCATTTTGGATGAGCAGAAGGGCAGCTCCTCCAAGTTTCCTCCTAGAGTTCTTCCCTACGGCTCCTTGGGTCCTCCTTTGGCTCTCCAAGGTGATCTTCTACCGTACCTTCCTTTGTTTCCTAGGTGATGATCTCTTTCTCAATTACCTAGACCTAATCTGCCATTATCATTCTTTAGGGTTGTGGTTTAAGCAAGTGAATTTGATCGAGGATTCTCACCTTATTCTTTTGTGTCACCTTGGTTTGAGGTATGGTCAAAATCGATCTATTCTTATCCAATTCATGCTTCACCATAGGTTTATCTCGTCTCTAGTTATATGCTTATTGTTATATATTCTACCTATCTATCGTACAGGTGATTGCTTGAGCAGTGGCAGCTAACTCGAGGCAAAGCCCGCGAGTACGGAACAAGGCAAAGCCTCGAAAGGACAGTCCAGGGCCGTCGAGCCATTCTTGTCAGTTGATTGGAGTTGATCGGTGACAGTTGTGTTCTTGCGGATTTGCTTGGCAGTTGATCTTTCTGTTTGACAGTGGTTCTTGTAGTGTCCAACAATGGCACGTACCAAGAATGTTGGCCCTGTTCCCGGTAGTGGTGGTGACCCTCCACCTCCACCGCATCCACCCACCAACCGGGACAAGGGCAAGAAGAAATTGGTGTCCATGAAGAGGAAGAGGCCACTGATGGATCCAAACTCAGTGGCAGCACTAGCAGCGGCAGAGGCAGCAGAGCTTGCTGAGCAGGGTGGACGTCGCGCTGGTTTAAGGATCTCTCCTCGTCGTGGAGCATGTCGTGAGTCCCCCTCTCGGGTAGAGGCAGAGGTTGAGTCCCCAGAGACTCCAGAGACAGAGGACACTGAGCAGGCAGACCCTTCGGGGCATTCGTTAGTCCAGGAGCTGATGGCTCGCCGTGTGACACGCGCTCGTGGGTCGGAGCCTCCTCCTAGGCCTGATGGACCATGGTGAAATGACAGACCTCCTCCACGCTCCAGTCTGCCAGACCCCGTGAGGCATCAGGTTACAGCTCTATCAGCGAAGCAGATTCAGCAGATGAGGTTTGCTGATTTCCAGACGTGGTTCCCTCTAGCACGTGACCCTCGTGCCAGTCCAAACTTCTATATGACAGTTCACGAGGACTTCTACCGAGGGTATGTCAACACCCATGCTCCACTCCGTGCTCACAAGGTGTGCCCTCTGCAGTCTATTATTAAGGTCGGTGGTCCAGGCATAGTCCAGCATCTAGAGTATCTTCAGGGGCTGATAGGTCTGATAGGCAGAGTTGGGAACTGTCAGGAGGACTCGGTCAGACAGTTCTATGCTTCACTCTGGGTCTCTCCGGATCACAAGTTCATCCATTTTGCCTTCAAGGGCAATGATTTAAGGATCTATGATACACGGTTCAGAGAGATCTTCCACCTAGAGGAGTGAGCTACCAGGATCCACAGTGTGCTATGGGGATCATGAGGCTCCTCATTGTCCTCACGAGGGGATAGTACTATTAGTGGACTTCGTACGTCCTTGCTTCAGAGAGTCGTTCAGAGAGGGTTCCAGTCGCGGTGTTCGTGACCTCACACCGACGACCATGGCGAAATGACAGACCTCCTCCACGCTCCAGTCTGCCAGACCCCGTGAGGCATCAGGTTACAACTCTATCAACGAAGCAGATTCAGCAGATGAGGTTTGCTGATTTCTAGACGTGGTTCCCTCCAGCACGTGACCCCCGTGCCAGTCCAGACTTCTATATGACAGTTCACGAGGACTTCTACCGAGGGTATGTCAACACCCGTGCTCCACTCCGTGCTCATAGGGTGTGCCCTCTGTAGTCTATTATTGAGGTCGGTGGTCCAAGCATAGTCCAGCATCTAGAGTATCTTCAGGGGCTGACAGGTCTGATAGGTAGAGTTGGGAACTATCAGGAGGACTGGGTCAGAGAGTTCTATGCTTCACTCTGGGTCTCTCCGGATCACAAGTTCATCCATTTTGCCTTCAAGGGCAAGGATGTGAGGATCTATGATACACGGTTCAGAGAGATCTTCCACCTAGAGGAGTGAGCTACCAGGATCCATAGTCTGTGCTATGGGGATCAGGAGGCTCCTTGTTGTCCTCACGAGGGGATAGTATTGTCAGTGGACTTCGTACGTCCTTGCTTCAGAGAGCCGTTCGAAGAGGGTTCCAGTCGTGGTGTTCATGACCTCACACCGACTACTCATACTCTGAACGAGGTACTTCGACGAACTATCCTCCCCAGAGTTGGTGCCCGTGAGACCATCACTCGACTCTAGATGTGGCTCCTAGCTCATATAGTCTGGATGGAAAAGTTTGATCTATGGGACTTGATCATTAGTGAGATGGAGGACATCATAGCCTTAGGGTTCAGAGGCCACTGGAAGTTACAGTATGCTCATTGGATTTGCTTCCTGCTAGTGTCTCGTGGAGGCTTCCTAGGCCAGCTACTCACCCTTACTCGGTCAGATACAGTGTTTCCTGAGTATAACATGGCACAGCTGGTGAGTCACAGTGGCAGAGGTTGTCTGAGACGTCAGGGCCCTCATACCAGACAGACAGGTATCCCACCTACGTCAGAGGAGCAGCAGGAGGCTACAGTTCAGGGCCTTGTAGAGGTTGAGATGGCCGAGTTAGATGCTGAGATTGATGCAGCTGATGATGATGCTTATCATGGTGATCTCCCCTCTGACAGCTCAGATGAGGACTACCGGCCAGTTCCAGAGTTCGCACTGTGGTCTCACGACCATGAGGCCAGTGGGTCCAGTGCAGCTTCAGCACCAGCTTCAGGCACCTCAGAGGCGACCATACTCTCTCTTCTGACCAACATGCAGCAGGAATAGATCAGACAGGCAAAGGAGCAGAGGAGGCAGGCAGAGGAGGTCAGGAGACTTACTGCTCAGCAGTTAGCAGCACAGGCTCAGGCTCAGGCTCGTCAGGATGAATTTCAGCGCCAGTTTCTCTCATATCAGATGCAGCAGGCTGAAATTTAGAGGACGCAGACTCAGATCCTCGAAAGGCTCCTTAGTTCCAGCTCCGGGCAGACCTTCACTCCACAGCTCCAGTTGCCCGGAGGCTCCCAGCAGCAGTTCTCCTCCCAGCCACAGCAGACACCCCCAGTGGTGATGCCGACTCCAGCGTTACAGCCCAGTGGGCTTCCGAGTCAGGCACCGGCTTCCTCTACTTGCTAGACACCTATGACTTAGGTGTCCTCTTGGCTAGCTTCCCCCGGTGAGTTTCAGACCAGATTCACTCCTACCCGGGGGGCCACCCTTGCAGATGCGACACGAGACCTCACTACTTCATACAGAGAGATCACTGGAGAGGACTCGCTAGCAGTAGCAGCTCCAGAGACTCAACTCTCAGAGGAGCACCCTCTGGCAGCCGGCACTTACTTGCCTTCTGTTGCTTCATCGGAGGTTGCACCAGACTGCTCGACACAGACAGTGACCACTCCTCCCATTGCTGCAATTCAAACAGATGCTACGGCAGTTACAATAGAGGTTGTTGAGTCACCCGCACCAGCTCAGCCACAGGAGCAGGCAGAGGCAGTCACAGTGGTAGTATCTTCGTCACTTCACTCTCAGGGACAGCCAGCAGAGCTAGCTGCAGCAATTACACTTGCAGCCCTGGCAGTGATAGCTTCCCCCTCACCTCGTGTGTTTACTCGTTGGGCTCCTAGACCCGCTACTACGGAGGCAGGACCGTCCGAGGCATCAGCTGAGCCTCAGGGGGAGCCAGCAGAGTCAACTCAGCCTACCCAGACTACTACTGAGTCAACTCCAGCTACAGAGGGTCAGGCAAATGATGACAGCGACTCCAGTCCCGACTACACGCAGTTCGACCTCTAATCCCGCACTACCGATGCTTCACTTCCGGATGCTTCAGCAGATGCTCCAGCAGATCAGTAGTTTTTGGTGCTTGGCGCCAAAGGGGGGAGAGTCGAGTATTAGAGATAGGGGAGGGATTTGGTTCTTTAATGTGCTTATTTTCCCCCGTACTCATGCATCATGTCTACTTTATTGCACTTGTGTATATTTGTGTGTTGAATGATGCTTGTGAGTTACTCCTGTGATTGTGGTTGTGTGACAAACTCTTATCCTTCACTAATATATCTTGTGAGTTGTCACCTATTCATGATATGTCTATGTGATTAAAAGGTAAATGAGCTTTCGCACCATACTCCGATACTTATATGAGAATATCATGAGGTACTTCGTTTCTATTTCATATTCATGAGTATCAAGTTTGTGATGTGGTTTGGATGAGCAAGTATGCTTCATTTTTATTCACTAACCCTTGCTCAAACCATCCAAGTCACTTGAAATCCTAATCTTTCACTCTTATATCCATTCTCGAGAAGTTATTGTCGTCAATCACCAAAAAGGGGAGATTGAAGAATCATGACCCTATTGGTTTTGGGGCAATTAGCGATTATTATGACTAATGTGTGTTTTGCAGAGGCTATGCGTAGCTTAGCCATAGTGATCAATATGAATGGGCATCAATGGTTATCACTTAGCCCCCAAGATGGATATCGTTTCGGATTTCAAAGAGTCATGATAAAGACCCTAGAATGATAGGCTAAGTGCCATAAGAAGATGAAGGGCACTTAGTATAGATAGGTCTTTATTTGATATTTGGTCGTACTATAAAGAGAGGTTGAGACTAGTAGCTTGACTTAGGAGAGCTTCATAACTTAGGTGTGGTGCACACTTGACTTCCTTAGCTCTAAGCAAGCCTATGGTGACCATAAGATAGCCTAGAACAACTTTCATATTCATTGCGTCAAAAAACGAAGTTGAGAGAAAGCTTTTGTGGGCGTCGGACGCTGGCGCCAGACTCTGACGTTTACACGTCCGAGAGTCCGTCGCCAACACAGAGAGCTCCAGAAACGCTATTTTCGCGACGAACGCGTCTGTCGCATGGGCATCAGACGCTAGCGAGCGTCCGGGAATATTTTACCAGAAACCCGAGAGCAGTTAGTTGGCGCCGGACGCTGAAGCGCAGCGTCCGTCGCCAAGCGACAGAGCGTCCGACGCCTGTTGACATTCACAGTAACTAACCGTTGGGGCAAGCGACGAAGCGTCCGTCACCTAGCGATGGAGCGTCCGTCGCCAACTTAAAATGAACAGATTTTTTTAGCCCGAGGCAGTTTTGTGTGGAGGCTATAAATAGCTCCACCCCTTCTCTCTCACCTTGCCTTTTGCTCATTTTAGTTGTTGAGTTGCTTGAGAAGGTTGGGAAGAGAGCAAGAGCCCTAGAGAGAGAGTGATTCGTGAATCCATCCATCCTCTCCCCTAGTTCATCCAAGAGATCAAGTGTGTATCCACTCTAGTTGTGAAGCTTGAGTGAGTCAAGTGAAGATCGAAGCTTGTTACTCTTGGTGATCGACGTCACCTAGACGGTCCGGTGGTGCTTGGGAGGAAGGTGATCATCGGAAGATTGTCGGCGGCCCTTCTCCTTCGACTTGTGATCGGTTGTGGGCGGTTCACCGAGCCGGAGTGGCGAAGAACCAGCCCGTAGAGAGCACTCTACCCTTGCGCGGGTAGAGGGGGAGCAATACCCTTGCGTGGGTGCTCCAACGAAGACTAGGGGGGAGTGTCGACTCCTCGATACCTCGGCAAAATGTCGTCGTGTCAAGCTTTCTATCCCTACCTCTTTCATACCGCATTACTTACCGCATCGTCCTTTCTTTCATTAAATTGCTACCGCTTTCTAATTATGACACACTACTGGTAGGCACTAGGGGGTGATTGGCATTGTTAGAATTTCATATTGCTTTAAAAATTTGAAATAAACCCAATTCACCCCCCCTGGGCATCTTGATCCTTTCAAGGTGCCTGAAATTTAAGCTAGTATAAGTTAGTTGTTAATTTTGTATTTTGTTATTTATCTTTGTGGTATAGCATATTAATTTTTTTTCCTTGTGTCCTTCTATAGAAATAATTGCAATCGTTAAATTGTCTTTATGCCAACATATATACGATTTTGTTAGGCTTGTAATTTTGTCTAACAAGTTTTTTATTTCTAAAACAAAAAATTACAGACTGTGTCTACATAAATTGCAACGAACTAAAACTACAATTTTAGTATAAAATATATGCAATAATTGTCGTTTGAAAGGAAACTAAAGTTCAGGCATATGAAATTTAGCAAATCCCTTAATTTATTAATTAATTCATAAATTGTGAAAAAAACAACGGCTCAGATTGATTCGAGATACGTTGGCATTGCCCTTTAGTAAGAATTGTGGTGATAATGCCAAAGATGTGTTCCTTCAGGTTTTGGGACATGAGGCAAGAAGTGATTAGTATATGGGTTTGCCAGTGTATATGGGGCGATCCAAGGCAAAAATATTCACCTATTTGAAAGATTGGGTCTGGAAACACATTCAAGGATGGAAAGAAAAACTTTTGTCCAAGGCAGGCAATGAAACTCTTATTAAAGCCGTTGCACAGGCCATTCCTAGCTTTGCAATGTCATGCTTTGAATTTGACAAAGAGTTTACGTGATGAAATTAGCACTATAATATGCCAGTATTGGTGGGCGCAGCAAGAGGATGAAAGGAAAATGCAGTGGGTGTCATGGTAGACTCTAACTAGTAGAAAGGAGAAGGGGGCTTGGGGTACAGAGATCTGCATCTTTTTAACCTGCCAATGCTTGCAAGACAGGCTTGGCGTCTATTACAGTGGTCAGACTCCCTCTGTGCAAGGCTACTGCAAGCTAAATATTTTCCAAGTGGCAACATGTTGACAGCAAAAGAAGGCCCGGGCATCTCATATACTTGGCGCAGCTTGTTAAGAGGGCTGAGAGCTTTGGAGAAAGGTATTATATGGAGGGTTGATGATGGTGAACAATTTCGAATTTGGGATGACTCATGGTAGAAGGACTCAAACACCGAGAGGTACAACTTTGTTGACAAAGGTCACTGAATTGATTGATCCAATAACAAACTCATGGGATGAGCAACTGGTGAAAGACATTTTCTGGGAAGATGGTGTGATGAATATCCTTGCCATACGAGGGTTTCATTGCATGGCACTTCGATTCAAAAGGCATTTTCTCAGTTAAATCCAGTTACCATGTGCTGGAATGTAATGAGGAGCAGAATCTCTTGGTACAACATGGGGAGAGCTCAACAAATGATCGTGCTGACACAGGAAGGAGAATCTGGAAGAAAATTTGGCAATTGCCTTCTCCACCAAAAATTATACAAGAACTGCTCCAATACTCTTTCTAAAAACTGTACGGATCTTAAAGCAGCCTATATGTAAATTAATTATTAAATGTTTTATAATTGTCTTCCACCTGGGTCTCGCATGGGCCTGGCCCATCCAAGCCAAACTCATACCCGGCTGATTCACTTCCTCTGAATTCCAATCCATTCATCTCTTTCGTTTCCGTGTGAGCCGATAAGAAGCGAACCTCTGCCGACAAGAAGCGAACCTCTATGAGACGTCTGATATATTGGAGGATTATTTTCCTCATCCAATTAAGTTACGTCTGATTATGCTTGAATCACTACATTAATCCCTCGCTCTGACATGCTCACCAGTCACCTCTCCCTCACGAGATGCAAGCTCTGCTTGGCGGCGGCACGCGGTGTGCCGGTGACGCCGTTATGTCGAGCGCACTGCCCAGCCTACTGGCTTCCGGAACGGGCATGATCTGCGCCGGCCTTAGGGAAACGAAAAACGATCGCCTACCAGTGATCATGCAACGATATTAAGCTAGTAGGACGGGCTCTGGCGGAGGCCGTGGCGTGCTCTCGGCGAACCTCACGGAAACCCAAATGAACAGACACCAAACAAAGGGATCTGGGGAAAATTGAGTTCCATGGTTTGGGCTTGGACGCGATAGCCCATGGGGGACCATGTGAAAAATAATTATGAAAAAAATTATAATTAATTAACTGGGCGCTTTAGGATTTGTGTATACTTTTATAAAGAGGAGTACCGGAGTAGTTCTCAAATCATACAGTTTGTTTGAAGACTAGCACATAACAGTTTGGCAGTGAAGATGAATATTAGTCGTCGAAATATAGAGCTAGACACAAGATGCCCGATATGCAAACGTTTTGATGAAGATGGTGCCCACTACTTTTTGAAATGCAAGCATGTGAGTGTTGGAGAGAGCTGCGGTTAGAGGATGTCCGATCTCCAATGTTTGTTATTGGATATTCAGTCTTCAGAAGAGTTCGTTAGCATAATTGTCTTTGAAACCTGATCGATGTCTACGGAGCATTGTATTGTTATGGAAACTTTGGGATGTGCAAAACAAAGCAAATGCAGGTGAAACTATGCCGACGTGTCTGAAGGTTGCTTGCTGTGTGAGTTCAGTTATCAGAGATATACAAGGAGATGTTATTCACACGCCAAACCTGAATATGCAACAGAACTTGTGGAAGCCACCAGGCACGGACCAGCTAAAAATCAATTTTGATGGCGACTAAATCACCTTTTGTAGTGAAGACAAGAAGGTAGCCTGCGGGTTCATTATTCAAAACCATATGGGTGAGGTGGTGCTAGCAGGAGCGGCAAACATTAGCCCGGCACTGAATACATTTCCGGATAGAGCTCAGCTGGAGACAGATTTAAGTCAAGTGCGGGAGGCGATCACCTCGACTACTCGTGACCTCACCCATAATGGAGTTCTGTTCAGGTGTATCCGCGACCTGTTAGAAGATCATTTTAGTTGTATAAACATTATTAATGTTCCACGTACCTATAACTTGTTTGCTGATATGAGTTGGGACTCGAGTCAATCCTCTCTATGGAGTTATTCCTTCGCAGTGTTTGTAGATGTCACTGTAGCTCGTGATTTGGCTGAGCTCATGCTCTCTAATACACTACTAGAAAAGTAGAAAATGATGTCCAAAATATATAATAGTCTCAGCATTTTTTATGTTCAAGACTAATAGACCTTTAGTCTCGGTTGGTAACACCAACCCGAACTAAAAGTCTTTTTTAATCTCAGTTTGTGTTACAACCTGGGACTACCTTTAGTCTCGGTTGGTGTTACGAATTGGGACTCAAGTCTCTTTAGTCCTAGTTGGTGATACGAACCGAATCTAAAGGTCCCTTGTTAGTTGGTTGAAAAGGAAAACGAGATCTTAGGTTCTCACGATGCGCAGTTGTGGGAGGCATTATTTATTTTAATCTAGGACAACCGGGACTAAAGAAAAATGTTGGATCCGTAGTCCCGGTTGGGAAAACCGATACTAAAGCCTCTATACTAGTGATAAGGCCATGAGGGGCGAGGTTGAGATAAAAAAAATCTTAAAGTTAAAAAATAGAAAAAAGTTCACAATAGCTCTTTTAATTTTTATGAAAGTTAATTTTTCCTCTTTGAACTTAAACTCGGCAAACCACCTCCCGGGTTTTTAAAACCGTTCGTTTTATCTACCTACCCTGGTTATAAGGAGTTTTGAAATTGGTTTTATTTTATTCTTTTTTCTTTACTTCGCCTGAATCTTTAAGAAATCAAAGTAAATCACAAAAAATTATAAAATAAAAAATTCATTTGTTTAGACTCCACATGAGTAGACCTACATGAAACATATAATAGGTTATGTTTTAGTTGTAGTTTTAGATCTATACTTTTCTATAAATAATTATAATATTTCATAGCCATCGTTTTTTGGTGCAATTATGGTGAAATTTTTATAGTAGACTAATTATTTTATGTTTAAAATGTAGCAAAAAATTCATACTTATTGGATCGTCGTAACTTAGTTATGGATTTATTTAAATTTAATAAGTATAAACCTAAAAAAATGTATAAATAAGTTATACATGATCCAATGATTATGATTTTTTTTTACCATAGTTCAAATATACAATAATTAGCCCTTTAAAAAACACCACAATTGTATCATTACCATAGAAACTACCACTATGGATTATTATAACTAATTACACATAAGCATATATTTAAAGCTATAACAAGAGCTTTGTACTAAAACATATGATATTATAAGTTCACTGTATAGATCTAATTATGTGGAGTCAAAAAAAAATTAAATTTTCTATTTTATTATTTTCTTCCAATTCCCTATGATTTTTTAAAGATTTAATTAAAGTAAATAAAAAACAAAAAGACAAAATCGTTTTCAAACCATTTATACCTGTAAAAGTTTAGGAAGGTTGTTTGCCAGGTTTCGAAGTCGAGTCGAGGTAAGTAACAGAATAAAAATATTGGGTCCGGTTGAGGCCAAACACAGCCCCAGGCCGTCCCTAGTGCTTTGACGCCTAGACCTCAAAGCATCACGCTCACGGCTCACACACACATCGTCCTCTCCTTCGCCAGCGCCGCCGAACCCGCCACCAGCCTTCTCCCACCCTCGAAGCACGGAAGGCTCCCGGAAGGAGCTCTCACCTCGCAGCCATCTCTTTGGCGGCCGTTCTCCTCCTCCCTCCCCTCCTCCAGTGCTATCGGATTGGCGTTGGAGTGGAGATCGACCCGGGCTTGGAATTTCCTTGGTTGGTAAGGAACCCTAATTTGGTCGGATGGGATTTTCATCTTCGACAAAGCCCGCGATGTCGATCGATCTCAGCTGACGCGAGGGATTGTAAAGCTCAGGGGTGGGTGTAGTTAATTTTCTGGGAAGATTGGGGTTTCAGCTCAAACCCCCATGCTTGACGCTGAGGACGACCCTGGCGGGAGATGACGAGGATCTTCGTACAGCGCGGGACCGCCAGCTCCTCGTCCAGCTCCGGTCGCTCGGGCTCGCAGCCAGTGCAGCAGCCGGCAGCAGCTGCCCGGGAGGAGGAGCTGCCGCTGCAACCTCAGCCACAGCTGCCGGAGCTATTGGCCATAGATGATACAACTGAGCATTTAAATGAGGGCAGCGAGAACAGCAGTAGCAGCAATAAGCCTTTGAGGACGGATGACACCATTTCAGAGAGCTCGAGCTCCGCAGAGGAGAGGGCTGCCAGGGAGAGTCCTCCTAAGGATGACTCTAATGTAATCAACCCCACTTTCTTAGTAGAGGAACCGATAGGGCTTCAGATCCCTGATCAGATTGAACATGGAGATTCTGTGCCGTCAGGCACTAGTTCATCACAGATGGCGGGTGCAGCATCGTACCCGCCGCCACCGCCAGCTCCACCTCCAAAACCATTGTTGGGGAATAATGGCTTGCGAAGAATGGGGCCTGGAAGTTCGAACAGTGTGCGGATTGGATCTTCAAGAAGGCCAGTTGCTTGGCCACCAGTGGCAGCCCGGACATCTGCTTCAGGTTCTCGGCCTTCTTCGCCTAGGTCACTCATTGATGGTGAAGGTTACAATAGTGCTGATGAACAGGGCCCCTGTTACGCCTCGAGTTATGATGATTTGGTATGATTTTCATTTGTCTTGATTTGCTTTTTATATGAGCTTTAATCCCTCCTATGACATTCACAACACTACTATATTCATCACCATTTATTGTATAATACTATAGTGTGAATATAACTCTAGATGTTTAGCATCCTTGTAATTAGACAATATGCTCCTAGGTAGCTTGGCTGTGTTTTCTATGTGTATGATGATAATTTTAATATGAATTTTATGTTTGCTCCTGGTGTTGGATAACAGAAGTGTTCTTCTTACTTTAGCTACTGTTTTTTGTGAGTATAGGAAGGCACAAATCTTGGTCAAGAAAGTCTCACTTTTCTTTCTTGCTTATGTAGTAACGGTTTATGTTGTGTACACGAGCATCTAATTTATTTTGTGCCTCAGGAAAGGGAGCGTATGTTTGAGCATGACCTAAGGCGAGTGAAAGGGCTGGAAATTAGAAAGATGGCTGAAGATGGGAACTGTCTATTCAGAGCTGTTGCTGATCAAGTTTATGGAGACGCAGAAGCTTATGACATGGCTAGGCAGATGTGTGTTGATTATATGGTAGGTTTTGTCTATGGATCCAGCAATAATCTTCTAGTTTATATCTTTGTTATTAGGACAATCTTCTGCTTATCCAGTGCTTTTAATTAATACATTAATTATCAAAGTTCTGGCATGTCTTGCCATTTTTGCATGCTGTCTTAATATATTGCACCTATTTATGAACATTAAATCCTTAGTTTCATTAGTTTTTACGTTGTCGTGACTCGCAAGTTTCTTAAGGCGCCGCCTAGGCGTCTGGGTGATTTTCCAAGTAAGGTGTCAGGCTCGCTGTGGCTTCCGTGCTTATGGCGTTGCCTCACCCGCCAAGGCCTCGGATGTACGATGCACGCGTGCGCCATGAGCTGAGAAAAAGGCGCCGCGTGGGGGAGGAAAAGGCATCATGCGGGTGGAAAAGGCCTCGCACGCGGGCAGAAAGGGAGGGCGTGGGGGGGGGGGGGGGGATATGAGAGGGATTCACGCGCTTACACCTCACGAGGAGGTGCCTAATCTGGATTCTGCGCCATTTGAGGGTGCGAGGAAAATTGAGGAGGGAGGGAAAGAGAAGAAGGCGGTGGGGCACCTGGAACCTGACGGCAGAGCACTTGGAACCTGGCGGCGGCGCCTGAGCACCTCCATCCATGACCCTAGCTCCTTGATTCGTGACGCCTCTACCGCCTTCTGCTCATAGTTCTGTCTTTTTCCTCTGCTCATAGTTCTGTCTTTTTCCTCCCCTGTTTGCTCTTCCTTCCCCATTCTTGCTCTGCTTTGCTTTGCTTTGCTTCTTCCTTTGCTCTCTGCCCCCTCCTTCCTCTACACTACTCAGGCTGCTCTGTTCTGCAGTTCTGCTTATGCTTTTGTGAATGCATGTCTGGTTCTCTGTTGAGAGATGAGGGACAAATTTATTACTGTTGAGAGATGAGGGATTTTAGATTTGTTATTTTGCTACTTATGTTGTGCGCTAATACTTAGTAGCACTACTTAATATGGTATATTGGTATTGCATGCTAAGAATTGACAATATGAAGGTATAATTTGCTTTTAAATTCTTTTGGTATTATATATTAAGATGTTTGTATGGCATCTCCTTGCCACGCGCTTTGAATGACTAGGCGTTTGGAAGGGGGTGGCTCACCACGCTTTGCCTTACCGCCTTAATAACCTACTGACTCATGAGACATAATTGATGTGAGGTAAACAGTGTGCTGAGAAGTTGAGCTGACCAAGTTTGCAATCAGTCTGTTATGGAAATGGTTGCCTCCTGGTTCCATGCTTCCAGCTGATAGCAAGTAATGATTTCTGCCTGACTGGTTAACCGGCTCCACCTCTAATCTAGGTAGGGCATGGATGAACCATTACAAAATTGGGGTTATGCCTGTTCCCAAAAAAAAGTTCTGCTATTTTTGCTACCTTTTGGCATATTAAAAATATTATCTGTTACTATATTATGTGTAAAAATGATGCAAAACCTTGCTAAATCCTATGAATCTTTGGTCTTCAGCTAACAAAGAAAGTCCCAACTCAAGCCTCAACGTATGGGCGTATGGCCTATCTCTCTTTTCCTGTCTTACAGGATTCGTCTCCTCTTCAGTTTTTTGTGTTATTTGCCCACTTGTGTCCTTTGATAGTTGCCATTTTTTATGTGGTGGAATCATTAAGCAGTAAGGATTCTTATGCCTTTCTATTGTATCTGCATGTGTATTATGTCTGGTTGGGGGATGAAAATGGTGTGGATAATCTTAATTGTTTCCAAATCATTTTTCAAATTTATGATATATTTCCAATTTTACAAAAACATAAAGCTTGTCAATTTTAACTTTTTTCATGATTCTTCTTTTATTGTTTTGTATCCTTTTTATTTCACAAATATGGAGAAATCCTTACCATTTCCAATTGTTTCGTATTTGTAACGTTGTTTTTGATCATTTTCATCCTTAATGTAACCAGATATCTCTCTGCATTACCATGAATTCTCATTATCTGTTACTCTGTTATCCATGCAATCAAAACACTCATCGCCGTTTTTTATTCCATTTTCAGGAAAGGGAACGGGATCATTTCTCTCAGTTCATAACTGAAAGTTTTACAATATACTGTAAGAGGAAAAGGAGAGATAAGGTTAGTTACTAAATATATGCTATGCAAATTATTTGCTTGTTATTAGTTCATTTTCTTTTATGATGTTGGTGCGGGTAACCTAATATGGTGGTATTATGATGTGGTTGTGTGCGGTTTTCTTTTATATAACCTTGTGAGTTGTAAACCTAGTTTTTTGGTCAAACAACTGTTGTACATAATTTTTTTTTCTTCGCTTGGTCCTTTCTTGTCCCCTGTCAAGCATCATGAACCTATTTGGATCTGCATTAATATTTACTAAAACATGTGTACGTGCAGCAGAGCATTGATTTTGTCCTAACTTTGGAAGCGATATTAAATAAGCGCTTAATTGGATACAGTGAGCAGCTGCCTTTATAATATGACCTAACAGAATAGAAAATTCTAAAAGGAGAAATTTAGCGTTGTTGCCCATTTCATTTCAATGCTCTTATCTTCATTGGTTGTCCGATTCTTTAAGGTTTATGGCAACAATGTTGAGATCCAAGCATTTGCAGAGATGTACAATCGTCCCATTCACATATATTCCTACAGTGCAGGTAAACTTTGCTCAAGCATTTGAAGATTTTTTATCCTTGTTGCTCATTGTTTAATGCTAGCCAGTGTCAGCTCTTTAACATGTTTGCTGTTATCGCAGAGCCCATTAACATTTTTCAAGGAAACTATAACACAGACGTTCCTCCAATTAGGTTAAGTTACCATCATGGTAATCATTACAATTCAGTGGTTGATCCCCGCCGACAGACAGTTGGGGCAGGCCTTGGATTTAGCTCCCTTAGAGGGGTAATTCTTTACTTCACTGAACCTTTTCTTTGTCTGCATGTAGTAGTCAGTACACATATAGGTTGGTGGCCTTGTTAAATAATCTTTTCATTTCCCTTTTTTTGTAGACCAATAATGTTGACAGGGACCAGGTGAAGGCTGCAATAAAAGCTCAGCAAGACAAACAGATTGAGAATGTACTGCTATTTATTCCCAAGTGTTCTCGCCATCCTGATTCTCACAAATCAAACAAGCCTATCATCTAAGAATGTCATGTCATATACTTAATACTTGTTTTGGCAATGTCAGGCACTTTTGGCTGAAGGGCGATTCTACTCTGATCTGGAGTTAACAGAGAGGGAAATAGAACGGATGGTGATGGAGGCCTCGCGTTCAGAATATCTAGCCAAGGAGAAAAAGCTTAACATTAGGGAGTCATCGACATCAGGGGCAGAGCCATCTTCATCTGCTGCAAGTAAGGCTACCTTTTTTTTCTTTTGGCATTTTGAGAACTCTGTGTGTACTGCCAATCAGTTTGCTTGAAACTGGCATGTTTTGCTGTTCTGCAGTTAGTGGTTCCTCCCGTTCAGTTGGTGGAGCAGATAGAGGCAGCGAGGACTACTTTGTACTCCCGGACACTGTACTGACTCGCAGTATGCAGTTGCTCCTGGCAATGGGCTTCAGTTACATCCAGGTCATGGAGGCCTACAGCATATTTGGCGATGACATGGACTCGATGATCTGCTACCTGGTGGAGACCGGAGGCACCGGGGCCTCAGCAGGTGGTAGCAATCGCCGGAAAGGAAAAGCTGCTGAGTGATGTGCGCACCTTCAATGCTGTGAATGTAATTGTTGATCGAAATCGTTGGGCATAAGTCATACCAGATAATTTGACAGCCTTTTGGGTTGAGATGTCGATATACCTGGTACCTGCTACCTTATGGGTGATGAATAAATGGAACTCGCGACTTGAGACTTCTCGATGCTGTATGGTGCTTCAGTTAATAATTAATTAATGGAAGTTGGTGGCTGGGATTCTGGGAAAATTGGTGGGGGTCACCCTGGTGCCGTTCATGTGATTTTTGTGGGAACTGGGAAGGCAAATCTTCGGAGAAACTGGACTCCTGTTGTCGTGTGCACGTGTGGACCTTCGAGAAATTATGTTATGCTTTGTGTGCAAAATATATGATGGATACATGCTCGGCCCAAAAAATACTCTACATTTCAGTTCTTAAAATTGAAGTCATTTTAGCTTTTTTTTAGATACATATTTTTTTCTTCTTTTTTATGATGGCTGTTCAGCAGCTTGTTTTCGTAGCTGATGGAGCTGTTGCTGCGGCTGTTTTCTCTCACTAAACACTGTAAAAACAGTTAGCAACAGCTGCTGCTTTTACTGACAGCGAATAGGTCCATTCCTCTTCCTAAACGCGGTTAAAACACCTAGCAGCTGCTTTAACAGGCAGCGAATAGGTACATTGCATATATGCTATGTGCCGACTTACGGGGTGTTTGGATTCTTTGGCAAATGGTAAATGAATTTGACAAATCTTTTGCCACTTGAGGGTATTTGGTTCCTTTGGCAAATGGCAAATAGAAAATGGCACATGCAAAGACAATTGTACCCCTAATAATTATACTCATTCACATGTCATGCATAAGAGGAATGGGTATGAGTGGAAGGATTTTCTATTTGCCTTTATTTGTCACTCCAAAGTGGCAAATGACAAATGATAAATTTTTGCTCTTTTACCATTTTTTGCCTTGCATGTTTGGATCCATTTGCCAAAAAGTAGCAATTTTTTTGCTCTTTTGTCAATTTGCCAAGGGGATCCAAACACCCCCTTAGAATATGAAGCTCGCCTAGAAAAAACAGAACGACTAATTATTTCAAGCTTGCCTAGAAAAAAGCAATTTGGTCTTGTTCATCAGCAGCTCTATTTTTTAGAAAAACGAATAATGATTTTCTCTCACAATAAATCAGCATAAGCTAAAGCATAAGGTAAATTTTAGTGAAACGAATAGGACCCTTTATCTAGAGCTACTATTTGCCAACACATCTCTCATTTAGCTACCAAATTCACTATTACGATTTGAAACACAGAGTAGTGTGGTCCTAGATTCAACTCCTCATAGGAACGAATTTTAGGCTAGAGTTGAATATACTATGGAGCTTTGCTCCACTGTCTTCCCTAAAAAAATTATGAAACATGAAATGCAATTAACATATAAATTTGTGTATTGTGTATACACATAATGGTTTGGTATATTTGTTGGGTATTTCCGAGAATACTCGGGCATCTATACTGGATCTGTCCATGATACACATAATGGTTTGATAAATTTGTTGGGTATTCCAGGAATAGTCCGACATCTATACTAGATCTGCCCATGATGTGCAAATACCCATATTACTTTATCAAAACACCCACGGGGAAACAAATGCATTTGTAGAGCAAAATAAATCCATTCTACCTCCCTTAAATATCATTATAGTATGATTTTTCTTCTCAAATTTCAAAATCAAACATCTTCTCATAAACTCCTAGAATCATTCAAATTACCTTCATATCTTTTTTGAGGTGGTTTTTAAGGTGATTTGTCTTTTTTAGTTAAACATGTTAAATACTTGACAAAGTTTTTAAACCACGAAAAATCTCTGAGGTTCTAAAAAAATTGATGAAAAAATATAGAGATACATTGGGATACCAACAATCTACATAAAATATTTATAACTTGTGAAAATATTTCTAGAGCTAAAAAAAGATTAGCTCAAGGAAAATGAGAAAAATATCTTAAAATCTAAACAAATCCCAAAACATTATAATCAATGTCTAAACATATTGTAGACATTTTGCACAACAAAAATATGAAATGCTTCAAAAATGAATGTCAACATACATTAAGGTTGAATGCATTTATGCTATTCATTCGTGTAGTCGCATCTTATTTTCTTTGTGTTGTGGAAAGTTTTTAGAACACATTTAGTGAACAAATATAATGGTGTGGGATTATTTTCTAGATTTTCTTGAACATTTCTCTTATTTTCATAGAGCAGATCTAATTGTTAGAAGCTTCAAGATTTTTTTTCACGGGCTCTAAATTTCGTATTTAGGTCCCTCGTATCCCACTCTTTATCTATAGGATTTGTGCAAAAAATTTAGAAGCTATACGATGATATGGAGATAATTTAAACCAGTCTCTAGAGTTCAAGAAATAAAATATCTAATTTTAGAGTTTGAAAAAAAAAAGCCCAAACTATCACCTTTAGGTAATGGCCTAAAAGGATTTCCCCACTGTAGAGGCACAACACTCTCGAAGGGGCCGCAGTACCGGAGTGGCGGAGCCCATGAAGGGATGACACACACACGCCACGAGCTCAACTGCCCGCCCATAAGGTGCGCCGTCTCGTCTCTTGCCCTCGGCAGTCGCCTCGCCTAGTCGCTTCCGTGCTTCCGTCTCACTTCCCAATCCGAATAGAGGTGGCAGCCATGGCCATGGCCATGGCGATGCTGCGGGAGGCCTCCCGCTGCCTGGCGTCCAGGGGGAGCCCTGCGGGCGCGCGACCCGTGCTCCTCGCGCAGTCGCGCGGCATCACTTACAAGCTCTTCATCGGAGGTTCGTATTTTTTGCCGCAATTTCCCATTTCCTCCCCTAGTCCTCAGTCTCTTGACCAGTCGAGTGCTCTGTTCCCTATCTTGCATTTCGCTGGTGGAGGGAAGCACATGTGTTGAGTGCCTGATTCGTGGCCAGGGCATGCGTGCCTAGTTTTCGACGGAATGCCCCTGCCGGTACAGACCAGGCGGCTGGATGACGATTGAAACAATATATAGTAACACTGATTTTTAGTTTTTAACTGAATGCGATCTGCAAAACCTAATTTTTAGTTGTAACACCAAAACCTTAGTGAAATAGCGCCAAATTATGAAATTTATTATTTACTCCTACAATCCGCATGCCATGGTGCTTGTGCTCATGTAGGCATATCTCTAAAACAGTAACCTTGCACAGTAGTCCCCATAAACAAGTCAGAACAGAGCAACATATCTAATTGAACTAAAAATCTCATAGAATGTATGTTCAACATACCACAACACATATGACTGATTGACTGCACTCCACCACAAACTTCTTATGTGACAGCTGCGTTTAAAGAAATTTGAAACGCTAACGCTGCTGGCCGCCACTGATTTGATATGCTATTCTTGTCGGAATGCAGGAAACTAAGGGAACAAAGCTAATACTAATGTCCTCTGAATTATAGCACTAGATACTTGTAGATCTACCAAATATACTTGAGTACATAGTTACATACACTGATTTGAAAGCTCCCACTAGAACATATGCCATCATTGAACCACAATCACAGGGATCGTGGATCGTAGCCGCGCTCCGCGTCCTGGGGACGGTCGTCCTGGATCGCAGTTCGGGGTCGCTGCGGTACGTCGCTACGAGGGACACGCTCCAAAATGCACCGGGTCATCGAGGATGATGAAGACGACGGCTCTACGGCTGGCAACCGGCGACGATGCAGAGGAGCTGCAGAGAGCGGCAGCACTGGGGCCAGGCGCTAGCTGTGGTGCGGCGCATGGGCTAGGCACTTGAGACAAGTCCGGCAACGCAGCGCTGGCGCTAGCCAACCGGGCGCTAGCGGCGGAGGCGTGACGCAGGGCCGGGTGTTGGAGGTCGGGGGGCGGCGGCAGCGTGTGCAACATTGCCAATATGAGGTTAGAGTGTTAGAATGTGCTGTGTATACTCATATGGGCCTGGCGTCCTGCAGCGCAAACGCTGCGGATCTAACCTAAAATTCCCCTCCAAAAAAATCTAAAAATTATATGATAAACATTCATATCGATAATCATCTTGTACCTACTAATAACAATTTATAAATCATCTTGTATCTCAGGATTACAATTCTCTTTTCATAGCTATGTTCTATGTATATCGTTCCAAATATTTAGGATCATGTTCCGCTTCACGTACCAATCGTCCCAAAGAGGTATATCCCCCTACTAACCGGGATCTTAAAATTGCCAATCCACGTTCCATGTACCTTCGTACCGGGAACTTTTGTGACTGTGCATTGAACAGTGGGCTAAGGGCATACAGGATTTAACTGATTAAGAGATTTAAGGATGGGGATTACGGAGAAAGAGTATGAGGGAATTGCATATGTATATACCTAGGCAGTAAACAATTGATTTCTTGAAAAAATTATCTACATTTGTCTTTCTCCGCCAATTCCTAAATCATTGACCTCCCCAGCTTGAACATGGAAGCACTGAGCCCCTCCAGCCGGCCGCACCAACGCATCCCTCGCCTATGGATGACTCATGACTGGACTTGACAAGCACAGGACATGCTGTGCTGTCTGCTGGCTCTTGCTGTTGCTGACTTGCTGCCACAGGCCGCATACACCTGCGCCACTGACATGCCTGTGGGGCTGCACGCCCTCTGCTGCCACTGCCGGCCTACTACTGCGCCTGCCCGCGCAGCGCCTCTCCTAACTGTTGTGCTACCATGCTCATTGTGCTGCTGCAGCCATGCCACTGCCGCCAGCCTTTCCGCGCACATCAGACTGACCTGCAAGAGCCTGTTTGGACTTGGGAGTTAGGCTGGCTGGACCTACGCCAAATGATCCTTATGCTTCTATAAGGTCCAGTTAAAACAACTTCAGCCCATGCTTTCCTAGGTCGTGTATAGGTCGTCTTCAACCTCCAGCTCAGCTCCAGCCCCTCCTAGACGACTATGGAAGAATTTTTTTGAGGGGCTCCATGGGCTTGGTGGCGGTAGGGGGGTCCCCCAGCCCCACCGCTAGATCCGACGCTAAATTCTTCCATATAGTAGTTGACTGCTAAGACATACTTCATCATTAATATAGGGTCTACTTCGTTCTCCCACAAGTTGGTCCACATTCTTTTCTCACAAATTTCTTTTGGAGATCAGTTTGGTGTGTAAATTAACTTACAGTACACTTCTCTCTTTTTCTCCTCTCTTTCTTACACCTAACATAAATCCCAGTTATAGCTCTTTATTATACTTGCTCTAAGGTAGTAAGGTGTCAGATGTTGCTTACTCCATCCTAAAAAGAATACACATCTCGATGTTCGAGGAGTCAATTTTTTTAAGTTTAACTAGATTTATAGAATTAGTATCAGCATTATCTCAAATATGTTTATTAATTATATATTTTACTATTAATCTAAGGGGCTGTTTGGATCCTTTCATTTGGAGGAATTGAAATCTACCTTAATAAATTAAGCTATTTGGCTTGGAATTTGACATTCCACCACTTTCCAAAGTCCATATTTAAGCCTATCTCAAATTCATAGGGTGAGAGATGGAAATTAATTCTATATATCACCATTCCATATTTCTATTTGCAACTTATAACATGTTGTTCAAACTCCCTCTCCTATGATAGAAATACAACAAATAAGTATGTATCTCATATAGTGAACAATAATATGCAATTATAATCCATATACAATCATATTATCTTAATTAATATATCTCTAAATTATGATTATTAAAATGAATTCAATTCCAGGGATCCAAACGGGGCCTAACAGTACTAAATACACATTGGAAGTATTTGTACTCCTACTTTTTTATGTATATTTAGTCAAACCAAAAACATTTTGACTCCTAGAAAAATGAGATGCACACTGTTTCTGGGACGGAGGGAGTAGACCTTTTTGCCATTAGCGTCTAGTCCATTTGTTTTCAGGAAATTAAAATGTTCCTCGGAAGTTAATTTGGTGCCAACATCTTTGATCTGAAGGATCTTTTGTGTAACAACATAGTAGTATGTACTTCAAACGTGGACACCTTTCTAGAAGGACAACCTGTTAATCTGGGACTAGGGCACTTAGTTTCTGTGCTTTCTATGCCTTAATGCCTAGAAAGTTATAAATTACAAATAGCACATTTTAAAACGGTCTATGTCACTGATCATCCGAATTGTAGTGGATCCCAACTAACTGATTAGGTTTATACGTCTTCTTTTTTAATAAAGAAAACAAAAACCATGGCTAGATATTCCAGCAAGGGTTTGTATTTTGTTAATCTATATGTTGTCTTACTCTTAACTATGCCAAATTACTAGTCATGTTGTCCTTGCAAGTACACATTATTAATGTTATTCAAAATATGATGTTGAGATTGCATGAGCTCTACCTGAGCTAAGTGGGAGCTAAAGCACTAGCAACTTATACACAAGTACACAGCTGACAATCACGGGGACCATTGGGAAACTGTCCATAGCTGTTTATAACCTCGTCGGAGTCCTCTACCGTTTTGCAGGCTTATCACAGTTTGCAACGGAAGACAGCTTAGCAGAAGCATTCTCACGGTACGGACAAGTAATAGAAGGTCTATCCTCATCACTTGCCACTTTGTCAGAGCGCATTTCTGTTCATACCTAGTATAGTTATTCTGCCTGCTGTTGTTATGTGTTACAAAAGCTGGCTTCTTGCTTGAGTGCAGCTACCGTCGTCAGGGATAAGGTGACCGACGTACCAAAAGGATTCGGCTTCGTGAAATTTGCCTCCCCGGAAGAAGCCAATAACGCGAGGGAAGAGATGAACGGCAAGGCAAGATTTGCTCCTTAGATATAACTGTTTGTTGCTTTTTTTTCTTTGTGCCATCTGGAAAAGAGCTGAGCAATGCGAGCTCCTGACAGGCATTGAACGGTCGGGTCATATACGTGGACATCGCAAAGGCCAAACCGGACCGTGCTGCAGGTGCTCTCCCAATAGCGTCAGGTCCTCCTAAGCCAATTAGCAACGACTGATAGAGGAAGGCCTGGTATGTTCTCCCAATAGCGAGAGGTCCTCCTAAGCCAATTAGCAACGGCTGATAAAGGCCAGCCTGCTGTGTAGTTTCATACTTCCCTCAGCTGGCATACTAGTTCAATTCTCTGATATGGAGGCTCTTCGATGAAACGTGATGTGCAATATTCTGCGGAATTTTGAGGTTTTGCTTGAACATAAATAAAGTTTATTTAAACATCCTGAGTACTCATAACATGCTTGTCCGGATCAGATGCTGTGTTTTCTTGTCATGACAGGTGCTGCTTTAAATCCGTAATGCTAACCACAAGAAACATCTACTAGATGTTACAGGTTGCGGATGGTAGTTGCATGTCCTCTTGAATCGGTTCTATTCTAGAATAGTATGTTGCCCCGTTTGCACTATGTTTGGAACCAATGATTTGCCGTTCATCTGTATCTGTACTTGTCTAAACTTCCTAGTATGGTTTTTTTCTTTTTGCGGATCTGATCCCTGGAAGTTCGGAATCTGGATAGTGAATGACAATGCTCTCGACGGGTGATATTTTCTTATGTATTGTTGTAGTATCATTAGATTTATCTAATAATATTTACATGATGTTCATTTTAAGTCATAGATGTAGTTACATTTTTTTTATAAAGTTAGTCAAAGTTAAAAAAATTTTGACTGCATGGATTCTAAGAATTAATTGTTTCAGGGACGAAATAAGAATTGATTCTTTTATATGATAATAATATTATCTTCGTATTTAAATAATTGTCTGTTAGTGTGCTTGTCTTTAACTTGATTGGTACAAACACCATAAATATTAATGTTTTATTAATATATATGTACTTAAAGTTGTTTTCTCATAATTCTAATGAGTTGGAATCGAATCACAAAATCTATATTACCCTCACTCAAAGAAAGTAGATGTAGATTAGGGTCCCTCAAAGAAAAATACACTAGCTTCTTAAATTAAAACGTGAAAAAAAATTAGGAGGAACAGAGGGATTATATAGAAAACGATGGTGCAGGACATGGTGATGTACAGTTCCTAACTGTTACCGGGATTAAAAAAAAACATTACAGAAAAGATCGCTGCTCGATGTTCAGTTCCTAACTGTTACCGGGATAAAAAAAAATATTACAGAAAAGATCGCTGCTCGATGTTGTACGTTAATACTCCTGACTGAGAAAATGGCGTGTTTTGGGCACTAGTAGACGGTTAATGAAGTTCTGAGTACATGTTGCCGGTCACCGGAGCGCTACAGCGGCGAGGCAGGTGAGCACGACGACAGCGCTGGCAGCGGAGCAGCAGAGGTCGACGAGCGCCTCGCGGCGCGCCTTGCTCTCCTTCCTCCCCTTCTTGCGGTTGACGAAGTCGAGGTACCGTCTCTTGGCCTCCTCGGGCTCTCTCTCCCCTCCCTTCCGTGGAGCTTCCATCGCCTTGGCGAGGAGGCGCAGCGTGCCGTCGCCGCTGACCGCGGCGCCGTCGGCGTCCTCCACGGCCAGGGTGACCTCGTTGACGTGGCCAGCCCCCTCGGAGCAGGCGACGGTGGCCTCGAACTTGCACCCACCCAGCACGACGGCGAACCGCGCCAGCGTCTCGCCCGTGTACCAGTGCCGGTCCACCGCCACGGGGCGGCGGCTGGAGACGTTCACCGCGCGACCACGGGCCGGGTCCACGACCACCCAGCTGAGCTCCAGCTCCGCGGGCGACGGCGCCGCCGCCGCGGCGGCGGTCTCCGGCGCCGGCTTCTTCCGCTCGACGGCCTCGACGCGGAACGGCGAGGCGAGGAACCACGACGACGACACGGGCGTCTCCACCGCGCGGGAGAGCAGGGGAGCGCCCCTGTAGTAGACGTCCACCGCGGAGACCAACAGCTCCGCGGCGGGGACGCGGGGGAGGAGGCAACCGGCGGTGTCCGCGGAGGACGGGAACGGGTGCGCGTCGGCGAAGAGGCGCTGCGGCGGGAGCGCGGCGAGCAGCAGGCGGCTCTGGGGCTGGGGGTGGGCCGGTAGCAGCGCCAGCGACGGCCACTCCGCGAGGCAGAGCGCGCGCCACGTCTCTGGGTCCGTGGCCAGCGCCCGGAGCGCGGCCGTGGCGCAGCTGGCCGCGGCCAGCGACCGGCCGTCCAGACGCCGTAGCGCGCAGCTCAGAACGTCGGCGTGGAGATCCTCGATCGTGGTCACCATCTCCCACTAGTGAGCCTGTCTGTCTCTCTTCTACCTGGAGTTCTGGATGGAGGAGTTAAACTCTGTCTCTGCTGGCTTATGATGATGAGACGACGCTTTAGGCTTTATATTGCTTATATATATATGCAGAGCCCAATGCACGTCTGCCGGTCAAAGCGAGGCTCGGCCGCTCAGGCTGTGGCTCTGCCAGTCGTGCTGCTGCCTCATTTACTGCTCCTGGCGCCTTTGTTTCCGCAAGGCGTCTTCCGTCCAGCACCCAGCCGCAGCCGTAGCCGTAGCTAGAGCAGCTCTGCGGATGCGCGCGCGCAATTCATCCCTTGTCAGTGGCTCAGTGCGTGCAGGGGCGCTGGGCCCAGCCTGGGGGGTCTGTCTCTCTGTGGCGCTGCCGTGGCGTCGACGGGAACCGGTCGGTGGGGGAGTGCCCGCCTTGCTGTCCCATAGCGTGGCGCTACGGCTGCGCGGCCGTGCGGTCTGCGGAGCCGGAAGGACGCGTGGTGGTGCCGGGAGGGTGAGGGTCACGCGCGGCTCGCACGTTCTGCTTGCTTGACGTCCCTCACGCGCCGCGCCCCGCCCCGGGCAGGACGGCTGTGTGCCCTGTGGGGCGCGTCCGCGTCCGCGTCGGGGCGGGCGGGAGCGAGGGCGCGTTTCCACCTGTTTTCCCACGGCGGAAGGGGGAGGAGGGTCGAGCACTGGAGCAGATCCCACTGGTCTGGTGCCTGGTGGTGTGGTACCCGTGTAAATTTTCTCCGTTGGATTCCCCCGTCGTCTCGTCTCCACAGAAAAACAAGGGCCGCGGTCCTTTTCACGTGTCGGGCGGATCCCATCCGTGCCGCGCCTGCCGCCTACCCACACCACACCACCATCAGGCTAGTTTGTAGGAGCCATGAGCCATCGGGGGCGTAATTGCGCTAGTAGGCCATCGTTTTCGCCAACGGCGATTGCCCGCTGCATTGCTGAAGAAAGGCGCGGTCCGTCGACACTGCAGAGCAGTAGCAGTAGTAGAAGTATAGGTATCATGCTCCTGCGGGGCGGTTTTAGGGGGCTATCACCGGCCGTTTTAGGAGGCCCAATCTACTGGACACACGGATGTGTGGTCACTGCTCACAGAAGCTCTCTCATCCTCAAAAGCCCGAATGGATATCGCCACACAACAGTCCATGGATGTATGCTTCGTGTCAACGTGCGTGTGACCAAGCCTGTGGGAGTGGGGAGTGGGGACCTGCGGGCGCCACTGTACGGCTCACGTACGATCCGATCTCGATGGAGTTTATGGGTATCCTATCCTACGTTCCCATAAACTCAAGTGCTGGTTTCTGCAACATCTGCCGACTGAACTAGCTGTCAAATTAGTGAACTCAAGTGCTGAGCTGAGTGCCGCCCAACAGTCCAATAACCCGTCCAGTACGTAGCTTAAACTTCATTGATACAGTCCATTTTCACCGTTGATTTATGTTATTATAATCACTTTGGCCAACAGCTTGATTTATGCTGCTAGACAATAAAAATCATGTCTTTTTATAAACAAAGTATATAACCTTGCTGTTGATGATTTTTTTCATTTGAAATCATTTACTCACCTAGAATTTTGTTTGAAGCACTCAAAATTTGAAATTCAATGATTTCGAATCGTACAAATGACCTTAGATAAAAAGCGACCAAAAGAAAAGTCATAAATTTTGATGTGGTCAAACTTTGTAGCTGACAACTTTTCTATATAAACCATTTATGGTTTTAAATCTCTATCTAAATTTCTAAAAAATTTAAATTCAAAATTTTCAAATGATCTCAGATGTAAAATTAACCAAAATCAAAGTTGTAGATCTTGATGAGAACTACAACTTTATAATTGATGACTTTTTTATTTGAAGTCATTTGAGGTTACTAAAGTATGGTTGAATTTTCACAATTTGAAATTCAAATTTTCATGTAACCACAGATCAAAACGACCAACCTCAAAGTTATAGATCTTGATTAGAACAACAACTTTATAGTTGATGACTTTTTCATCTGATGCTGTTTAGGGTCCTAAATATTCATTTTAAAATTTTGAGAAGTGAATATTCGGAGAATAAATATGCCATGTGAACACAAGTGACTTAAAGGTGAAATGGTTAGAGCAGATACACGCCAGGACATAGGTCTCAAATCTGAATTCTAGCACAACACAACACACAGATATTGCCGCAAAAAAATCATGTGACTCATGAGGGGCGGCACGCGACATGTGACTCATTAGGTCCTGTTTAGTTCCCCATAGAATCCAAAATATTTTGGGTTTTGATTCTTCATTTTGTAAAATGCAACTAAATATCATCCAAAAAATTTGGCAAAAAGTGGTTCATTCTTCATTTTAGATTTTGGACTCAAAAGACCAAAATAAGATAAACTTTACATTGGTTTGTGAGCCATCCTCACAGTCTCATCATTGGAATCCAAAATAAGCCAAATTTTGGTTGAAACAAAACAATCCACTGAAATATTTTACATTCTGAATTTTGGAATAAAAAATAGTTGGAATTTTGGATTTTGGATTTCTGATGAACTAAACAGGGTCTTAATCTATATTTAATACTCTAAATTAGTGTCAAATATTCGATGTCACAGATAAATGCCACATTTGGTTCACCGCCACACATTTGGAGGCGAGTATGACGGTGCCCGAGCTGTGGTGGCTGAAATTCTCGCCGCAGCCGTGGCGTACTTTTTAACTGAGAATTGTTGTGGCCGTCGTATCCAAACACTCAACTAAACCGCTGTCTTGTGGATTGTGCCGATGGCGAGCCGCAGTTTTGGCGAGCAGTACGTGACGGGGAAACAAACATCCTCAAGAACAGCCCTATAATAACATTTTTATGGAACGGAGAAAGCGCAAAGTTAGGAGAGAGAAGTTCTAGGCTTCATCTGTTCCTGTTGTTGTCAGGGTTGCCTGAGAAATTGAAGATTATTCAAAGTCCTTATTGATTCCAGATCTGTGGATGAGTTGCACTAAGAAAAATACTAGTATGGCTCTCTAGGATGGGAACAACCTTATCTAGGTACGTCGCTATACTGTTGCCTTTATTGTGTCCGGCGTCCTGGCCGGCTATCTCGCGTCAGGATCTGGGGCCCAAAAGCTTCTAGAACGAAGGTCTGAAGGATACACATTATTGTAACCATGTACAGGAAGTAATACGTACTATGTGGCGTTCTCATGTTCATACACGTGTTGGTGTATGTACGAACAGCAATTGTTACTGCAACAATGCACATTAATGCTTGTCATACGGTACCTGAATGGTAAGTGATTTTGACGCTGGTACAGGGCCATATCAAATCAAATCAAATGTAGAGGAACTCTAACATTTGAGATAGATCCTTGTAGCAATAATGCTAGTGACAAGTGCATTTGAGCCGGTTCCTTCTAGCAATAATGTGAAATGTGGAGTAAAATCACTACATATATTCCAAAGGTCCTAGAAGTAACTGGCTCAAATCAAATCAATCTGAAGAACCAGTGAATTATATACATACTTGAGCTTAAGAGTAAGTATTATAAGGGGCTGCAAGCCGGCTAAATGATGAAGTGAAAGAAAGAGAAGATGAGAGAGAGGAGAAGCAGACTGTAAGCTTACACCCAGCTTGGGCACAATAATCAAGGATTTGTGAGAGAGACATGTGGGGTATGAATTAATTATGAAGAAACAACTATTATATAAGTGGGCGTGGACTTTAAGAAGGTTGTAAGACTCTTTAGTGCCAGCAGTTAGCTAAATCTATTAAACTTGCTCTAACAAGTATTACTAGTGGGCACATAAGCATATTTAAGCCGGTTCCTTTTTCGTTTCCATACTGTTCGAATCGGTCATCTTTTGGTGTGCCTTGGGGTCATCATGGGCTCGGCTCGGTGTGGCTCGTGGTGAGCCGGCAGTTGCTAGTGAGCGGCGGCGCAAGCGAGGTTGCTAGTGAGCGCACGTGGGGCGGCGGGGCATGAAAGAAGGCTCGCGAGGGCGAGGCGCAACGAGAAAGATTGGTGTTGATTGAGGGTGCCATATAAGGCTATGGAGAGAAGGAAAAAAAAAAAGGAAAAATGATAGGGGGTGTTTAGTTCCCCATAAAATCTAAAATATTTTAGGTTTTTTCTCTTCATTGTGCAAAATGGAACTAAACATAACCTAAAATATTTGATAAAAAGTGGTACATTCTTCATTTTAGATTTTGGACTCAAAAGCCCAAAATAAGGAAATCTTTGCATTGGTTTATGTGTCATCCTCACAATCCTCATCATTGAAAGACAAAATTTGGATGGAACTAAACACCCTACCAAAATATTTTACATTTTGGATTTTGGAAACCAAAATAGTTGGGATTCTGGATTTTGGATTTTGGTTGGAACTAAACAGGGCCTTTCCCCATGAAATCCAAAATATTTTAGGTTTTGTCTCTTCATTTTACAAAATGGAACTAAACACCACCCAAAATATTTGACAAAAATGGTTCATTCTCTATTTTGAATTTTTGGACTCAAGAGCCCAAAATAAAGAAATCTTTGCATTGGTTTATGTGTCATCCTCACAATCTTTATCATTGAAAGATAAATTTTGGTTCAAACTAAACATCATATCAAAATATTTTACATCTTGGATTTTGGAATCCAAAATAGTTGAGATTTTGAATTTTAGATTTTGGTTGGAACTAAACATGACCTTGATGTTTTTCCCGCAGAAGTTGTTTTAGCAAATGGTTCAGAAATAGATTCAGCTTCATTCGTAAATCTTGTTTTGGACCTAAAGCTGAGCTGAGCTTAGCTTTTTCATCGGTAAAGTTGAGCTATGTCAAGGAGGAGTTGATTAGCTGTGCTTTCCACAATGGTGCCGTCTAAGTACAGGAGCGTCTCGATCGACTCCGTTCCGTTCCTTTGTTTTTTTTTTTAACGAAAGAAGAATTATATTATATAATAGCTGGGTACATCAATATATTACAAGCACTCTGGATTACACTAGATATATCCAGAAACTGATTTTCATCTAAAATATACACACGCCGTAAAAAGCTCCAAATCTCAAAATCAAACATTTTTTACGCTTCGTAAAGATGACCGCACAGGCAAATACTCGGCACTAGCAATAGTGACAAGCTTGAGAACAGATGTCCAACGGACGGCCAATATTCCTGTAGGTGGAATTGAGGATATTTTTCTTCTTGCTGGTGTCTTTCTTCTTCTTCTTTCTGCCACTGAAGAATGAGGAAGACTGATCTGAAGGATATTCTTCCTAGTCTTTCATTGTGGTCAGATCTAACCACAACAAAACGAAGAAAAGACTGGAGAAAATTATTCTATGGCGGCGACATCATCTCCGCCTTGATGCCGTCGTTCGGAAACAAATATCTTCATGTCGTCATGTCGATGAAGATGGTGACACCGAAATTGTCGCCCTCGTCTTCAACGAAGCCGCCATGGAGAAGACGATTTCACCCTTCTCCTTCACCATTGCCGGAGAAGAGGAGAAGGAGGAGATAAAACTCCAATACCAAAAACTTTGGCATGGAGAAACTCTAATCCTAAGGACTCGATCTGTTGGACAAACTTATTAAAAACAATGGATTCCCGCTCCCTTCAGCCCCCGACGAGATGTCGGAGAAGAAGGGAGGGAACCAGCGGCGACGGCGGAGGGCGAGCGGGCGGCGGCGGCGGCGGCGGCTCCTCTCTCGTCGCGTCGGGCGTTGGCCAAAGTGTCCGGTGAATAAAGAGTTGGTGTTCCGTTCCTTTGTCAGGACTCGGGTTTTTTTCTGAAGAGTGAGCAGAGCGCTCTTCAAACGAGCGACGGACGCCGCTTCTTACGACTCGTGCTGTGGTAGTACAGTTGGTAGCGTGGCGCATGTATCTACTTGCAGGAAAAGGCCGTCATGGCCATGGACCTACGAGGCTACGACAGCCATATATACGTGGAAAGACTTAAGCGCTACAGAGAAAGAGCAGGTTGTCGGTTCATCTCATCGCAACTCACAAGGTGCCTGCGTCCTATGCTTTTCGTTCAGTGAATCGGCGCACTAGCTGGAGTCGGAGTGAGGTCGTGACCGCAATTCCTGACAAAAGTCTCCACCTTCCTTCACGTTTACCTTCCCGTCACTGTCGTAGTGTTGTTCAGTTCCTTTCAAGAACTGTTCCCCTTTTGCTTTTACCTTTTGGCACCAGCAACTGATCTGATCGAGGACACTGGTTGTTCCATACTTCCATGCATGCATTTTAGCAATCCGTGGGCTAGTTGCCCTGGATTGTCAAGATCGATCTCCTCGTGCGGCGGCTGTGCCTGCACCTGGACGCATCTGGTTGGAATGGAATGAAAATCAGCTACAGCCTACAGGGACCGGTCTGCATCTCCATCTCAGTGATCTTCACTCACGCACTGCGGTCGTTGTTTGTGTTTCTCTAAGTAGAGGCCGACATCGCTAACTACTAGGCCTTTTGGACTGGATGTGGAAAGGGTTTGACGGCGGGCCACTGCCCTGTTTGTCCTGTAAGGCGGGTGTTTGGTGCCACAGAAGCTCAAGCCGGATACGTCCATGTCCAGATAACTCGACCCTTCATCCTTTTGTCCGAGACAGGGGTCCTCCACGGAATTCAGATGGAAAAATATAGCATTGGGCCGTTGGCCGCCAGTTCTAGTGCACGACAGCTATCGTCAATTTAACAGTAACAGTGAAGTTATTTTTTAAAAAAATAGCTGTATAGATATTTTTTTATGAAGCTAAGCTGTTTTTTTTTTAATAATGAAGCTGAACTGTTTCAAGTAAACTGTTTAGCCAAACAACTTTAGCAATAACTTCATATATGGTTGAGAGAGAGTAATAGAGAAAGAGAGTATTTTTTAGCTTCACATCAACCCATCCTTTGGTGAGATGAGAGGAAAACATATTAGCCATAAAACTGTTTTACAAAAAGAATGTTTGGTCAAAATACAGCTTATGAAATTATTAATAAGACTGTGTCAAACAAACTCTTAATCGACTGACGATTGAGTGAATAAGAGCAAACAGGAAACAATTTAAAATGGGGGCAATGCTACGGTACTCCTTTTACTTCTCAGGAGGTAATATCTCAAATAAATCTGAATCATTGATTTTTTTATATTTTTGAATTAATTAATTAATTAATCTAGAAAAAGAAAAATATTCTCAAATCCCTTTGATCGAGGAGACATGGATGGACATGCAGCGAACATGCACCTCCCTCTTTTTTTATGTGCATGGTCGTATCCTTTCTTGCTTTTACCATTTTGACTCAAATAATAAAATTATATATTACATATATTAAACTATAACAACTAATGTATTAATTGAGCCAAAAAATGTAGTGATCCAAAGTATATTACACACAAACACATTATATGATAAAATATGTACATCATACTAACTTGATTAAAACTATATTATATAATTGAGAGGTCCATATAATAAAACATGTAGCTAAAGTAAAATTTTATTTATACATGTAAAGTTTCATGCACATACACACATGTACGTTTTTGGTTTGCACGTATATATACACACATGCGTATATACATGTGCTTCAAAAATAGTAAGTTTATTCTAGTTAAGTTATCTTATATCTAAATTTGCAAAAATAAAAAGATTCACTACATCTAATAGATCATATAGGTATCTATTAGATCTTAAAAAAAAATTATACCTAAAACTTTCCTTATTATTTCACATATTACTTTCTAAAAAGTAATAAATAATTTTAACCATCCAATCTAATTAAATAAATGACTCACAGTTATAGAGCAAAGCCCTTGAAATTAGGCCTGCTGGTTGTCCGGACGCGCGAGTAGGGGAGCGTGACCGACAGGCGATTGGTTCGCACACACTCCGGCCGTCAGGTGCCAACTGCCAAGGGCTGTGCCGTGAGCAGCAGGAAACGGCGATGTGCCTGTGCGCGGGCATTGGATGCATCCGGAATTCCGGATCGCAACTTTGTACTGCATCGTTATTCGTTTCTTTGCCATTGGGCTGGGGGTACGTAATTGGCCTGGTGCGCGATGGAGACATTGCGGTTGGGTGGGTGCAGTGTCGGCAGGCATCCGAGTCCCGGTTCAACTCTTCCACCTCTGTAAACCAACGTTTGCCATGCCCGGTGTTAATGGGATGTACCAGTATCGTCATTTACAATACGATGATGCATGGTGCGGATATCTATAAATAGGTACCCAAATTATCAGACTCTACAAAAATAAAAACCACCATCAAGTGACTCCTTCGCCTCGCCCGAGCTAAGGTGACGTCGCGCGTGACGTCATCTGCCCTCGGGGCTCCTCCGCCTCGTCCGAGCCAAGGTGGCGTCGCCCGTGACGTCATTAACCCTAGGGGGCTCCTTCGCCTCGCCCGAACCAAGGTGGCGTCGCTCGTGACGTCATCTGCCCTCGAGGGCTCCTCCGCCTCCCCCGAGCCAAGGTGGTGTCGCCCGTGACATCATCAACCCTCTGAGGGCTCCTCCGCCTCGCCCGAGCCAAGGTGGCGTCGCCCGTGACGTCATCAACCCTCTGAGGGGCTCCTCCGCCTCGCTCGAGCCAAGGTGGCGTCGCCCGTGACGTCATCAACCCTCTGAGGGGCTCTGGGGGCTCTTCCGCCTCGCCCGAGCCAAGGTGGCGTCGCCCGTGACGTCATCAACCCTCTGGGGGCTCTTCCGTCTCGCCCGAGCCAAAGTGGCGTCGCCCGCGGCGCCGCCAACCCTCAGGGGCTCTCCCGCCCCATCCGAGCCCGGCAAACGTCATCCGTGACGACCCTCGCCCTCGGGGATCTCATTGTCATGCACAGCCTTGGGCACCCTAGCCCACATAGTCAGAAGGTCCACAGTACGCTCCGTCCTCAGGGATGGGGTTCAAGGCATGAGCCACCATGCCGACTCATGTTCGCCCTGCGGTACAGGGTCCTGTGCTACCTAACCGACGACTTCTGCGCGTGATATCCACGCCATGTCTCCGACGGACACCCCAACAGGGATTAGGGTATCATCAAGTCCTGTATGACGGAACGCGGGGATACCTGGTCCTGTGCGACCAACCTCCGCCCATACTCGGAAAGGTAAACAACAGGTTTCCCGATCACAAGGCGTATGGCTACAGCTCGACAAGGACGAATAGGACTCGGACATGTGTCTACTGGCGCAATCTTCCTCAGGAAGGAAGATAGGATGAAGACAAAGGCTTCCTTCGGCGGCAGCCCAAGCCGGGCCCACGTCACTCCCTCTCTCTCTACTGTACTCCTCCATCTCTCCCTACGTATAAAGGGAGAGAATGGACCCCCAATCTCTCTCTCGACATTCCAACATTCATTCACACATACTCAAACTCGCACACACGCGAGCACTCACCAGAACCAAGAACTTCATACGCACGAGACCTGGGGACAGCCTCCCCTCTCTCACCAAAGCTTGTAGCTCCCCCCTACGAGCTCTCCGCGCTCGGTAATACAACCCCGCAACACACCGGACGTAGGGTGTTCGTGCCCGAACCAGTATAAACCTCCGTATTCTCCGAGCGTAACCACCCGAACTCCGACACGCTTAAAAATTTACTCGTTTGCCGTCTAAACCCCGCTATTTTAGACACTGACACATAACATGCTTTAATACACAGCAGGATCGTTAATCGCGTCGTCAGTTTGAGTTTGGTAACAAGAGACAGTGGCAGCAGTCCAGCCTCATTAATCACTCAGTCGACAGATGTGTCGCTGACTCGCTGCCAGGCACGTACCTCTGGTACGTGTTGCGCAGGAGACCGCGGAGAGGTGGCCGCCGGGTGGAGCAAGGGTCGTCGTGACAGACCGATGATGTACAGTAGTATTAGCGTGTTATTAAGGACTCATTCTAATTCTCATCTCTATGTATGGTTGTTATTTGTTTTAGTTTTATTGATGCTGCTGATTGGGGTTATCATTGACTACATACAGTGCTTGTTTTGTAAGTAAAGTTCGATTCAGCTCAGCCTGTTCGTTTGGCTTTTCAGCCGGTTTAAATCCAGCCAGAACAGTGTTTTTCTCTCACATAAATCTGCCAGCAGTACATAATCCTACCAGAACAGTGCATAATCCTACCAAACGAACATACCCCTAGTTGGTGAATTTGAAAGCCCACCTCGATCTTCAATTACGAGATAAACAGGACAAAATAGCCCTCTTGATTATTTAAACTGGTTTATTTGTTGGATGATTTCGCTAACATGTCAATCATTATCTTTATCGTACTCTTGAACTAGACATCTTACTCTCTAGACTCTCAAAACCATTCAAATCGTTTCTCTGCCTTGATTTGAGGTGGTTTTGAAACTATATTCATATTGTTAAATACTTAATATAGATTTAAACCTCGAAAATGTCTATAAGGTTTTAAAAAATCTAATAAAAATCCTAGATATAGATTGAGATGCAAATAGCCGAAATAAAATATTTAAAGCTCATGAAAAATAGTTGACACTTTTAAAATATATTTAGATATAGGAAAATGAGAAAATATCAAGAGAAATCATAAAACATTCTAATTAATGTATAAACATGATTTTAAAATATTTCACAACAAAACATAATATTCAACCGACATGATTACATAGCATGAATGCATTCAACTGGCATTCAAGTTGGTTGTATCCAATAATTTTGACATATAAAGTTTTTAAAAATACATTTAAACATAGAATGTGTTTGGTTTTTTTTTGTATTTATACCATTTTATAGAGCGAAATCTAATTTTTAATTATTTTAGAGATATATTTTCACCACCCCTAAGGAATTTATCTGGTAGAAAATATTTAAAATTTTTAGAGATATTTGTGGTTTGAAAATCTTATCAAGTATTTATCAGATTTTTGTTAACTAAAAACAAGATGATGCCACTTTAGAACCACTTCAATCGGGGCCAGGAAGGAAGTTAGAATTGTTTTGAGAGTTTGGAGGTTAAGATGTCTGATTTTACCATTCAATGCGGAAATTAAAGTGATAATTTATGGAGATATAAAATGGACTCTTTCAAATGAAAATTGCAGCCCAACAGCCCAACCCATTGGTGTCCGTCACTTGCAAGCGCATTGGTTAGCCAAGGCCGTTAGGTGAGCCAGGCCTACACAAGCATAGTCCCTAATCCAATAAGCTGAAGCTCTTAACAGCCCAAGCACATGACCAAGGCCCACGACCAGTTGTCCCACTTCCAAAAAAAAAATGTGTCCATACATAATCATATAGTTGACAATTTTCTTTCCAACTATCCCTCCTTAATAATCTATATAGTTGTTTCATAAATTAGATGATTTTACATAGACAAGTGTCATAAATCCGTGGCAGATGTCCCAAAAAATTGCATCTATTTTTTTTTATATATGTGATATATACTCCATCCGTCCCAAAATAAATGGGTTTGATCGGCTGCACTTCGTGCGGAACACGCTGCTTTAGAGCCTGAACAATTGGAATTTGCTGCTTGAAACTTGCACCTTTCAAATCTGAACTGCGCATCCAGTAGCGGCTGCAGCACAAAAAGTGTGTCCAATCAATCAAGCTGAGTGACATTATACTTATGAATTTTGATAAGTTATCTAGGTTTCATAGCTAAAAGCAGGTCAACTGTTTTAGGTCCTATTTGGATCTATTACCACTACAAATTAGCTAGCTAAGGAGTAGCTACTAATTTTCTAGTAAGAGACTATTTAGATCCACCTGCTAATAGATGGTTGGATAGTGAGTTGAAGCTGTATATGAAGTATTAAATCTGCTAAAAAAAACTAATAGTCAGTAAGACAGTAACTCTTCAACTAATAATTAGAAGGTCTTTTTCAGACCACTAGTACTAATTTTAGCTGCTACAGTAACTTTTAGTGGCCCTGTTCGTTTGGCTTATCAGCCACCGAAATAGTGTTTTTGTCTCACCGAAAAACAGTCAAAAACAGCATCAGCTGCCTTATCAGCCACAACAACGGTCAAACGAACAGTTCTAAACATGCTCTTATTTTTTCGGATGGAGGGAATAGTTGTTAACCATTTGGAACATTTCAAGATCCAGAGTATATCATTCGGTAGCTGCCCTGTACAGAATGGAAATTCCTTGAGCCAATGAAGGGTCCGAAACACCGGATGATCCATTTGGTACGGCACATGACTATGAAGCAAGCCAATAATATCGGTGTACGGAGTACACATGTTGCCGTAGTACAGAATGAGCAGAAAAAGCTGCATCCCTGATCCACACGATTTGGATTTTGGAGCATGGGGGTCCTATTGTTTTGGGAGAGCACTTCCTGCAATGCAATGCAATGCAACATTCGCCGCATCGATCTGCAGGACCGTGCCCAATATCTTATCCAGACATATCCTATGTGTGGCGCTGCCATAGGCGGGCTGGGCGGCGACGAATCTATTTCATCCGCTGCAAGTGATCCACATCAGGCGCGCCCCCACAACAATCCGCGGCGTCTCATCCCGTCCTCTCGCTCGAGTCGAGTCCCTGTCCCTGTCCGCGCCGCGCCTCCGCACCACAAGCCACAAATTAAACCGGACCCCGAGCCATTCATTTGCAGCAGCTGAGCTGAGCTGAGCTGACAGACTCAACCGACCGACAGACAGACAGACAGACAGACATGGCTGCCGCCTCCACCGTCTCCGGCCTCGCCGGCGCCTCCTCCCTGGCTACCCGGCCGGCTTTCTCCACCAGTACGTTCCTTCCTTGAATTGTTTTCCATCCCATCGTCTGCAGAAATGCAAGCACCTTGCTTCTTGCAGCTCACTTGCATTGGTGCTCGTTTGCGTTACGTTGCAGGCTTCACGAGGGGCAGCCGGGTGTCGGCGAGGAACCCGCTGATGACGAGGAACCTGGAGAGGAACGGCAGGATCACCTGCATGACGTAACTGAACTTACGAGCTCTCTGTGAAATACTACTACAGTATAGTATTCTAGTTGCTGATCCCGGCGGTTTCGTTCCTCCGATCGATCCTGTACACGCATGCATGGTCGGCAGGTTTCCCCGGGACTGGCTGCGGAGGGACCTGAGCATCATCGGCTACGGTCTCATCGGCTGGATCGGGCCGTCCAGCATCCCGGTCATCAACGGCAACAGCCTCACGGGGCTCTTCTTCTCCAGCATCAGCGAGGAGCTAGCCCATTTCCCCACGCCACCCGCCGTCACCTCCCAGTTCTGGTGAGTCAGACTCAGACCGACCTCCCGATCCATCCATCCGGCCGCCGGCCTTTAAACACGAACTTTAATTTGTACGAGTACGTTGCTGCAGGCTGTGGCTAGTGACGTGGCACCTGGGTCTGTTCATCGTGCTCACCTTCGGCCAGATCGGATTCAAGGGCAGGACAGAGGACTACTTCCAGAAGTGAAGCCGATCAAGCTCCGATCCATGGATCGAACCTTTGCTGTATCTCAATAGGGTTCTGATTTGGTCGAATGTGCCATACAGATATGCTACTTTTGATCGAGCTCAATGTAAATCTATGCCTCCCCCCACGTGCTCTGCTTCAATTTGATGAATCTAGCTAGCCTTCACAGATATACGTACTCCCTCGCTTTGGTCACAAAACATGCATGTCTGCTTTAGGGTAAGATTCGGTCAAACATTAAAATCACAAGCATCAATATTATGTTAAAATTATTTATCTAGTTTGGAAACATGCAACATGTTATATGTGTAGTTTGTATTGAAAAATAGTTGCAAAAGTTCATGATTTTTAGTTTCAGGTTTCTTTTTATCCTTAATTTCATGACCTCAATGTTTCACGAACCTGGCTATCGTGGTTCATGTATATTTTTCTAGATGACATCGTTGCGTTAGCACGAGCAATATACTAGTTTTCTATAGGAGTCGGAAGTAATTAGAACCCTTTCGTTTTGGCAACACAATCATGGCAAGAAATATTCAAAGAGAATTCTGGAAAATGTGTACAAACCTGCAAATGTGCTTCTATGTTGGCGACCACACACCTCACGACGACATGCTAATGGAGAAGAAGGCCGCATCATCTGATATCATCTATATATGGATTCTTCGTACCTTCTAATCAAGCATTCAATTTTGTATATAAACATAACCAAACACAACAATTTTTGTTATAAATGTTGATACTAAACTTAATCAAACACAAAAAAATTACTCAAGCCGAGAATTGTATGCTCTTGGAGAAGAATATAGACTAGATTAATAATAAATAAAAAAAACTCCCTTCCACGAACAAGCTATGGAATGAACTTCGATTTTTAAGGAAATAAAATTGTTGTGTGATTGATTGAAATTTTCCAAACACGAGTCGGCCCAACTCCCACTGTGCCACACCCAATTGGCCAAGTCCACCGAAGTCCAAAACCAGGGAAACATCCACTTCAAAATGCCGAAAGGCAAGGCAAACGCAAATGCCACAACCCGCCTCCCGACTCGCCGCCGCAACCGCATGACAACCGCCGTCGGTCGGCCATTCCCTCCGGTCGCTACCCTCTTCGGCCGCTGCCGCACAGCCCGCCGCATCGTCGGCCTCGGCCTTGGCCTCCACACCCACCAAGCCCTCCTACCCCGCTTCGCCGCCACCTGCAATGCCCTCGCATCCCCACCCCCCTCCGCCGCCAGCCGGCCATCCCCTGCGGTCGCCACTCTCCTCGGCCGCTGCCGCACCGCGCGCTGCCTCGCCCAGCTCCACGCCCGCATCATCCGCCTCGGCCTCCACAACCACCACGCCCTCCTCGCCCGCTTCGCCGCCGCCTGCGATGCCCTCGAGTGCCCCTCCGTCGCAGCCTCGTTCATCGCCGCGCTTCCCGACTCCCACGCCGCCCCGCTCCGCCTCCGCAACGCCGTGCTCGCGTCCCTCGCCCGCCACGCCCCGCTCCATGCCGCGCTCACCGAGTTCAACCTCCTCCGACAGGCCGCGCTCCCGGACTCCTTCTCGTTCCCCTGCCTCCTCCGAGCGTGCGCCCGCGTGTCCTGCCTCCCCGCTGGACGTGCCCTGCACGCCGCCGCTATCCGTCTTGGCGTGCACGCCGACCTCTTCATCCGCACGGCGCTCATCCAGTTCTACGGCAGGTGCGACGCGGCTGGTGCGGCCCGAGCGCTCTTTGATCAAATCGACATCCCCAGTGAGGTTTCCTGGACCGCCATTATCGTGGCCTATGCCAACAATGGTGACATCATGGCTGCCAGAGAGCTTTTTGATAGAATGCCTCACCGGAACGTGGTGCACTGGAATGTGATGGTTTATGGTTATGTGAAGTGTGGGGACTTGGATGGCGCAAGGAGGCTGTTTGATGAAATGCCTGATAGAACTGCCACAGCATGTACATCTTTGATTGGCGGGTATGCAAAGGCAGGGGACATGGAAGTTGCGAGATTGTTGTTTGATAAGTTAGAGGACCGTGATGTGTTCTCATGGTCTGCGATGATATCAGGTTATGCACAGAATGGTTACCCTGGAGAGGCTTTGAGAACTTTTGATGAGTTCCAAGGGCAAGGTATACACCCAGACGAACTTCTTGTTGTTGGCCTGATGTCTGCATGCTCCCAATTAGGTAACATCAGGCTGGCAAGGTGGACTGAAGATTACATCACAAAGTACTCTATAGATATGGACAATGCTCATGTGTTGGCGTGTCTTGTGAACATGAATGCAAAGTGTGGGAACTTGGAGAGGGCTACTGTTTTGTTTGAGTCTATGCCAGTCCGAGATGTGTTTTCATATTGTTCACTGATGCAAGGTCACTGCCTCCATGGTTCAGCTAATAAGGCTGTTGAACTTTTCTCTCAGATGCTTTTGGAGGGCCTCTCCCCTGACAATGCTGTGTTTACAGTTGTTTTAACAGCCTGCAGTCATGCTGGTCTAGTAGAAGAAGGGAAGAAGTTCTTTGATATGATGAAGAATGTGTACTTGATTGTGCCATCTGGTGAGCACTATGCTTGCATTGTCACTCTTCTTGGACGATGTGGTATGCTAGAAGATGCATATCATCTTATCATGTCGATGCCTGGGAAACCTCATCCAGGAGCATGGGGTGCACTGTTGCGTGGATGCAAGCTTCACTGTAATATTGAGCTTGGAAAAATTGCAGCAAAGAAACTTTTCGAAATTGAACCGGATAATGCTGGAAATTATGTCTCCCTATCAAATATGTATGCTAACATTGACAGGTGGGGAGATGTTTCTGAAGTTAGGGCTGAAATGACTGGAAAGAGAATAACCAAAATAGCAGGGCGTACCCTAGTTCTTCAATGAAGCAGTGTCGACCATTATGAATGGTATATATTTATCTTGTATCATGTTACTGGGCCCCTTTGAAAGCCTGAGGAAGCTGTGAATGAAGAAAAGGGACCACCCCATTGAAAACCTGAGGAGGCTGTGAATGAAGAAAAGATACCTCAGGACGGTTATGAAATAAACAGAGAATGAGGTACGGTGCTTAAGTTAAGATGCATATGTGGAAGTTCATCATATGTTGATATAGACTTGCTGGTCAACAGGCTCAGTTTATAATAGCTGGAAACATTTTTCTCAGATGTGAAGGGGAGCTGCATATCGTTGGATTGAGAACAAGAACATCAAAGTAGAAAAACAAAAGGTCACCACACCAACACCCCCCTACCAAACACGCCAACACACATACACTCAAACACACCCAACCCTCATAGGTTGGGGACTTCTGGACTGAGTTAAGACACTTCTATTAGCTTAGTGTTCACATTGTCAGAGACTCAGAGCTGGGAGGATGTTTTGATTTTTGGTGAGATCATTTACTGTTGCCAATTGCCATTGCTGATGAAATGATTTCTTGTGAGTGGTTCCTCCCACTTAGGCTTTCCTTTACCTTTTTTTTTCTGGACTGCGTCAAATTTTGCCTTTTAATGTTTTTTGTTTGTGACTAATGGTGAACTCCAACTTCTGGCAAATAAAATGCTGTTGTTGATTCTGGGAAATTGTTGCTGTCGTTGCAGCTTGAGTTTTTTTTATAGCAGCTGCTTGCATCCTACTCCCTCCGTCCCAAAATATCTGTCTTTCTCACTTCCCGAGAAAAAACTTGGATTAATTTTATATAAAAAATTATTAATAGTTATGATACATAATTGATATCATTAGATAGATCTTTTGATCTAGTTTTTTAATAGATTTATTTAGTTTTTTAATAGATTTATTTAGAAACACAAATGTTGCACGTATTTTATATAAATCTAGTAAAAGTTGTGACACGGAAACCCAAAACGACAGTTAATTTGGGACGGTGGGAGTATATCGTATGGTCTTGCATTGCATCAGCTGAATGTCAAATTTGTTTTGAGAGCACCTTTTCATCTTGTTAGAATTCAAATTTTAACTTTGGACCACACTATGTAAAATTCCATAAGTTAATTTAGCTCTACTTGACCTTTTGACTTTTGTAAGGACTTGTATCAGCTATCAAACACCACCTCTCGAATTACAGAAAAACTCATGCTCTTTTTGCATAGGGATATAGGCGAGTCTCGATACCAACTTCCAGCACCTGGAATATACTTTTGATGGTTGTATCTGTAATTCATTTCAGGTACTGTGTAAAATCAGGATGCTGCTGTACAATATTGAAATATGGCCCTGATTAAGATGCAAAGTTTTGACATTTTGCTATGAAGGTACTTCTAATCTTAACCCTTGAGAATAAATAAAAAGTTGCAGTGCCTATTGATTATACTGTGCAGCACACGTTTTCTACACCCATCAATTTATTATTCATTTTCCTTATGATTAACTTGCAAAGAACAGGAAACACAGTTTATTTGCTCTTTTGTTCAGTATTCTTAGTGCTCCCATTGTCTGCTGTTTGCTAATGCAAATATCTGTTTTTTATAAGGTGTAAATATCTGAATTATCTAGTAGTAGCTTGATTAAGTTGACACATTGTTTTGAAAAAAAAATATAGTAGGTCACATTCATTTTCAAGAGGTCCAAAGTAACTGGCCATATATAGAAAGATCAAATTGGAACCATAATTTTACACTGTTGAATTTAACATAATATCTTTTTTTTTTCTCAAACACACAGGATAAACATAATATCTTCATATGACTCAAAAATGTTTGTGCTTAAAGTATAAAGCTATATACATTTCTATCGGCACACATCTAAAATGTGATGGGCACTCAAACATGTTTGTGCCAGTGATAACTGCACAACTGAGATGCTTACATGGCCTAGTTTTTTGTTAAGCAGCTTTTGCCAGCTGCCTAGAGAAGCACCTTGTTGGAGAAGTTGATGAGATGAAAACCTATGGGTGTGTTTGGTTCATGTTTTAGATCCGGCCTGACTAACCAGCTAAGCCAATGCAGCCCAAACCTGGTTCTACAAATGTAAGAGGCTTGTGTTTGGTTTGCTTGGACAACTACAAGTGAAGCCTGGCTTGCCTGGATCATGTTTGGTTGCCTAGCTGGCTTGGATAGGATCATCTCTTCCTTGTGAATGTGGGTTGTTAGCTGAAATCACCTCTCCCTCATCCCTTGCTGTTACTTGTGCACGTCGATGAGACCGCGTCACCTGCATCAGCTCCAGGCTGTTGTTCGTGCTCATTAGAACTGAACGTAAATACAACTGCAAACAAAAGTACAAAAGTGAGAAGAAATGCAATGGCCGTGCCTGAAATTCATGAACTAGGCGAAGAAAAAAAAGAAGAAAGAACAAAAAATCAACACTCACTGCTAGCGCTTCCCTACAAAATAAAGAACGGGAACCACTAAATCCCAAATTCAGAGCTTGGTCCCAAAATTATCAGCCAAAGAATACCCATATCTTTTTCACCGGACCCAAATCCCTTACCATCCCATCAATAACTGCAGCAGACAGAATCAAGCAAGGAAAGAAGCATTGGGTCGCAAGATCTAGTCGGCAAGCACACGCAGACCAAACAGCGAGGTGGATGGTGGAGCTTAGGGTGGGGGCACGCTGGCGACGAAGGCGATGAAGACACAGCAGCAGCGGCAGAGCACAGGAGGTCAGTGGAACCGAGCAACGTGCGTAGATAAGCCAGGCTCTGTGAGAACAAGGGGGGTTGGCGGTTTCCACAGAGCCAGGCCAGGAGATGGTCGACGCATAAGTTGGGCCTGGCTACAGACCAAAACCAGGCAATCAAACATAGCTATACTGCATTCCTGGAGCCTGGATAGGGGTCTAGCCAGCCAACCAATGGCAACCTGGCTTTTTCATGGGTGCTCTCCTGTTGGACCCACATGTCATAGCCTGTACCTGAGAAGTGAAGGCGCCATCCTCTCCACCAACTTGCCAGAGCAGCAGATGCAGCATCCAAGCCGGGTTTCTCTTTTCTTACCCTTCTGCCACCGAACCCCTCTGACCCAATCTCGCTGCGCCGCTGCCGGACCAAATCGATGTCTACCTTGTTCCCTCTCCTGCATGCCCAACCATGCTTCCTGGCTGCTGCGTGCTACTGCTGCCTCCCATGGATGTGGAGCTTGGGTCGATGGGGACCTGCATCGGTCTAGAGGCTGCTCAGCTCCTGCCGCCACCATGGAGGGGATCTTAGCTGAGGATAGCAGATAGCTGAAGGACACGGAGGCAGCGGTGGGCGGAGATTGAGTGGGAACAGAGGGAGGTGCAGCAAAGAAGCTGAGCCATGGCCAGAAAAAGCTGCTTGCCCTGGGCTTTAGAGGAACACAGTTTGGCAGTAAAAATTGCTGAAATGCTGGGCCATTGTCAAGTTCATGGTTGGAAACTATTAGTTCCTGTAATCATAGTGTGGGGGCGCTGTAGAAATTGCTGAAGTGCTTGCATGGCTCCTTGTAGCAAACGATTAAGCCCATCACCGTTGTTAGTAGTTGGTCATGTTTCACTTTGATAGGCGCGGTTGTAACTGAAAGTTAAGGGGCGTGTTGATGGTGTGCGTCTTGTATTTTACAACTCTTCTTCTTAATTAAATGATACACAACTCTCCTGCGTATTCCAGAAAAAAAAATACTGTCACGTTTGAAAAATCTGAAGGCACATCTTGTATTGTTATCTATCAGGGCTGAGACCAATGGTGTGGTAGTTTCAGGCTCTCAGTTATGGAGAAGGGCTTTAAAAGATGATTCGTTGCTGATTTTACTCTATGCCATACTCATGCTAAAAAAAAAATACTCTATGCCATACTCATAGACGTGTAGTGCCTGTTTGGTTCATATTCAGGTCTGTGAAAAGATCTCGATGAGGTCAGTTCAAACTGTACATAAGCAGAGATTGTGCCCAGACACACACTCGTGGGCCTCATTATATTGAACACGATTAGTGTGGTTAAGGCTTGACTCAGTCCTTGGTTTCCCCCAAGATATGATGTATCCATCCCAAACTTTTGAGCTGAGAATGAGATCATGCTGCTAAATCTTTGTCCAAGCTTTTATAGAACACTATGTTAAAATATGGTTGCCCAGTTTTCATGAGCTGAATTTGAGCTGTGGCGAGCTTTCATGGAAGGTTTTATATTGAAATTCAGTTCTCGAGCTTCCTTCAATTCAAACAAGTTTGAGCCTTCATGAGCTTTGGCCATAGCCTGGTCAGGGAGGCTCACTCCGCTCGACTCATTGTAGCTCTTGTGAATTTAGCTGTGTTCTTGTAACTTGAAAGTCCACTAGGCTATGTTTTAGTCATTACACTAACATGTTAAGCAGCTGCCGTTAATGCTCACATGTTATTTATGTTCTGGTTTGAGAAAAGGTACTTTCAGATGCTTCCATTTGGGATACCTCTGGTTATAGTTGGTTGCAGAATCGGTGCTATAGTTCGTATGCAACATGCATGTCACCTATGTTAAATTATGGTCTTGTCCTAGTAGTCTTAAAGAAAGTGATTAGACTGGTTCCTGGATGGATTAAGTGGACCACCTTTCACAGTGCTTGCTTTTTCGGCTGCATACCAGCATACAAGATAACTATGTGTGATTTTTTGGTCCAGCATTATATGGAAATGTCAGAACTCGTAGTAGTTTTCAGACTTTATGAGGCCATGGTATTAGAGTAATAGATCTGGGATGGTACATGTGTGTAAATCAGTAACTAAGCGGATTTCCTTGTGAGACATGATTACATATTACATATATATAAAATAGCATGGAGCTGTTTTAGCTAGAAAACGGGCTTCGCAGCATATGTTTAGTACTAGCCAGTAGCCAGACCATGAATTGCTGTATTATATTTGCTTTGTTTTATGACATTTTTTACCATTATTATGACAAAATTAAAATTTTGAGCTGGACATATCCATGAATAACAATGTGGTGGGATCATAGCCATGATGTTCAGTCTTTTCGGATTATAAAAGAGCCATTAGTACATTCATAGATACCAAATATTTGTGCAGCTATGTTTGTAGGTTAGTGCTTACATGTGCTATCCTAGGTATATAAACCTCACCTAGTGGCTACCCACCTAGCCTGTTGGAGCCTCTCTTCCATAGGTGGCGCACGACCTTTTATTTAGGTGTCTAGATCTGTTACGGCCCGTTTATGGCAGACAAACTTATCTTCATGTCGAAGGTATTAATAATAACTTTGCCCATGCATGGTGCTGCACCAATACTGCTCTCCCAGGTCAATGATCTTGCTTTTAGTGAAATCGCATTTTGCCTCAAACATTGACTTATGGTATTCGTATTAGCAGCTCCACAACAGTAAAAATAATTTGGCAGCATATAAAAAAAATATTTAAACTCTCTGCTTATCTGGTTGATCTGTGTTAGATTCTTAGTGGGATGTGTGCCTGTGAGCACTATCTGTCTTCTTGTGGGCATGCACACGAGTGTATGTGCATGTCTTGGGCTCGAGGCACATGTCTACCATTATGATGCACGTACTGAATCCTGTAATATTCCTCTTTGAAGGAGTCCTCACTCAGTACTTGGCGTGATGAGGATGGGGTGCTCAAATTTGGCCTGCTTGATCTTTGTTAGGTGATTGAGATGTGATTATTTGACTAAACAATTTATGTGCGTATGAGATTTCTGAAATATTTAGGGAAATCTGATGAAGGGGATCTAATGTAGGTTGGATTATTATAATGATGAGCCTCATACAAATTCACTTGTATGAATGACTATATACCGAATGATATGCATTTTTTTTGGCAGATGGTTTGAAACTATTCAACTTTTGATTGATCAAACTCTCCGCTTGGTTTAATAATTCCATCAACTGTCCTACCGTTGCAATGATATTATGTCACGTTACACAACAGTGCTTGAGATTATCTGCTACAAAAGTTGCAAACAAATATAGAAGTATAGAGTTAAACTATTTAGAGAATATAGGACAAATATAAGATGGAACAGTACATGAACCAGAAAAAAAAATGAATAAGATCTGGAGTAGTCCTATGGGTTGACATTAAGACTGTAGTTTGAACTAATGACACTTGTGGTGGTATTATGGAGGTTCAAAACTTTTTGTGTTGTTTATTCAAGTTGGGCAATGTTGTTCATGGCAGTATCTTCAAGCAACCGGGTTAATGCTTTGTTCCCTCTAACAACGTGTCAGTTTCTTGCAGTAGTCTACTCCTGGGTTCGTACTAGCATTAAAAGGAAGATTAATGTGATGCCTGCACTCTGAGTCCACTATCTTCAAACTAATAGGCTAAACAAGTCCTTAAGCTTAATGCTTCATTTTATTCTTTTAGTTTTTTATGAAGGATGCGTCGGATGCTTTAATGCATTGTTAGTTAGACGCGCTCGTGCGTGTGAGAAGATTAGGCGTTTGACTCACCCCTGCAACATTAATGCGCAGGATCTTTTCATTTGTGATTAGAATATGATATTTAGCCTTAACTCAATTTTAAACCGCAAGTTGCAGAGAACTGTGGCACTTAAACCCCACGGTGCCACAAGGTTAAGATATTGGCAAGATGTTCCCTTCGTGGGTGGGATGATGTATTTGTCTATTCTCCCAACGCAACAATAGGGGAAGTCATGGAAAACTAATGCCAACCTCCAATAAGAAGATTGCTCTCTGTTTTTTCTATGCATCTTTTCTTTTATTGACAAAAATGACAGCATCAGGTAAATTGACAATTAATTGTGATTCTATGAGTTTGGATGTTCGTTGTACAATAATTTTGTATACTAACTTTTTTCCTCTGTTTTCAGGATTATGAGGGGATTGCAGACAGTATAATATGAGATCTCACATTTACAAATCAGCGTCACACTTACAGATACTGGCCACGATACACATTACTTAAAATTCTTGAGACCTTGGGGCAGACATGACACACATTACTTCACATAGATTTTTTGGCAAATGCTTTATTGATAAATTTTTGCTTATGTTATCGGTGTTATGTGATTAGCTGTGATGTTTCATCCTCAATTGTCATAACAGATGTCCTTGAAAAATGCAGTAATTATTTCGTCTTATGTTTGGAGTTATTGGGCATTAGACTGCTGCTGGCAAGGTAAATTTTAGACCAAGAGGGTCGCTAGATGCGGTGCTTATCAGGAATTATAATTATATTCTGTAGAAATAAGTAGGGTTAACCATGAAAATATTTTGGAGGAAAAGAGGAGAAAGTTTTAGGAAATAGGAATCCAGGATTTGCGATGTATGTAGAGATTCTAGAAAGTTAAAAAAAAAATATTAGGATTTAAAAAATTACATTTTTTAATTATGGTGCGGTAATTTCCCGGAGACCGATTTGTTGTTGTGAAAAAAGAGAGCATATAATTGCAAACCAAAATTGCTTGAGCTAAAACGTGTGTTGCCAACTGGTGTGTTTTAAGCTGAACAGAAATGTTTACGGCACTACGAGAGCAGTCCTCAGCTCGATGGACTATCCTACATATCCTAGCCACCTATAACTTAAGAATGGAGTTTAAAATTGCACTCAAATCACGGAAAGGTAAGTCTTAAGGATGGAGTTTAAATTGCACTCAAATCACGGAAGGGTAAGTCATCAACAGTTAGCACCATATGGGCGTCATTTATCATTTTAGCGCCACAACCGGCCGAATCAATACTCAAGATAAATTACTGGCATAAAGGAATTCAAAAGAAAAACTTAGGCCCTGTTTGGAACGCGGGAATTTTTCCCCGTTCCTGCGTTTTTCCTGTGAAAATGAACTGATTCATATGAAATTCCTGCGCAATTCTTATGAAAATCCTACATTCCAAACATGCCCTATCTCCATAAGTTGCAACAGATAAACGCACACGGGATGACTAAAGCATGGGGCTAATTTTCGTTAAGCTTAGTTAACACCTTAGACCTCTCCATGAATTTAAAGAAGGGCACATGGGATTGGTCCCAAAACACCAACTAATCACAACTTATACATGCAAAATCATTTTTAAACTATACCATGTAGTAATACTAACTTAGTGGCACAGTTATGAGCCCACATTCAGGTCAACCCCGTAGTTGGGCTGAAGTCGCATTCAACTCCGAGCCTTCACCTGCAATGTTAAACACGTCAGCATCGAATCATGGCGAATGATGGCAAAATAATATACAAATTTTAATCTTTGAACCCAAGGAGAATGCAATTTGGCTCTGGATCCCAAAACCATTAATTACTGCTTCTATTTGCCCCAAAAAGTGGCATTAATGCTGGGATTAGTTCCAGCAAAGGCACAAGAAAAGAGAAATGCACAGATGGCTCTCTCTTAACCATGTAGATTAGCAGGCAGTACCATTGACCAGACCCAATGCAACACACAAACCAAAACAACTTTAAGTGAGTTGTGTGTCATCATCATTAACCAAGATGGGATATGGAAGCAATCTTGGGGGATTACATTAGTGGGTTGCTACTATGACTTGAGGAACAAATTTTCACCCTTTTCTTAATCGAAAGGCGATTAAGTCGCGAACCCGGGATGCAATATCTCCATAATACTTCAAGTCAACCATCGAATTTAATATATAAGCTGTCAGCATTTAAACACTGCAAGCTGGAAACAAGCAAAATCCCAGAGCTGCAATTCATAGGGTGGGAGATGACATTAGAGGAGGTTGCTCTTATGTGCATCAAACAAAGTGACATTAATGAGTTTGCTTATCTCTTAGCCATTGTATCAAGATGCGCACCAGGCAATGTATGGGTGCCCAGGCCTTACCTGGCGTCATTCAAAGACCTAAATACCTAATTTCATAAGCTAGCAGCATACTCCATCTATATTCTAGAGCCTCATTTATTCAAATAAACAAGAAAAAATGGCTCAACATTCAAGCTCATTTAGTGCTCTTTTAGCAATACTGTGCATTTGAAATACTGTGCCCAATAAATTCCATTCATGACCGCATCAAGTTGTGAAATCAATTGGAAGCCAGTCAAATTTCAACTGTACAAGCTTTATTATAAATAACCAATAATCAATTGGAAGCCAGTCAAATTTCAACTGTACAAGCTTTATAAATAATCAAAAGGAAACAAAATTGGTGGTTTCAACACTCAACTACACAACAAATAAAAATTGTCATAATTATCTGATTGGCCCAACTAACTTGCCAGTGGCACATAAGGTATTATTCCTAAAATCTGTGGGATGTCAGTCATTTTCAAAAATTTGGAACATGTTTTAAATATAGATAGCAAGTTTAACCTCTCACCCAAATGCAATAAAAAAAGAAGACTAAATCTAGAAAATGTTGTGGAGCGAGTGCATTGCTAGCTGGCTAAAAATACTGATTAACAAGAAAAAAATACCAACAACTTATTAAGCACCAGGTAAAAATTTCCCAGTACTGGTTAATGTTGTGTAAAAAGAAACGCAAAGGGAAGCAAAAACTCAACTGAGGAGTGCCCCAGGTCCTGTTTTCCTCATTCAGATTTGTTGATCTTTTGCATATGATCCAACAGGCCACCACAAAACCTCTCACCTAGCACTTCTCTTCCACCCAACACATATTCAATCCTTCCTTTGCCACTACCCAACCATGAATATTGGCAATAAAATGCGTACAGTTGTACTATTGCTATTACTATGAGATAGTAGAGAGTAATAATTAAATGGGAGCGTAGCTCTTACTGTCACATTAAAGAAAACCAATTGACCTCCCATCCTTCTCCCCCTATAAATACCACCCATCTCTTCTCCAACAACACCAAAGAAACACCTCTGAGCATTCTAAAGCTCATAGTCCTCTCCTTCCAGAGCATTTCACATCGCTCTCATCTCCACCTGCTTGCATCCAGCGCCTTGTCACTCTGCAACACAGTAAGTCCCCTTGCTATCTGTATCTAGGCCTCTAATCCTCATAACAGTAGACCATCCATTCTGAAGTGTATCTCAATCAGCTGATTCAACGTTTGATGGATGCAGACAGCACATATCTCCAAAGGATGAGCCGCAGCAACAGGAAGAGCTCTAAGGGCCTTGACCTGAAACTCAACCTCTCACTTCCTGCAACAGGGACTCCTCCAGGAGGGCGATGGCTGATGAGGAGTCATCCCCGAGCTCCTGCCTGTCATCAGAGAACGAGCATGGCCTGCAGTGGTCCAACAGCCCTGAGGCCACATCCATGGTTCTTGCTGCCTGTCCTCGCTGCTTCATTTACGTCATGCTCCCACAAGATGACCCTCGGTGCCCCCAGTGCAAGAGCCCTGTGCTCCTTGACTTCCTGCAGGACAACAACAACAACAACAACAACAACAACAACAACAACAACAATAACAACAACAACAACAGTAAGAACAACAGTACTAATAGCAGCAGGAGGAGCAGGAGGGGATGAGCAATATGGTTCTATTAGGCAGCACAACATCAAGAAAGAGTTATATGAAGTCCTAGGTCCAGTAGTTCTATTTTGTCCAGTCATTTCTTCAGTGTAACTGTGATATATCCATACTAAAATTGCGAAGCTAGCACTCATACGCTAGTATCACAGTTTTGATATATCACAGATACACTGACGAGTGGGGGCTATATCTTTCATCCTTGTTTCCTTCCTTTGCGGCTCTAAATGTAATAGTTTTGTTTAGACATAGGACCAGACTTCCTATCTTTTCGTTTCCAGAAAAGAAAAGTTCACCCTGATAGAGTGAAATTGAGAAGTAACTTCATTCTATCATACATAGGAGCTTCAAATCCAAGCTTCCAAGTATCAATTCCAATTTCCTCATTATTCGGAGTCGGGCAAGGGTATCCACGCCCGACATAGGAAGAAGGGGATAATACAGGAAGAACAATCAACCCCAGAAATGGGATGTTAGTATCACAGGTTAGCTGAACTGATCAATTGGCATTACTGTGTCCACGTTGCAACAAAAAGATGTGTGCTTCATGAACTCTATCAACCACCCATGAAGACATCAAGTATTGAAATGGTGATGGAACTTCAAATTGGAAAGAGATATGTTTAAAAAAGGTTGAAAAAAAGTTGGTGTGACGCCATGCAATAAATACTGATTAATTTCAGCATGCGTCACTCTGTTTCCATAGTGCATCCATCTGAATATGAGCATTATTACGCAACAACCTTACTCAATGCTGCTTTGGTCAACTTTGTCAAGCTAATATATTTAAGTTTACTTGATAAAGACGCCTCACGTTAAGTCCAGATCATCATCATCAGGTACTACAAGTGGATTTGAATCACATCAAAAGGAGAAAGATCAAAATATCAAAGAACATGTGCCTATATAAGATGTGCCCATTAATTCATGTTGACTCGAAAATAGCAAGCTTGTCCCTTTCATTCCATTCATTGACGAAAACAACAATGTTTGAGGCTGTAATATGGTAGTTCAGTGACAAGACAACAGAAAAGGAATGAGCTGTTAATAGGGAAAGGAAGAAAGAAACATGAACAACATAAGAATGAAACAAAAAATAAAGAAAAATCAAATATCATGCCGAAGGCATTACAATATACTTATGTCAGTAAAACACAAAAAAGAGAGCTAATTTAACAATTACCATGCGTGCAGCTTTTTGTTTGGTGAACGTTTGGGCCTATATGACAACTAGCGAACCATACATGATCTCAACTCTCAAACAATCAACCAAGTTATCGAATTCTAACACACCTAAAGAACCAGAAAATAGGCAAATGCAAAAATCCACATGGAACCGAACCAGAGTATTGATAGAACTGATACGCCAAAGAACATAAGAACGTGAAACAACAAATAAACGAATATCGAGACATTACTTAGTACTCCATCTATTCCAACATGAATTGTGTTTATTTTTGTCCTAAGTCAAACTTCTCTAAATTGACTAAGTTTATAGAAAAATGCACCAACATCTAAAACACCAAATTAGTTTCATCAAATCCATCATAAACTATGTCTTGATAATGCGTATATTTGGTATTAGACATTAATATATTATTCAACAAACTTGGTCAATCAAAGGTTAAAAAGTTTAACTTATGAGGTAGGACAAAACTTAAACACCTTACATTCTGGAAGCGAGGGAGTATTTATTAATGTGTTCTTTCGTTCCCACAGATTATATTATTTTTCATCTAAAAAATAATTGCAGGACCATTAGTGAAATAAAGGCAAAACCAGGAGATTCACTGAAGAAAGAAATTAACGAACAAGAGGAATAATGGATCATCTGATCCAGAGAATAATGAGCAAAAAGAACTGCAGCTAGGGTCAACACCGGTGAATATATCCATAAGTACACAATGGTGGAGTCTGTCACAAAATGAAGCTCCATGGAGGCATGGATATTTTCAGGCTGAGGCTAAATGTGTCTTCTATCTCATAAGCATAATTGCATAAACAATACAGAATCTTTTAAGTCCAGATATTAAAGATAAAAATTAAGAAGTTAATCAAATAAGAAATTCATTTGAATTTATTGTACATATAAAAAAGGAAATATAACATTGCGACCTTGCATGCTCCAAACATCAAGAAGCTTCATCTCAAGTTACAGCCCAGTACTCCAAGAGGCTATAAGTCTATAACAAATGCCTAACAACACTACATGTGCAATAGATGAATAATAGATCTAAAATTGTGTACAATTCAACATAACAGATAAAACTCAATAAGAAAGAGGATTGGGAGTTACACTACTTGAACATGTACTCTAAAAGAACTGAAAATATGGAGTATATTTTTTTTGCTTAATAGAGAAATATGGAGTATTAATATGTAGTCTGCCAAAATTGAACTGCTGACAATATTCGACATTATCTTAGAACAATTTGGAAAGTACAAGTTAGGCACACACCTTTAGATTATATATAGCCACACCTTGACAGGTAAAAATGATATTACCCAGAAAATTCTACAATTTTACTCTGAAGTCTGAACATGCTTACACTTTACAGCTTCACCACTCCATATGTGTTTAGGTTGATCAACACAGTGTGTTAACACCGCCTAAAGGGCAAGATATTATCGATGCCCAAGAATGACCTGATAATTCACAAAGAGCATGCCTTGAGTCAGATAAACAAAAAGTACAGTGCACTTAAAAAATGGCTGCTGAACCCTGAAGTTTCAATTTCCCTGACTGCTTGCAGTCAAAAGGGAAAAGGAAAACAAAGAAATACTTGGCTGCAACTATCCTGATAGGTCCAGGTGCAATGGAACATAAGCGCAACATCTGAAGACGAAAGACAAGAACATTCACCTAATGCAGACCCCATTCGTCCACCAAGGGTCCCAATGCCGACAGGTTTGGCTGTGTATATGCAATCACCCAAAGGTCGCACAAGCACGTTGTCGGCTATGATCCTGCAGAGATCACATCACGTCTATCTGAACGGGACTACAAGATACGGGAGGAGAAAAACAATCCCGACCTGACAGAATTGGGTACAGTCAAACAGCGATATTTGAGACGTGAACGAGAGACATTAATTGCAACTAAAGCACGAATTGTAGCTTACAAAACTAGCGATGTATGAACCAAATTACCGAAAGAAATACATTAGCTAAAATGCCCACCCTAAAAAGACTGCAAACAACTCAAACTAGGGTTTTTTTTTTAAAAAAAAAACTAAATGCAGGTGAAAATACCCCCAGAACCAGAAAGGCACAGAAAAATCGACACCTCAACCGACACCTCAACCGCCTCCGATAATGAGATAATGAGCAGAAGCGCAACCGTGGCAACTGGCTTTCCTAGTTGCGCACCTCGATTTCAGAATCCCCTCCGGACGGCGACGCGCCCACGAAGCCGAGCACTGCCTGCCGCTTCGCGTCGCCATCCGGACTCGGCGACGGTCACAACCGGGCAACCGCAGGCTGGACATGGGCTCGTTTGGCGTTAGACCAAGCAATCTGAGTCTGGCCCAATTTAGAGTACGGTTCGTCGGCCCGGACACAATTAGCCCGGCCCGTGGCTTGAGTACCAGAAGAGCCGTTTTCGGCTGGCGCCTTTCTTTGTGCGACCCACCGAATGATCGGCCCATCGCCGCCGGTATGGATCATCAAAAAACAAAGTTGTAATAGAATTGCAAAAACTATTTCAGATCCGGAGATGGCAGATAAGAGATGCACAGTCAAGCTACTCTGGAAAGCAGCAAAAACTGTAAAGGAATCACATTTGTTTTTTGAGCAAGTAGCACTCAATGTAGACCTTGTTTGGATGCGCATGTATTCTCTATCAAATCACATGTATTAAAGTTATTTGAATTAAATTTCTCTCCATCAACTCCAACTCATGATTTGAGAAAGATATATGTACATCCAAATAAGGTTCGTATGTGTTCTTACTGAGAAGAAAATTCAAAGACACCAAAGAGAAACTATAGATAAACAACCGAAAAGGAATAACATATAATTATAAAGAAACGAAACGATTATGGAATCTGGGGAGGATAAGCTATGTTAGGCAGACGACCAGGTCACCTCGGCCGGTGAATCTTTGCTGGTCCGACGACATAGATAGAAAACACAGCCTACATGCTCCCTATCATTGGCATGCCACACACACCAAAAAAAAAAAAGAGCCTGCCTACTACTACTACTACTACTACTACTACTACTACTACTACTACTACTACTACTACTACTACTACTACTACTACTACTACTACTACTACTACTACTACACTACTACTACCAGCAACCTCTCCCTCGATTTGTTTAGGCCACTCTTGTCGGTCGGACCAAAGGCTCATGTGCATTATTCACCGTTCCATTGCCATATGTAGGTCCTGCTAATGCAGTTCCCAATGCTGTACTGTACTGTACACGATCGATTCATCACGCACTAATAGTGGAAATAAAACTACTATGTGCACGCTTGGTGCTGTTCATTTCGATCATGCATGCCATGGACATGGACAAGGACCAGCAGGCTCTCAATTCCAGCCAGTGTCCCTCGAGCAATTCAACATGCTCGAAGCTGGTGATCGGTGGGAATCCCAGGGGGACACTGTGGTTGCTACTTCTATACCAGCTTGATGTGCTAGCGACAAGGGACTAGTCAACTTTGCATGTGCAGATGACGGAGCATCATTAACCTTGTGAATTCCTTTGCTATAGAAGTTTTTGTTCTACTGTATGAAGATTTTCTGTAGAAACGTGGATGTTGTTAATTAATTCGGACTGTCAGACGTGTCTTCTGCTCCCAATCTAATACTATAAATCTGTTTCCCATAATTCGGCGCCATAAGAGGAACAGCCTAATGACCTTCCTTCTTAGCTAGTCAACTAATACTTTACGAAGTCACCACAGGCATCTTGAAGTTCACGAAGTCGCGTCTTGCTGTCGACGAGAACGTCGCCTACCACTTAATGCGTAGCGCCGAAAAATTCTGGAATAAATCCAGAATAAAGTGTCGCACCCAGGATTTGAACCCTGGGTGGGAGCCCCCCAACCAATGGCCTTTGCCATTGCGCCGTGAACCCCTTGACGCTAGTCAACTAATACTAATTGTATTCTTGTTTTTTGTTTAGAAAGAAATGACTAGCAAAAAACAAGAATACAATTATCTTAGACGCTGATCCAACGGTTGCAAGTCAGGGTTTGTTTGTTTGTTTGTTCAGACTTCAGAGAGTATGCATGCATGCACTCTCTGATCTTCCCGTGATTTAATTCTCACATGCTGATGATAGTATACGACAAATGCTAGGATGAACAGACTGAATCCATCTGATCAGATCAGCTACAACGCACTAAACAGCCAGATTATACTACGGCTCTTAATTAAAATGCCAACACCCTTACTCTACTTGCTTGTCATCAGCTTGTTCTAGTAGTATTTTTTTTTTCATTTAGTTTAAAACGCCTGCAACAACAGACATGCGGCTTTTGCTCCACCCACACAACCTGAACAACAACAAAACTTTCAGCAAGAAGAACATCAGCACAAGAGAACAAGAAGGTGGCATCCAAATTCCAAACACAGCCAAAAACATGGAGGAAAAAACTCCTCCAAAGCTAAATGGTCGTGCATGTTGGCATTTGTCGGCTGATAATTGCCTTTCTTTTGCCAAGGGAACAGGCCATTAGGCCCTGGAAAGAGCCAGCACTGCCACGTTGGGCCAACCTTAGCCGTAGGATCCATCAGCTTTCTCTGTTAGAAGTAGAACCAAACCAAAATGCAAGTGGCCGGTTGTATAATCGCCCTAGCTTTTCTTGTCCTGAGGAACAGGGAAAGCCTCTCAGGAGACATTTCAGGGACCTGCATTACGAGGATTCATGGCCATTTGCCCCTTCAAATCAAATTATATACACTGCATTACATTCATCTTTTCAAAGCTGCATCTACACTTTCAGGATACATAGACTAGTGGCAAAAACACAAATAGCGACAAAGACATGTAGAAGAAGCTGCTTGGCGGTGGTGTGCGACTATACTATTTGACTGTGTTCGCTTAAGCTTATTAGTTCAGAATATACTTTTCAGTCATCAAATAGTCTTTTTCTCTCACATTAAATTAGTCTCAGCCACAGGTAAATCCTGCAAATACACTCCTCGGTTGAAAACCGGTGGACCGTCGTCTGGTTGATCCGACGGCCCCGGACACCCCGTTGGCTGCGGCCTGTCGTCACACGTACGTGCACAACTCCCACTCGACACCAGCTTAAAAGAACAACTGAACACTAGTGGCAAACAGTAGTATACCTTTTAACCATGACAATGACACGAACAGACAAAGCTTTTCCTCCTGAAAAGCAGCAATGGCGGACTACGCATAGTTAAGCGATCGGACATGGCCTTTTTCGATTCTCGCCTTGAGAACGACGAGACGCTCGCGCGCGTGGAGGTTAAGCTAAGCTACGTCTCGAGGGAGCTGCAGCAGACATGGTCACTGTAGTGTTGAGCAGGACAGACAGGGGTGGCGAGTATGCCTTGTTTATAATCTCTCTTGGAACTGGGAAGAGGCCAAGCGAGAGATTTTTCTATGGGACGTTTCAAATTTTGTCACATTGCCCAACCCTGTGATTGTCTGTCAGGCATGGATCTCTCCAATCTCAGTTTATAATCTTCACTGAATTCTTCCTTCAGAGATGTCCGAGATGCATTTCATTCATTCATCCATGCATGATGCATCAACATCATCACCTGACGCTCAGGCACGGCGTACCTGAGCTGATGAGCATGGCTTCTTCAGAAGTTCAGAGGGATGAATGTCCTGTTGCAATGCAATTTTTTACAATCAGAGGACCGTAAAGTTTTTACACCTGCCACCTTGCACTCATTCAATTGCTTGCAGATCGTGCCAGGTATCCTGTAGATCTTTGCATCTGTCTTTTTACAATCAAAATCAACCAGAGAACAGTATACAGTAAAATATTGAATGTGGGATTCAGGGAGTGGCAGCATGAAGCAGAGAAATGCAGGGTGCACTAATGCTCTCAAGAGATGGACAGCGATCCACAGGTCAAAATAGGACCAATGCCCACAGGACCTTGTAGACAGCATGACATTATTTGACCAGCACAGCTGTTTAGATTTTGTGTTCTCTTCCTCAAAAATAAATAAATAAATTTTTAAATAAATGGCTTAATTTTTCCTTCTAGCAGGAAGCAAGAAAACAGGGTACTAGGCACAAGAATAGTTTATAAATAATGCAGCTTTGGGACGTAATAGAAAATGCACTTAAAAAAGCGCAAACAAAAGCTGTTGATCAGAGCCACAGGGCAACGAGCTACAAACATGATGAGCATATCTTTGCAACATGTCAATCTCAGAGAAAAAAGTCTAACAGCACGTAACTTTCTGCCAAGAATTAACTACTCTCAACTCTGAAGCTCTGTCAATCTGTCACAAAAACAGAAAGCTTCGACTGTTTAAAAAGTTCGCTAACTCCTTCGGTGGAATAGGCATTTTCACCCCTCGATTGCCCCAGGCTTAGTTACGTTTTTATCCCTCAGCATCTGTTAAATTGGCCACTGAGCCTCTAAACTTCTCCTTTTTATAATGTGTTAAAGGACATAACCTGCCGTTTATTAATTAACATAGAGGAAGAAATCTAAACCCAGAACTGTACTGTTAAAACAAACGTGATGAAAAAAGAGCACGATAAAAAGAGAGCAAGGCTCGGGCCAGTTTGGTTGGTCATGCCATAGTACATTGTGTAGTTGTCTACTAGTTCACTATCGTACTATAGCACGCAACACTGCTTTAACACTTTTCCCCACATGTCATGTATTTATTTTCATGCTAAATCTTGCCATAAGTGTAGTTTTTTTGGTGCTAAATCTTACCATAAATGTACCTTCAATTTTACTTATCACACTTCGTGTGACAGCCATAGTTTGCTAAAGTTTAGCCATAACATGCTTTGGTCACCAACCAAACTGGCCAGGCCTAATTGGTTTTCATGCAAGCCTGCCTCCCTCACTCGAGCAGGTCAATCCTTGTTAGCTCGGTTGAATTAAATTAGCTCGCTCACAATAGCACTGTGAAAAGACACAGGCTTCACTGCAAGGTCGCCCTCCTAAAAAAAACTCGTTGTATTTATATGACAAGGTGAGGCAAGCATTGTTTCCGAACCAAACAACCCTAGATGCTTGGGAGGATCTTCTTCAGGTGCCTTGCACCCACAGTGAATGTCTTCTGTTGACAATAATAGAGTGTCGCTCATTCTAGATTTTCCATGGTGTGGCGATTAAAATCTGAAAGACCTCTCACGGACAACTTTTCTAAAATGCAACTTGAATCCACCATTTAGGGTCTGTTTGGATGCACCAACTAAACTTTAGCCCGCTAGATTTAGTTGTCTTGCATCCAAACAGGCTAACTAAAACTCTAGCTAAAGTTTAACTGGTTTTAACTACTTCAACATAACTAAACCTAGTTAAAGTTTAGCTGAGTCTATTAGCTGGTGCATCCAAACACCTAGCTAAAGTTTAGCTATGAGACTTTTTAGCTAGCTAAAGTTTAACTCTGAAATTTTAGCTAGCTAAATTTTAGTTGGGTGCTTCCAAACAGGGCCTTAGGCACCAACCTTGAATGTCTCCAAATTAGCCGCAAGCTAGTTTAGCCAGGCATGTGCCCCAAATTCAAATTGAATAGCAACTGTGGATGGAGAGGTTTCCAAACTTCTCATTCGGATCAAACTCTTGATCCAATTTGGGAGGTCATATTGGTTCTAAAGGGTTCATCTTTCCCATCTCAAGCTTCTCCACGTCATCCCTAGTGAAATAAATATATCTTAGACCTTACGGGTAAGGTGGGTACTAGCAAAAAGTTGTATAGTGAATTGAGAAATTGTGATAATATGGCATGTGGATTTGTGGAATACTCTCTGTTTCTGCTTGTGATTATAAAAGCTACACTCTAAAACTAAAGATGAAATAAGCATGGCCTTAGTGATCCACACATTTGCTTTTGTTACTTACACTAGCAGATATGTCCGTATGTTGTAACGGAATGTAGAACTTGTATTATTTGTGTCAATATGAATTAGAATCGGCAGTGTATCATGATTAGATGCGCACTATTCGAACTCGATACTATAAGCATAGGTCATGAGTTCTGGTCGGCTACTGTACAGCAATCCAATTACAATCCTTCTCTCTAACTCATCTTGTATGACTACTTTTTAGTAAAGCTGGGCATAATTGTGCTCGAGGAAGGTACATACAAACTCAAGCTAGAGAGAGTAAATGACAAAAAATTAGGAGAAATAACTTTTTATTATATTAGGTTTAAATGCACATGGTGACATATTTAATTATTCTGAATGTCCTTTCTCTATTATTCTTTAGATATCTTCATTTAGGATAAACGGTATAGGGTATCATGTTCTAGGCCATGCCGTTTCATGCTCTATTGCTTATAAAGTATACACTTTGTCTTCAAAATATCATTCTAGCTATAAATCTAAATAAAAATTTTATATTTGTTGCTAGAATAACATTCTTTTTTAAGACAAAGGATGTATATTTATATGTGTTTATTTTATGGCTCCAGCACTAGATAAGCTAGGCTCTTCCACTTCACTGATTCTCTTCTTCTATTTCTTTACCTCCTTTTCTCCTCTAGTAACCATGGCAAAAAAGAAATTATATCCCTCATTCGGGCACTAGATCGTCCCACGCGCTCAATATAGAAGCACACATTGATGTAGTTATTTGGCTTTTCTAACGCATTAAAATCAACTAGCCATGTAGTTATAAAAGCAATGACTCTTAAAAGAAAAATATGGAGGTTCCGGTTATATTTTAGAGGTGATATGTCCATATATATAAAAGTTAGGGGATGAAAATTTTATTATGTGTTCTGTATGTTACTATGTATACTTCGTTTAACTAAGGAAAATAGTATCCATTTATGCATAGAAAAATAGTATGAGCTTTAGTAGCACGTGGATCTGCACGCAGAAAACACTAAACCAACTCACTCTTATCCACACAGAAAACACTAAGCCAACTCGCTCCTCTCTCTACCTTATCTTCTCCGCCCTGCACTTCCCCAACACTAGCCCCGCTCCGCCTAGGCGCCCACACGGCCTCCACCTCTGCCACCCGCCACCGCGTCGCCGCACCTAGGCATCGTCTCCCTTTATCGTCGAAATTGCTAAATCAAAGTCGGCTTCTCCTCCTCTATCCAACACCCACGCCACTCCCATCACCCAATTGGTTTCTCCCATCTCATTGTCGAGCGGCACCCACAGCCCCATCACTTACGCAGCTACTGTCGGTCCAACATCCTCTCCGATGACCTCCTTCTAGATCATGTAACTCTTATCCCCCGAAACTACAAACCTAGCATCAACAAACTTCTCCGTCTTCGGGCGAAGATAGTAGGTGAGTTCTTCATATTTCTTTTTTCTTTTTTAGTTTGTTGTTTTCTGTGTACCCCTTTGTTCCAAATTATAAGTCATTTTAAGAATCTTAGAGAATAAAAAAATTTCAAGTTTGACCAAATTTATATAATAAAATAATAATATTTATGATATCAACTAAGTATCGTTAGATTATCATAAATATTTATGTTTTTTTATAATTTTTTATCAAGCTTAAAATGTTTGGACTCTTCAAGATTCTTAGAACTTATAATTTGGAACGGATGAAGAACATACCAGCCTGCTGTTAAATTCTATGCGTTAAAAAAAATCATTTTTCACTTGGCCCCATGAATTTGAGCGGTCCTGGTAAATAATTTCAGAACAAAGGGAAAAAAAAAAGATTTGACGTGGTCTTGTATATTTTTACCAGTCACCATTGAATGGGTATTCATTTCCTCACTGAAACCTCTCCAACCCCTACAGTAAATGAGCATGACGATTGACCAAGAGCTCGTCTTCTTCTCTGCCCTTCTATAAAACAAACAAGCCAACAGAACAGAGCGGCAAGCAAGAGCAGCTCCCGCCGGCGGCCACTCGAGACTCGAGAGCGGCACAACACAATGCCTCCTTCTCTGCACCCTCCCCACATCCACTTCCACAAGCTGAAGCGCCGCCACCACCCCGCCACCATGGCCAAGAAGGGCCTGGCCGCCATCCTCTACAAGTTCCGCGACGTGCCCTCTGCCTCGCCGCCGGCGCCGTCGACCCCGTCCTCTCACTACGCCCAGCGCTGCTACCCTCCGCCGCCGTCCACGTGGCCCTGGCCGTCGTGCCGGCACCCGCGGACCAGCTCATTCCGCGGGCCCAAGGACGACGACGCCGCGGTGTTCCGGACCTTGAACAGCGTCTACGACACGACCTCGGACCAGTTCCTCCGGCGCTCCTCCATCGATGAGGCGGCGGCGTGCATCGACCACCGGAGCCCCCTTTCGTTGCTCGTCGGAGACGCCGTTGCTGAGCAGGTGGTGGACGAGGAGGAGGAGAAGGAGACGGAGCTGCGTGAGACGGCCGTCGTGCGCGGCATGCGTTCCGAGCGACTGTTCTTCGACCCGGCCGGCGCCGAGTTCTTGTCCAACCAGGTAATGCGCATGTCTTCTTGTGCTGTGCTGTGCCGTCCGTCGTCCGGCGAGAAGGCATCATTCGGGTCGGTTCTGATTCTAACCCGAGAGAGGTTTCAGGGCATGGCGCCGGCGAGAGGCAAGAACGAGGCGGCCACCGTGTCCGTGGCAGTGGCAGGCGTCGAGAGCGAGGGACCAGCGACAGACGCGCCGCGCGATAAGGATGAGCCGGCGGAGACCACCGTCGCGGCGAAGGGCAGCGCGGTGGTGGTGACAGTGGAGTCCAAGGACCCGTACGGAGACTTCAGGGCGTCCATGGCGGAGATGGTGGCGGCGCACGGGCTGAGCGACTGGGAGGCCCTGGAGGAGCTCCTGGCGTGGTACCTCAAGCTCAACGCCAAGGGCGTCCACGCTGCCATCGTCGGTGCATTCATCGACCTTCTCGTGACCATGCAGCCGCCGCAGGCGTCGTCGTCCCCACAGCCGAGCCCGCCGTCGCCGTCGCCCTCGTCGTCGTGCATCACCTTCGAGGAGTACTCCTCGGCAACCTTTGACGAGGAAGACGGCAAGAGCTGAGCTGAGGCCGCCGAGGTGCTCCGTGTTCGCTGTTTTTAATCTTTTTTTTTTCTTGTCTCATTCAGAGATTGTAGTTTTTTTTTTTGAATTATTTTGTGCGGCTATGGAAGGATGGAAGGTGAGGCCTGCCTGAATGTAGCCATGGATGTACAGTTGCTAAAACAAAACTAGTTGATGCTAACCACCAGAATAGATTAGTTCCTAGTAGACAACTAATTGACCATATTTTATTTTATCTGCATGTTTTTAATTCGTCCTTTTGATGCCTGTCTCTTGCGTGTAATTGTAATTAAACTAACTTGTCTGCTAACTCTGAAGCATGTTCGTCTCTGTGCCTGTTGCTGTTAGCAGCTGCGATTAGCTGTTTTCTCAACTTAACGATTCTCAGCTGCGGTTGCCTGTTGCATGTCCTTTTGATAATTGGAGGATGTTTTTTATCCGGTTTCGTAGTTAAAGGTTGAAAATCGAACTTGTGTTTAAGTTGGAGGTTGAAAAGTGTACTTAACCCTTTTATTAATTTTGTTATATACTTAGATACACAACATGTCTAGATACATAGTTAGAATAATAAATTAGATAAGTACATGTTAAAAAGTGTTATAATTTGGAACGAAGGAGTAGTATAATGTATTTTTTTAAAGAAGGGAGAGCACGTTTTGTTTACGCGCCATCCTTCAGTCAACTTGTTTTATATACATTCCATTTTCCGTTTGTGGTCGATGGTCGGTTCCATGAGAAGATGCAGTTAGCACGTTCTCTCGAAATTACTGAAACGGGGAATGGTAAGAAATTCGTTGGTACGCAAGATTGTTAAAATATACTCCATCTGTTCTAAATTATAAGACATTCCAAGAATCTTAGAGAGTCAAACTATCTCAAGTTTAACCAAATTTATATGATAATATAATAACATTTACGATGTCAACTAAGTATCGTTATATTCGTTATCAATTATATTTTTATAGTATGTCTATTTGATATCATAAATCTTTATAATTTTCTCTATAATTATTGGTCAAACTTAAGATGCTTTGACCCTCCAAGATACTTATAAAGTCTTATAATTTGGGACGGAGGGAGTACATACGTACAATGGAGAATGGTAAATCGTTGAGAAATGGAGAATAGTAGATCTTGTGTTCCAAAGAATGCAGAAGAAATGGAAGAATTGGAGTATGTTAAAACACAAGATTCTTAATATGTAGAAATGAAAAAAAATATATAGAATTAGAGTGATGCATAAATCTTACATAAATCTAGTCACGGAAGTTAGCTAGAAGAGTTCGAATGCTACTTAGAAAGAATGCAGAAATTCTAATACACAAAGGGGGGAAAAGAATGATATTAGGTTAGGCTGCATGCTTATTTCCAATAATATTTATATATAAAAGCTCATTTGATAAGAATTTCAAAGAAATTCGTGTGATTCAATCATTTTTAAGAGTTTTTTTTAATAAAAAGATAACTCTGCCCAGTTAAGAAGAAGAATGAGTTTTAAACACAATAAATACCGGGGATATATGGACAGAGAAAGTGAAAGTTTGACCAAGTTTACATAAAAAAAATATAAGAGGTAAACTATGAAAACACATGTTGTAATGTATTTAAGATAGATTATTTGATATTATAAATATTACTAGTCTTCCTATATATAGGTCTAGTCAAAGTTAAAATTATTTGACTAAGAATAACAGAAAGTTTTCTTTTATTTTAGATGGAGCCAGGTTAGCCCATCACATGTAAGATAAGAGCCACCGGAGAAGGAAGCTAGATTGCTGGAGAACAAGAGGGAAGGACACAATGTGGACGAGTTAGTGCAGGAAACGAGAGAGATCAAGTACAAAAATAAGAAAGAAGGTAAAACAATCTTTTGAATGGGTTGTTATAGGATTTAGTGGATTGCTTTGCTGGACCTCTATAGTTAGCTATCTATGGAGTATAATGCTATATTGTGTGGTGACAACTGAAATTAACCGCTATAGTCTTGCAATCTAAAATGCTAATAAAAAAAATATGGGCAATGTCATGGGTGAAAAAGGTTGAGTTCAACAAGGAATACTCTCAGGGCTCCTTTAGAAGCACCGAGAGCAAAACCCATAGATGAAACAACTCCCATTAAAAAATAAAATGATAACTAAACTAATATAATATTCTCATGGATTGCCCACCCTTAGAAAAGTCTAGGATCTCGAACGATTGGAGTTTTCAAATTAGGTCTCATGCTATATTAGTGAGGAGAGCCTGTGGAAACTAGAAATACCAATGGGTCAAGTAAGATATTGATCAAACAAATACCCACCTAGGTGCCTACAAGAATATTCAAAACGCCAAAACCTCACTTACCACATCTGCAAAACCTAATAACCGGCAGGATTTTGTATCCGCAATCACCGTGTCTTTTTTAAAATGGAATGGGGTTTTCCGCATGTACCATACAAAGGTAATACACATATACACGTTATGGTCTATCCATGATAGAACAAATAACATGTTGTTATAGTCACAACAACATGCTATTTTGGCACCCATATTTTAAGAAACACAAACGTAGCAACTACTTAAGCAAAGTCCCATTTTCACACTTCATAGTTCACAAACTCACACTCATCATAGACAAGGCATGAACTGACGACGTGAGATATAAGTAACAGTAGGTCAATGTGCATAATGTATCACGGTTCACATGAATAACAGTACAAAACAAAGGCCTCAAGTACATCATAATTCACATAAATAATACATGCAAGGACATAATAGTTACTCCGTACTCCCTCCGTCCCAAAAAGGAGGACGTTATGGGATGTGTATCGGTCAAACTTTTTCAACTTTGACTAAGTTTGTAGAAAATACACGTAACATTTATATCTTCAAATATTTTTGTTAAAAAACTAGACTTAAAGATCTTTCCGATGATACTAATTACTTAGCATAATTATTTATATATTTTAATACATAATTGCCGGCATTTTGAAAACATTGACTTCTCGGGAAGCAAGAATGACATTTATTTAGGGACGGAGGGAGTACATCATACACAACCATTATCATAATCTTGTTGTATTTAAGGTACCCGGTTGATAACCGTAAATAAAACTTAGCACCCACATATACTATGTGTATGTTTGCTTCGTTTGCCTGGCTTAGGCAACCATCCCATTTTGAATGCCTGGGGTTGGATCGAGTTGCCTCGCCGGCGTTTCTAGGCCAGCTCTCCAAGCAAACAACCTATGTTTACTCTAGTCTAATACGATTATCATTTATGGACGGAGGGAGTATTTGTGAAGCCTCACCAATCAATCGTACGAAAACTGTGGATACCCTCATCCGCAAAGCGATTGTCATCGCTGGCTGAAATAGACCCTCATCTTTCATGACACAAATTAGGATTTAAAACATTACTTTCCAAAGCTTGAGTAATAATAATTCAAATTATATACCAACCTAAATTTCTAATGAAAGTTATATTAAGAGACTCCTATTGCAAAAACCTTTTAATATGGCAATGAGTGATGAATGCTATAAGAGAAATTGAAAGCTACTAGGATGTAGTCATATTAAACAATTCCTAGATAAATTAATATGCCTTATGGAGGAAAGGCTACTTGTGAATAAGCAAGGGTAAAGGTCTGTTTGAGCTTATGGAACAGCATCACAGAGCAAACAAGATTTTTTGCAATAGTTTTTTCCTAAAACTGTTTTGTAGCTCCTCTTATATGCATGTTTCTTTATATACAAGTGAAAAGGGGCGCGCCATCGCGCCCGTGCAGATTAATTACTATTTGTTTTATGTTTGTTTCTGAGGATGTATATATAGGTAAAGAGATAGCTTCTTAGGCTGAGGATGTATATGAATGCATGTTTGTATTCGTGTACTGGATTACATTAAGAAGGCAAACCATTTAGAATCGCTGGAACTCACACAAAAATTGCGAGTTGAATAGAATGTTTTGACAATATGGAGACAAAGATAGCTGGTTGGATAATAAAGCTGTAGTTGGGCTAATAATTCTGTATATAGAAGGAGCAAAGACACAATATCTACTAAACTAAAGACATGATTCAATAAGTAGCATGTGTGCATACGTAGCCATCAACTTTCTTCAGGTTGATACATGCCACCAAATTCGTCACGCTCTGTTGTTTGGATGTGCTCGATTGCTGAAGCTGGAGGAACAGATAGACACACCAACACATTAGGCATCATTATATTAATCAAAAACTAATGTTGAAATACAACATCTCTCAACCAATCCTAAGATTTCTCTAAATCTCAGCACTTTCTTAGACATTATTTGCTTTTCAAGGTAGAATGCTAGGTGTTTTGAATTTGAATTGAGAATAAAATCTGTGGGGATGACATGCATAGAAGGAACATTTTTACTACATTAATCTCAATACCTATATGTTCATGGAAAATAACCAATAATTGCTTTGCGTAGGGTAAAAATCTTCGACGATATACAAGAGAGAGAAAGAATGCCTCTTGTAGTTTCCCAGGGTAGTTACTTTTTGCATTGACTAAAGAGCTATAAAATATCTTTCAATCCATCTCCCTATAACTGGATAGAATAATGTAATATATTTCGTAAAAATGAGATTTGACTATGAAGCTATTGGAGAGGCATCAAGTGGTAAAATATGACACTGTTCGAAGTAAGGGCTTGCTACCTAGATGTATCCTACACTGAGGAAACCGCAGTGTATTTTGCAATGTAGCCAAGCACATCTATGTACACAGTATGGTTACCCTGTAAGCGACGCGACTAAAAGGTCGGCACTGAACTGTATGAATGGGAAAGCGGAAATGGAGAATTGAACTTGCCTGTGTATTCGGTAATAGGACCTTCTGAAGGAGCTACGCTGGGAAAAGGAGTGAGGGCATATATGTAAACTAGATATATGTATGTGCTGGTTTTTTGGCCAACTCCACATTTGTGAAATCTGTGAATTCTATCATAAGTTTGGCATGAAAGGGTTTGTACGTCGTCCTTATATTGTTTACTATGAATTTGCTGATAACATAGGTAATGTATCTTACTGTCGTCCAATGTGCTAGCTTCATATTCCTTAGGTAAAGGTCGTATACCCTCATATTCAATCCTTTTTCCCGACGATCCTGTTATAAGTACTGAATGTTGGGCATACTCGATCACTCCTTTACAAGCAGAGAACCATCCCCTTCCTAGGATAATATCGATCTCTGAAATCTCCAAAATAATAAGGTTCACCTTAAAGTTAACACCTTTTATATCCAAGGTAACTTTTGGGCAGATGTAGTTTGCCTTCATTTCTCCTGCTGGGGAATGAACTATCAAGGGTTTCCTTATTGGCAGCTTCATTAACTTCTGTTCCTCTACATACTTGGTCGAGATGAATGAATGCGATGCACTAGGGTCAAATAGAACCATGGCCTTTGTTGAGCTTACAGAAATCAACTCATACATGACCTTCTTAGCTTCATGAAGGGTATTCATATGCACATGGTTCAACCTTCCTTGGATGTAGTTCCTCTTTACTTTGCTTCCTTTCCCTTTCTTCTTATGGGTCCTTTGTATGTCAACATGTTCTTGTGGTAAGTCCTGTCGTTGAGTCATTCCTTCTAGATCTAGGTTCTGCTTGGTTGATGGTTTCTCTTTGTCAAACGTGATCATTGTTGGGTCAACGAGCTTCTCATTATTATCCATCTATTAAACGGAGAGATAAGAGTTAGAATTTGAGACAGTTTTTACAATAGAATAGGGATAGTGTGAGCATAACTTTAAACAAATATCAAGGTTAGAGAGAAAGCAAGAACTAGGCAAGGTTACGACCAGTTCTATCTAGGCTGGCGTCCTACATTCAGCATTGCTTTGATACCAATTTGTCACACCTGGTTTTAAGAATAAAACCAGATATACACTATATGTGAGCTCAGGAAGTCAATTCTCGCATATAGCCACAGAAGAAGGTAATATCAAAAGACAATACTTAAATACATAACATATAAGGTCAAAGAAATAACCTTAAGAGAGCAACCAACGGAAAGACACTCTGATCTTCAGGCGAAGACTCCACTCCACAGGGATCAACTGACTGATTGATCACAAGCCTAACTGCTCGAGACTCTTGCAATCTGGTACCCATCCAAGATTTTTATCCAAATATGAAAAATAAACAAGCGTAAGTACATCTCGTACTCAACAAGTAAACATGGGGTTCATGAGGCTCAAAAGGTATGACACTGGTTTAACTGCATAAGCTTTTATATTATCTCAATTTTAGCATTAGGATAGCATCAATAATATCAAAAAGCCCAATAACCATATGATCAAGTAAACATGTATAATGAATAGCAAAACAAGTAATGGTAGATTAAAGTCATTCTGTTCCATAAGAATTCCAGGCCGCTCGTATCCGTGAGCACGGCTAATATATTAGTTTTAAAACACTCTGCAGAGGTTGTACATCTTTACCCATGAGTCGTGTTGCCCATATGCCAGGGATAGCTAGTCCCATAACACTTCCAAGGTGAGATGACAGGGTACACTATGAAGTCTTTCAAAGGGGCTCGCTGACAAACAACAGACATTACAGATCCACGGGCAAGGGGTATACGAGGTCTCCTCGATGGTACACACGCGCAGTGGTAGCCACTCCGGCCATACCCCGCAACCGCTCGGCAATGGCAACTTTCATGAACTGCCACATGCGAGAGAGTGACCCTAATACTGAACTAAAGCCAGAGCCATGTAGCTCTCATGGTTGTACTATAAATCCCGGTTGATCGCTTACGGGGGTTCTAGAGCATCTCAAAAACTGTGCTCTAGATTGCCTTAATCCATGTTGCTAAAAAGCATCTTTTACTGTTTGTTGCATAAGTCATTAGTCAATGTTACATGATTATAGTTATTTTTCAGAAGCACTAGCTCAATCTACCCAATGCATAAATCCTGGTTAACAAGGTATAAGGTACAAATCTATGGTAAAACCTTATATGATATCAAGGAAACACATGCATATCATGAATTAATGTTTAATGTGATTAGGACAACAAGGATGATCCCATGAATACTTGCCTTAAAACAGATCTTCAACTAGTTCTAGTCTTCAAAGATTTATAGAAACGCCAACTTCTTCTTCTTGATCTCCAACGCAAAACTCACCGATTGGACTAGATTAATGATCACCACTCAAACATCTGATCAAACATACAAAGCATACAAACATGGATAAATTAGAACAATACACCAATCAGTGAAAAGGATTTAAAAGAAAATTTACGCATCTCTACAACCACATAGTCGCGAAGAACACACTAATCGATTCTACGATTAGAAAGATACGACTAACGGAGGATTTGCTTTTATAAAAGAAACTATGAGCTTTATTAGTTTTAACTATATAAAAGAATGGATAAGGTATTTCAGAGAAATACCCAAGTTATATTAAGTCAAAGTTATATTTAGATCTCGAAACAAAAGTAGAACTAATCATATTTTATATTTAAAACAAGTTGCATAATTAGTAATCAAGTTAGGAGTTAACCATGAAATTACAGAGCTACTAACATGGTATTAAAGAGCATTGAATAAAATGTTATGCCGATACGAAACCAACGCAACTTGAACGAGATAAAACGGATCTAAAACGGAGAAGTTACGGAGAAAACAAGATTTAGATATTAAGCTTGAATTTTAAAAGACATTAAATAAATCTGGATTTTCAAAATTTTCAAACATGTTTATTATGGTTTTATCATATAGATTATATTGCTACGAATCTAACGCAATTTGAATGAGTCAAAACGGAGTTAAAACGGAGATTTTATGGGCAAAAGAAAGTTAGTGGAATTTTTGTAATTCTTAGAAAAGCGCATTTATATTGACCAGAATGAAGTTTGTTTTCAGAAAGGAGAAGGCGTAAACAAGAAACGTGCTTTAGATGGCGGGTTCACCATTAAAAACAGGAGGGATTCTTTTGCAAAACCGACAGGCGAAGGGGTATCTTTCATTTCCATCCGTTGATCAAGCGATGAAGGGTCTAGAATAGATGGAAGGGAGAGAGGGCGGTGGCCGGCCGGAAACAGAGGCACACGGCGGCTCCATTGCCGGCGTGAGCAGATGCTCGCCGGAGGACGGCTCGGCGGCGCGATAGGGCTCCAAATCCCACGTGGTTGGATCTAGAGTGACGAGCGCGAAATGTGAACTCGATGCGGGGTTCGGAAACAACTGCGAAGACACGGTGGCGGCGCAGGCCATGCCCGAGCGGCTCGGCTCGGCGGAGATGCCACGACGAGCTTGGACAGCGAGGTACAGAGCGAGGGAGATGGAAATTGGAGCCCTGGGAGCTCCCTTACCATGATGCGCGACTCGACAACCGAAAGAAGAGAGGCGTGGGGCTCGGCAGCAGTTGGGCGATAGCGGCAGCCGAGCTAGGGTTTGGGAAGCTCGTGGCGGCGCTTGAGGGCTTTGCGGCTGGTGCGTGAGGGAAACAAGGAGGCGGAGGGGGTTGCAGCTCGGCTTTTATAGCTAGGTGGGAGGTGCCGTAGATGGAACGAGGTGGATTGGGACGATTTGGTCGGCGACGAGAATGGAAGGTGAGAGCACCTTCCCATTCGGAGGAAGAAGAAGACGACTGAGGTGCTGACGAGCGGGCCCGCAACGTCAGCCAAAGCGGGAGGGGAAAGGGAGAGGGGCCCGCGCGGGAGTGAAGCCGGGCCGGCCTGCTGGGCCGTCTGCTTGATTGGGCCTTCGGGTGCGGAGAGGGAAATGAGCGAAGGGAGATGGCTTGGGCTTCTCGGGCCAGAAGAGTGAAGGAGAGAAGGGGGAGGTGGGATAGGCCTACGGGCCAGATAGGGATGGGATGGGTTTTTCTTCTTTTATTTTATTTTATTTTCTTTTTCTTCAAAGCCTAGTTTCAAAACATTTTCAAATTCAGTTTTAAATTTTGAAACCTCCACTCAAGTCAACAAACCAAATGCACCAGCATGTATGCACAAACCTGTTACTACCTTCTAATAACTTTTAATTTCATGAAAAGTTTTATTTCCTATGTTTTCATGAGCACCAAAAATTGAAATTAAATCATTTTATTACTATTTTTCTAGAAAGCAAAATTTGGGGTGTTACACCCATGGTCATTTGCTTCATTTATATAAGGTTCGGATGAACTGGTGAGCAGGGAAAGATTGTAGATGGCACGACTGCATGTATAGAACAATATTATGTGAACACTTAGTCAATTGAAAAGTGAAGTAGAAGCGTTAGTTTTGAGTATTTTAGCAAAGACTTAAGCACTGAATTATCTATCTAAAACACATGATAAAGCTGCATAGGGAGTTGGACAAAAGAATTAAAATATGTAGCATCCTGAGAATAAATTAGAGTGCCTGCAGCAAGCATGAATCTATTCAAATTTGGCTATGAGGATCAAATGGTAGAGGATGAGCAACTCATTTTTTGTTGTGCAGCACATGGTAAATAAACATATATTAAAGGGATATTTAACTCTCTCCATCTTCCATTTGCAGCAAACAAAATTTTGGCAAGAATTATTTGGAGCCATTTAATTTAGGAGTAACTCTATTGAAACGTTCTTAGTTCGGCCTTTTCAGAACATCTACACTCTCATAACGCCATTCCTAGTGCTTGATTCTCTTTATCTTTAAAATTCACTACAATGATGTATATAGAGTAATGAATGGCATTTCTGAAATGCAGCAGAACTAATTTTGCAAGTACATATACATACATATATATATAATACATACATATATATATATACATACATATATATATATATATATATATATATATATATATTAATCTGGACATTAAAGATTTTTATATGGTAGGAACCCTGTACCATGTTAATATCCAAGAACCCATTGCAGTGAGCAAGATATAACTGTAAGTATAGAGCAGAGAACAGAAAGGATTTCCCCTCTTAGCCTTGGAAAAAACACTTGGTTTCACAAACTTACTAAGGGTTCTTGTTTTTGGAGACCCAAACCATCTTATTTCTTCTCGAGTGTGTGGATCGCTGAACTGCAGACCTGAATAGGTACATATAACAATGGATGAGCCTCAAGTTTTACTCTCATATATAAACCTAGCTTACTGGGATTTAACAAATGGAGTCATTATAAAATATAAATCTATGGTTACACAATTAATTGTAAACCCGAATCCGTTGGAAGAGTAGTAATACAATCCGTTGCTGGCTTTATTTTAAAATAATATCATATGCATAAATGTTTGAGCTGTCTCAGATAGGGAAGTTGTAGCAGTCTTTGAACTGAATAAAATCACTAAATCAACTTTCACATGCCCTGTAACTTTGTTGATCAAATACATGTCAATAACAATTGGTAACTCTTTGTTCTCATATGTGACATACTTAAACAACTATAGACTCTGACCTGCACTTTTTTGAATCTACTGCTATTGACCAATGGGAGAAAGGCCCTACTATTGGTGCAGTAGGACTAGGACCGCATCAAGCACAATGTAACTACTCTCTAATGACTGAGTAGAAAATGGAAAACATTAAAGTTTGTGTGCGCTAAGTAATACTACGAACCTACAGTATCTGTCAGGACCACCCTCAATCCTAACAATTCACAAATGTAAAGTGATACCTAGGCATGGTTAGTTTGCAGCCACATTTGGTGCAGACGAATGTGATGGATTTGTCAGCGGACCTTGTCTTGTTTTTTTCGCAAGTAGTCAGGTAGAATGCACGGTGGGTACAGCACCAACTGAATAAATAAACCAAATAAAAAAATAGAAATAAACTTCACTCTGTATATAAGCAAATGAATGTGTAACCTGAGGGATGTATCCAAATGATAAAAGCATAACCGGCTCTTTGGTAAAGTTGATGCGCATCCTCCAGTAACAGTGTAATATTGGCACCTACACTGCAAACATGTGAAAATAAATCACAATCTGGAGAAGAGTAGTATATCAGACTGAGAGGCCACACACAAACTAAGTATATGGAAATTATCTAATCTAAAGTGAGTATGGCTGTAGCAAAAAAGTCAAAAACGCATAGGTGATGTATGGAAAGAGTAAAAGTTGTCTCTAAGAAATAAGGAAAAATACTGAGGCTTACCGGGAAATCAAATGGGTTCATATTGTTCAGTTCATCGATCATGTTTTTATGCCACAGTAGAATCGGCTGGAGTGATTGCTGTGTATGTACTGTGCTGGGGGCTGATATATCTGCGCACCTAGGTTCGTAAACCTGTTTGATGACCAAGCAAGAACACAAGTTATTTTTTTTTGGTATATGTGCCATTATGTATTTGAAAGGCAGAATTTGAACATTCAGGACTTACCATAAGAAGTTTGTTCTTCAATATTTGGATAGAAGAACCAAAGGCAAATACGATTAAAAAAAGGCTGAAAAGAATCTCAGAGCTCTTAACTTTGATTTAATTTTAAATTGAGCCAGGACAACACCGAAAAGAATGCAGTACATGTTAGATTATATAAAGAAAACCAGGAAATTGATAATCCTTCATATAAAATCCAGGTCCTCTCTACACATCAAACCATTTCCTGTCTCTTCCATATGGTACTGCTTATAGATTTGAAGCTTTAGGTGTCCCATGAGTCATGTGCAAAGGCATACAAAAATATTGAAACAATTTCAAAAAAAATGCTAAAATGAATCTCATAACTTTTAAACACTAATTCACCTTTAAATTGAGAAAGAATCAACCACCAATATAGATGTTTCTGTAACTGAAGCTTACTGTTTTCTGTTGACAAGGAAAATCAGTCAGCACTACCTCGCAACTGTGATCATATAAGATGACAAGCAGTAGTAACAAAGTGCAGGATGTGATTATATAAGATGGAAAACAGTAGTAATAAAGTGCAGGATGTGCTCCCGCTGTGATGCAAATCAATCAACATTCAAAAATCACAATTCCCTACCTCAGGCTGATGTGGGAGGCAGTCTGTGGTACGTTGATTTGAGGGGCGAGGTGAGGGACACCACCTGCCTGTCGTGCAAGGGCCGTCACGGGTTGAAGTAGCAGATCCATGCATCCAGCATGCTAGGGGCCGATGAAGAGGGAGAGAGCAACGGGGAGCCAAAGAATGAGGAAGAAGGAAGAAGCAGGTAGGGTTTCACCGACCGCACGCGGACTGCTGGGAGGGGGAGCTGCGGAGAGGGCCACCATCGGGGCGTTGCCGTGCTTCTGTGCGGCCGGGGATGGCCACCGGATCGAGGGCCGCACGCGCGGTGCCGCCGCCGCCGCTGCTCCGCGCATCGAGGAAGAGAGTTGTTGGCACCGGAGGGCTGCACGCGCGGTGCCGCCGCCGCCGCTCCGCGCGTCGAGGAAGAGAGTTGTTGGCACATGGAGCTAGGGTTTCGTGGAGGACACAGGTACCTTCGGGAGGAGACATATCCGAAGGGCAGGGACGGCGGCGGCGACCGAGGGGGGCCATCCGCGCCGCTCTGTGGCTGGAGACGGCCACCGTCGGGGCGCACGCCCGGCGCTGCGCCGCCAGTCGCCCCGCGTCGGGAGAGAAGAGAAGGAGGTGGAGGAAAAGAGGTGGGGACCGAGTGGGGTAGATATATTTGGCCCACAACGAATCAGAAGCCAGGACGAGAGATCCTATCCAGAAGCTAATGAAACAAACCAAAGGTACTAATATGTGCCTAAACAAACACGAATCAGCTGGAAGCTAATTCCCACCCAAAGCTGTTCTACCAAATCCTGGCCATTGAATGCTAGATCTGACGAGCCACAAAATGAAGGTGACGTGGGCAGCTCTATAATGCAGGGAGTTATGCTACTCTCTATATACTAATGGAGCTGGGTGAAGCTCAAATTACTAACTTTTCATAGCTTTCTCACTTCTATCCTTAAAAGCTGCTTTAACTTTATTAACAAAGTTGATTTATAGAACTGAAGGTAAAAAAAAAACTAATTCACCAGTAAACCTACTTCCTCTGCCTCAAAAAAATAATACAATTATAAAACAGTATCATTGTTTAGTACTCTATATCTAATAAATATTATTAGATTAATTATGAAATACATTTTTATAGTAAATTAATTTAGATCTATAATTGTAAATACTATTTGGTATATTAAAAACTTGGTAACTATTTTAAGTGGCACGTATGCTACGCTACGTCGCATCTTTTGGGGATAGAGGTGATACCATGCCCTGAGGCCTTGTCCCCACGTCCGTCAGTTCGTCACCGGCAGTCCCTCTCGGTTTGAATGCGCGCGTGGAGGGGTCCATGAATCTATAGCTGTTTATCATGATTTGACGATCTCACAGCCTCACAGGACATGGCACACGGCACGACCCAGCAACATCATCGTCCTCAGCTACGTGAGGTCCCAGCTGATTTTCGTTCAATCCAAGCGAACAGCCATCCAATTCAAGTCACATGTTTTTTTTTTGTTGACAACAATTGAAGTCTCGCGTTGACCGGTCCTCAAGAGTTACCTGTGTGAAAACTTCCATGGGCAGCTGTACAACCATGTGGGCTCGTATTCATATCAATATATATTTTTTTGTTAGGGTGAATTACAGCGAAATTTAAATTATTTTCTTAGTCTTTGAATAAATTAATTTCTAAAATCTATATCAACTATTTTTTTTAACTTTGACTAACTTTATAAAGAACATAACAACATCTATGCTATAAAATAAGTACCACGTGAAAATATATTTTATGATAAATCTAATGATACTAATTTGATACTATAAATTTTAATATTTTTTCTATAAATTTGGTCAGAGTTAAAAAAACAACTTAATACAACTCTAAAATCTATTTATTCAGAAAATATTTTAGGTAGATGCTGGATATCGTGACCTAAAAAATGTAGCGGATGAGCTTATGCATGCTTTTCTAATCTTCGTCATTAGCAAATAATTAAGAATTATTAGTATGTTATATTATTAATTAATAATTATGATGGCAAGATAAGTTTTGATAAGTGGTAATATGTTGATTAAAACATGTTTTGTGTGACAATTATAGTAGTATAGTTGAAAGACCTTGTTTGGTTTTGCTTAATTGATGAAACCTATGGATTAACCCTTGAACTAAGTGTATGATTAAGATAGGGTGGTTCACCTTGATCTATGGAGTTAGATGGATGACCATGTTGGATCAAGTGCTCCATGGACTAAGGAAAGGAAGAAAGAAAAAAAAATGGGCTCAAGGCAAAGGTATATCATAGGGCCATTTTTGGTTTAGTGGTCAAGACACTGTATGAGAGTGTGATCACCTTTAGGATAGATAGCCGTACTATCAAGAAGGGAAAACTTGTTTCGATTGCGGTTATCATGTGCCACTAGGTTTGCATTGCATCCATATAAAATGAACCTAAGTGACATAAACATGAACTAAAATCTAAGAAATATATTGCAAAGGCTAACACAGATGAACAAAGGTATGGATCACAAGGTGTTAGCACATGGAAGCTTGGAGAAGAAGCAGCTCAGTCTGGAACCCAGAGGGGCTCCAAACGTAGGGTTCGGACGTAAGCAAAAGGTCGCCCAAACCATTGGACTTGCGTCCGATAGCATACCCTAGCCCTCGGGCTCACTGGACAAAGGAACCGAACGCTGTTTAAAGTCCGGACTCGGAGTCTGGTCGACCGTCCGGATGAAAGGACCTCTCTGGATGCTCTCTACAGAGGGTCCGGATGCTGTTGTGCGTTTGAAAGGTCCTAGATGACTAGAGGGGGGGGGGGTGAATAGCCTAATAAAAATTCTACAAATCACTAGAGCAAAGGTTAGATAACACTTAAGAAAACTTTTTGCTCTAGCTCTACTTGGGGTGCAAAGCCACCTATCCAATGCAATTCTATTTAACTAAGTACTTGTCAATCAATAGCAAGAACCTAAAGCACTTAGCACAAGCTAGCAAGAACAACTACTAAAGAAGCTAACTAGACAAGATATGAAAGAGTAAATACAAGAGAGGAGGTGATTGCTATACCGATGCCTTGTGATGTATGGATGTCAATATGATGAACCAATCACAATGAATACCAAAGAGTAGCCGGGAGACAAGTATACAATCGATTTTTCTCCCGAGGTTCACTTGGTTGGCACCAAGCTAGTCCCCGTTGTGTCGACTACTCAAATGGTGTTTCGGTGGCTAATTGGCAATTCACAAGCCAAGCCCATGAACTCAGGCGCCACAAGAAACCACCCAAATGAGAGTAACTCAAAGACAAGCAATCCACTAGAGTTACCCTTTGGCTCTCCACCGAGGTGGGTACAAGCCCTCTCACAATCACCGAAGTCGGCCGCAAACAATCACCAATTGCGCTGAAGCTTCTCCACAATCGCCAAGCCGTCTAGGTGTTGGCAAACACCAAGAATAACAAGAAACCACGTGGCAATGACGATGACCAAGTGCCACTAACATGCAATGCAATGATCAAAGCACTTGGATCACTTAAAACTCTCACAAGTATGCAACAAGAGTGAAGAGAGTGAGTTGGGGGCTATCTCAAGCAAGCACAAATGTCTCAAGTGAATAGAAGGTGCAAGAGAGAGCCCTAGGAGCCGGCCAAGCCACTTAAATAGCTTCCAAACCGTGCTAGCCGTTTTGCTCCTCATTCCCAGCTTTCTGTGCCAGTCCGGACACACTTTATATGGGGGGTCCGGACCATCGCGTCTGCGTCGGGACCCTCTGCCATTTTGAATCCGCCCCTTGGCGCCCTTCCTGCGCTGACGTGTCAACTCCAGACCCTGTGAACAGTGGCGTCCAGATCCTTCATTTTTTGTGTCTGGACCCAATCCAAAGAGGGTCCAGAGAGCTCCTCAGCTCCGGACCTGCGTCCGGTATCTTGCGTCCGGACGCACTTCAGTGTCCAGATAATTATTTCAGAGGAGTACAAAGAGTGCTGACCTCCGGACGCTGCGTCCAGAGTCTTGCATCCGGACCATCATCAGCGTCTGGACCTCCTGTCCAGAGAAGTCAAGAATGTTCAATTCATTCCTTAGCTTGCAAAATCTCTTTTCATCAAGTGGCTTGGTGAATATGTCGGCAAGTTGATCATCGGTGCCAACACTTGTGATTTCGATATCACCCTTGAGTTGATGGTCTCTTATGAAGTGGTGCCTTACATCAATGTGCTTGGTTCTTGAATGTTGGACCGGATTGTTGGTTAGCTTCACCGCACTTTCATTGTCACATAGCAATGGCACTTGCTTGAAATTGATCCCATAGTCATTCAAAGTTGCTTTCATCTAAAGCAATTGAGCACAACAACTACCCGCACTTATGTATTCGGCTTCGGCGGTAGAGAGTGCAACACTATTTTACTTCTTTGATGACCAAGATACAAGTGACATGCCTAGCATTTGACATGTGCCGATGTGCTCTTTCTATCAATCTTGCATCCCGCATAGTTGGAGTCTGAATATCCAAGTAACTCAAAGTTTGACCCCTTGGGATACCACAATCCAACATCTTGTGTATGCTTCAAGTATCTCAAAACCCTCTTTGTAGCCTTCAAGTGACTTTCTCTTGAAGAGGCTTGGAATCTTGCATACATGCATACACTAAACATCACATCCGGCCTAGAAGCGGTCACATAGAGTAGGCTTCCAATCATAGACCGATATAACTTTTGATTCACCATATTGCCACTAGCATCACTATCCAAGTGTCCATTAGTGCCCATTGGAGTGCTAATGCTTTTTGAATCTTTTAAGCCAAACTTCTTCATCATATCCTTGATGTACTTGCCTTGACTCACAAAGGTGTCATTCTTCAATTGCTTGATTTGAAGACAAAGGAAGTAGCTAAGTTCACCAATCATTGACATTTCAAACTCATTTGCCATCATCTTGCCAAATTCTTCACAAAATTCTTGATTGGTTGAACCGAATATGATGTCATCCACATAGATTTGGAGCACAAATAGATTCTTGCCAAGCTTCTTGGTGAAGAGAGTAGTATCAACCTTCCCCATAATGAACCCTTTAGATAGAAGGAAGTCCCTCAATCTTTCATACCATGCTCTAGGTGCTTGCTTCAAGCCATATAAAGCCTTCCTCAACTTGTACACATGGTTGGGCTTCTTGTCATCTTCAAAACCGGGAGGTTGCTCAACATATACTAGCTCATTGATGTATCCATTCAAGAAAGCACTCTTCACATCCATTTGGTATAGCTTGATGTTGTGTGCACATGCATAGGCAAATAGAATTCTAATTGCCTCTAATATTGCAACCGGTGCATAAGTTTCTCCAAAGTCAAGACCCTCAACTTGAGTGTATCCTTGAGCTACCAATCTTTCTTTGTTCCTCAAAACTATACCATCTTTATCTTGCTTGTTTCTAAATATCCATCTTGTGCCAATCATATTATAGTTCTTGGGTCTTTCAACTCGTTCCCAAACTTGATTCCTAGTGAAATTGTTGAGCTCTTCATGCATAGCATTGACCCAATCAACATCTTGTAGGGATTCATCAATCTTTGTTGGCTCTATGGATGATACAAAGGAGTAGTGCTCACAAAAGGATGCCAATCTTGATCTTGTTTGAACACCACTTGTAATGTCACCAACAATTTGATCAATGGGGTGATCTCTTGCAATGTTGGTCGGTTGGAGAGTTGGAACTTGATTGCTTGAGCTTGGTTGAGATGAACTAGCAACTTGTTGATCTTGCACTTGAGAGCTACTAGCTTGCACTTGAGGTGAGTTGAGCACTTGATCTTTATCATCTTTAATGTCAATCACTTGTCTTGGCCTAATATCACCAATATCCATGCTCTTCACAGCATTTGCCAATTGAGGACCACTCACATCTTCTAGGTTCTCATTTTCAACTTGAGATCCATTGTTTTCATCAAACTCAACATCATGAACCTCCTCAAGTATACCACTAGCCGAATTCCACACTCTATAGGCTTTGCTTGTGGTTGAGTAACCAAGTAAGAACCCTTCATCACACTTCTTGTCAAACTTCCAAAGTCTTGTGCCTTTCTTCAATATGTAGCATTTGCACCCAAAGACTCTAAAGTATACAATGTTGGGCTTTCTTCCATTCAATAGCTCATATGGAGTCTTCTCCATCAATGGGTGACAATATAACCGGTTGCTAGAGTAGCAAGCGGTGTTGATAGCTTCGGCCCAAAAGGATTGACTCACATTGTACTCACTAAGCATAGACCTTGCCATATCAATCAAAGTTCTATTCTTCCTCTCAACAAGGCTATTTGATTGTGGAGTGTACTTGGCCGAGAGTTGATGCTTGATTCCAAGCTCATCACATAGCTCTTCAACTCTTGTATTCTTGAATTCACTTCCATTGTCACTTCTCACTTTCTTGATTGTAGTTTCAAACTCACTGTCACATCTCTTGACAAATGATTTGAATGTGGCAAATGTATCACTCTTGTCATTGAGAAAGAATACCCAAGTGTATCTTGTAAGATCATCCACTGTCACAAAACCATACTTGTTCCCTCCAATACTTGTGTATGTTGTTGGTCCAAATAGATCCATGTGCAACAACTCAAATGCTCTACTAGTGCTCATCATGCCCTTCTTTGGATGGGTGTTACCAACTTGTTTGCCGGCTTCAGAAGAGCTACAAAGTTTGTCCTTCTCAAACACAACATCTTTTAAGCCTCTTACTAAGTCATGTTTGATCAATCTATTCAATTGCTTCATCCCAACATGACCAAGCCTTCTATGCCATAACCAACCCATACTTGATTTAGTGAGCAAACAAGTTGACAATTGAGCTTCACTAACATTAAAATCAACTGGGTAGAGGTTCTCATATCTAAAGCCTTTGAAGATCAAGTTTGAACCATCTACACTAATGATCTCAACATCACATACTCCAAATATGCATTTGAATCCAAGGTCACACAATTGAGCTACCGATAGCAAATTGAAGTTCAAGCTCTCAACTAGAAAGACATTTGTTATGCTCAAGTCATTGGATATTGCAATCTTACCAAGACCCTTGACCTTGCCCTTGCCATTATCACCAAATGTAATACTATCAATACCATCATTGGTGTTGGAGTTGATTGATTTGAACACTCTAGAATCCCCGGTCATGTGTTGGGTGCACCCACTATCAAGCACCCAATGCCTTCCTCCGGCCTTGTAATTTACCTACAAAACAAATTAGTTCTTCTTAGGTACCCATACTTGTTTGGGTCCTCCAAAGTTAGTGACCAAGGATTTTGGCACCCAAATAGCCTTCTTCTTTGGGCCAACAATGGATGTGCCAACATACTTAGCCATGATACCTTTAGCACTTTTGTTAAGTATATAACATGAATCAAAGTTCATTGAGGTAGCTTTAGAAAACTTGGTTTGGATCATGTTAAGTTTGCAATATTGGTATACATGCCCCACTTGCTTGCATTTGTTACAAAGGCCGACTTTCCCTTCTTGGGGCTATAGCCCAAACCCTCTTTGTAATGAGAGAATCTTTGGCTACCCAAGCACTTTAGCAAGCGGGCATCTCCACCATATGCCTTACTCAAAGCATGAGTGAGTTCATTAACATCATTTTTTAATTTTTCATTTTCAATCACTAGTGTAGCATCATCCTTTGAGCTATCACTAGTAGATGTGCAAGTGGAGGTGCTACATTGTGTTTCGGTTGGGGCAACAATGATAGGAGTGAAAAATAATTCAACACAGAGCCTGTCCAGAGAGCCCCAAACGCCCGGACTCGCAACTGGAGACCTACATCCGGACGTTGAAAGACCTTGTTTGGTTTTGGTTAATTGATGAAACCTATGGACTAACCCTTGAACTAAGTGTATGATCAAGATAGGGTGGTTCACCCTTGTACATGGAGCTAGATGGATGATCATGATGAATCAAGTGCTCCATGGACTAAGAAAAAGAAGAAAGAGAAAAACAAAAATGGGCTCAAGGCAAAGGTATATCTATAGGGTCATTTTTGGTTTACTGATCAAGACACTATAGAGAGTGTGATCACCTTTAGGATATATAGTCGTACTATTAAGAAGGGAAACTTGTTTCGATTATGGTTATCATGTGCCACTAGGTCTTTTGCATTGCATATCTAAAATGAACCTAAGTGACACAAAGAACTAAACTAAAATCCAATAAATATATTGTAAAAGGCTAACACAGAGCTTAAAGTGGTTGGAACACTTGGTGTTAGCACTTGAAGACTTGGAGAAGAAGAAGCAACTCGTTTGGACTATCAAAAGGGATCCGGACGCAAGGTCCGGACGCAAGGTCCGGACGCAAGGGATGCACGGTCCGGACTAAGGCTTGTGCATCCGGATGCATACCCTAGCCCTCGGGCTCTCTGGACAGGAGGTCCGGACGCTGATGATGGTCCGGACGCAAGTCTCCGGACGCAGCGTCCGGAGCTCAGCGCTCTCTGTACTCCTCTAGAATAATTATCCGAACGCTGAAGTGCGTCCGGACGCAAGATACCGGACGCGAGTCCGGAGCTGAGGAGCTCTCTGGACCCTCTCTGGATTGGGTCCGGACACAGAAAATGGAGGATCCAGATGCCACTATTCACAGGGTCCGGAGTCGACACGTCAGCGCAGGAAGGGCGCCAATGGGCGGATTCAAAATGGCATAGGGTCCGGACGCATGCGCGATGGTCCGTACCCCCCCCCCCCCCCCATATAAAGTGCGTCCGGACTGGCATAGAAAGCTAATAATGAGGAGCAAAACTGCTAGCTCGATTTGGAAGCTATTTAAGTGGCTTGGCCGGTTCCTAGGGCTCTCTCTTGCACCTTCTATTCACTTGAGACATTTGTGCTTGCTTGAGATAGCCCCCAACTCACTCTCTTCACTCTTGTTGCATACTTGTGAGAGTTTGAGTGATCCAAGTGCTTTGATCATTGCATTGCATCTTAGTGGCACTTGGTCATCGTCATCGCCGCGTGGTTTCTTGTTATTCTTGGTGTTTTCCAACACTTAGATGGCTTAGCGATTGTGGAGAAGCTTCGGCGCAATTGGTGATTGTCTGTGGCTGACTTCGGTGATTGTGAGAGGGCTTGTACCCACCTCGGCGGAGAGCCAAAGGGTAACTCTAGTGGATTGCTCATGTTTTTGAGTTACTCTCATTTGGGTAGTTTCTTGTGGCACCTGAGTTCGTGGGCTTGGCTTGTGAATTGCCAATTAGCCACCGAAACACCATTTGAGTAGTCGACACAACGGGGACTAGCTTGGTGCCAACCAAGTGAACCTCGGGAGAAAAATCGATTGTATACTTGTCTCCCGGCTACTCTTTGGTATTCATTGTGATTGGTTCATCCTATTGGCATCCATACATCACAAGGCATTGGTATAGCAATCACCTCCTCTCTTGTATTTACTCTTTCATATCTTGTCTAGTTAGCTTGCTAGTTAGCTTCTTTAGTAGTTGTTCTTGCTAGCTTGTGCTAAGTGCTTTAGGTTCTTGCTATTGATTGACAAGCACTTAGTTAACTAGAATTGCATTAGATAGGTGGCTTTGCACCCCAAGTAGAGGTAGAGCAAAAAGCTTCACTTAAGTGTTATCTAACCTTTGCTCTAGTGATTTGTAGAATTTTTATTAGGCTATTCACCCCCTCTAGTCATTAGGACCTTTCAAGTGGTACCGGAGCCGTGGTCACCGCTATTATCAAGGCTTAACAACCTTCGGTGTTAGTGATGGCTCAAATATCATTCAACCATGTGGGGAGCAAACCGCCAATGTTTGATGGCACTTCATTTGATTATTGGAAGAGGAAGATGAAGATGCATCTAGGCTCAATACATGAGAAGGTGTGGAATGTGGCCGAACATGACTTTGTCATTCTTGATGAAGTCGCTCCCTCACCTAAAGAGCAAGAGAACCGGCAGTGCAACATCATGGCACTCAATGTCATCTACAATGGCATTGATTCCAAGGTGTTTTAACAAATCAAAGATCTTGAGAAAGCAAGTGAAGTGTGGAAGAGATTAGAAGATACTTATGAGGGCACTTCAACGGTAAAGAATGCCAAGCTATACATGCTCAAGGACAAGCTATCTCACTTCAAGATGAAGGATGATGAGTCCATCCTGGAGATGTTCCATAGGCTCCAAGTGATCATCAATGATCTCAAGAGCTTGGGTGAGAAGGTCAAAGATGAAGACTTCTCAAACCGCTTTCTTGGTTGTTTGCCCAAGAAATACAAAACTTTGAGGCAAATAATTAGGAGAGATGGTTTGGACAAGATCACCCCCAATGAAGTATTTGGTGAGATCATGACCGAAGAGCAATACAATGAGGAAAGTGAAGAAGAAGAGGTCAAGGAAGAAAAGAAAGAAAAGAAGAGCTTAGCATTCAAGTCTTCTTCATCCAAGAGCAAGGGCAAAGCAAAGAAGCATGAGTCAAGTGATGATGAAGAAGCTAGCAATGATGATGACGAGATGATGGCCCTATTTGTGCGCAAGTTTGGCAAGTTCATGAAGAATAAGGGCTATGGTGCTAGAAAGAGAAGAGACAACTTCAAGGGCAAAGAATATGAGAAGAGATGTTATAAGTGTAAGAGCACCGGTCATATGATTGCGGATTGTCCAAATCATAGTGATGATGATGAGAAGAAGAGCAAGCATGACAAGAAGGAGAAGAAGCTATCCTTCACCAAGAAGAAGAAGGGTGAATCCTATGTGGTGACTTGGGATGATAGTGATTCTTCCGATGATGACTCTAATGATGATGAGAGGAAGAAGGCCAAGAAGAAGGCTTTGGCAAGCATTGCTATCAACAACAAGCCATCCATCTTTGACACTCCATCATGCTTCATGGATAAGCCAACTAAAGTACAATCTCATGATGATAGTGATAGTGATGATGATAGTAGTGATGATGAGGAGGAATACTCCAAGGAGGAACTAGTTGAGATGATGAAGCAAACTTATGAATGCTTTGAGAAAAAGAGAAAGGAGTGCAAAGAATTGAACAAGAAGCTTAAGGCTCTTGAACAATCCTTTGATGAGCTCAATGGCTCTTATGAGAGGTTAATGGAAGTCCATGAGAAGCTTGAGAGGACTCACTACAAGCTTGAAAAGGTTCACTCCTCGCTCCATGATCAAAACAAGGATAAGGTTGTTGCATCATGCAATGTTGGAGTAACTTGTAATATTCTAGATGAATCATTTTTCACTCCTATCATTGTTGCCCCAACCGAAACACAATGTAGCACCTCCACTTGCACATCTACTAGTGATAGCTCAAAGGATGATGCTACACTAGTGATTGAAAATGAAAAATTAAAAAATGATGTTAATGAACTCACTCATGCTTTGAGTAAGGCATATGGTGGAGATGCCCGCTTGCTAAAGTGCTTGGGTAGCCAAAGATTCTCTCATTACAAAGAGGGTTTGGGCTATACCCCCAAGAAGGGAAAGTCGGCCTTTGTAACAAATGCAAGCAAGTGGGGCATGTATACCAATATTGCAAACTTAACATGATCCAAACCAAGTTTTCTAAAGCTACCTCAATGAACTTTGATTCATGTTATATACTTAACAAAAGTGCTAAAGGTATCATGGCTAAGTATGTTGGCACATCCATTGTTGGCCCAAAGAAGAAGGCTATTTGGGTGCCAAAATCCTTGGTCACTAACTTTGGAGGACCCAAACAAGTATGGGTACCTAAGAAGAACTAATTTGTTCTGTAGGTAAATTACAAGGCCGGAGGAAGGCATTGGGTGCTTGATAGTGGGTGCACCCAACACATGACCGGGGATTCTAGAGTGTTCAAATCAATCAACTCCAACACCAATGATGGTATTGATAGTATTACATTTGGTGATAATGGCAAGGGCAAGGTCAAGGGTCTTGGTAAGATTGCAATATCCAATGACTTGAGCATAACAAATGTCTTTCTAGTTGAGAGCTTGAACTTCAATTTGCTATCGGTAGCTCAATTGTGTGACCTTGGATTCAAATGCATATTTGGAGTATGTGATGTTGAGATCATTAGTGTAGATGGTTCAAACTTGATCTTCAAAGGCTTTAGATATGAGAACCTCTACCCAGTTGATTTTAATGTTAGTGAAGCTCAATTGTCAACTTGTTTGCTCACTAAATCAAGTATGGGTTGGTTATGGCATAGAAGGCTTGGTCATGTTGGGATGAAGCAATTGAATAGATTGATCAAACATGACTTAGTAAGAGGCTTAAAAGATGTTGTGTTTGAGAAGGACAAACTTTGTAGCTCTTCTGAAGCCGGCAAACAAGTTGGTAACACCCATCCAAAGAAGGGCATGATGAGCACTAGTAGAGCATTTGAGTTGTTGCACATGGATCTATTTGGACCAACAACATACACAAGTATTGGAGGGAACAAGTATGGTTTTGTGACAGTGGATGATCTTACAAGATACACTTGGGTATTCTTTCTCAATGACAAGAGTGATACATTTGCCACATTCAAATCATTTGTCAAGAGATGTGACAGTGAGTTTGAAACTACAATCAAGAAAGTGAGAAGTGACAATGGAAGTGAATTCAAGAATACAAGAGTTGAAGAGCTATGTGATGAGCTTGGAATCAAGCATCAACTCTCGGCCAAGTACACTCCACAATCAAATAGCCTTGTTGAAAGGAAGAATAGAACTTTGATTGATATGGCAAGGTCTATGCTTAGTGAGTACAATGTGAGTCAATCCTTTTGGGCCGAAGCTATCAACACCGCTTGCTACTCTAGCAACCGGTTATATTGTCACCCATTGATGGAGAAGACTCCATATGAGCTATTGAATGGAAGAAAGCCCAACATTGTATACTTTAGAGTCTTTGGGTGCAAATGCTACATATTGAAGAAAGGCACAAGACTTTGGAAGTTTGACAAGAAGTGTGATGAAGGGTTCTTACTTGGTTACTCAACCACAAGCAAAGCCTATAGAGTGTGGAATTCGGCTAGTGGTATACTTGAGGAGGTTCATGATGTTGAGTTTGATGAAAACAATGGATCTCAAGTTGAAAATGAGAACCTAGAAGATGTGAGTTGAGGGTCTTGACTTTGGAGAAACCTATGCACCGGTTGCAAGATTAGAGGCAATAAGGATTCTATTGGCCTATGCATGTGCACACAACATCAAGCTATACCAAATGGATGTGAAGAGTGCTTTCTTGAATGGATACATCAATGAGCTAGTATATGTTGAGCAACCTCTTGGATTTGAAGATGACAAGAAGTCTAACCATGTGTACAAGTTAAGGAAGGCTCTATATGGCTTGAAGTAAGCACCTAAAGCATGGTATCAAAGATTGGGGGACTTACTTCTATCTAAAGGGTTCATTATGGGGAAGGTTGATACTACTCTCTTCACCAAGAAACTTGGAAAGGATCTATTTGTGCTTCAAATATATGTGGATGACATCATATTCGGTTCAACCAATCAAGATTTTTGTGAAGAATTTGGCAAGATGATGGCAAATGAGATTGAAATGTCAATGATTGGTGAACTTAGTTACTTCCTTGGTCTTCAAATCAAGCAATTGAAGAATGGAACCTTTGTGAGTCAAGGCAAGTACATCAAGGATATGATGAAGAAGTTTGGCTTAGAAGATTCAAAAGGCATTAGCACTCCAATGGGCACTAATGGACACTTGGATAGTGATGCTAGTGGCAATATGGTGGATCAAAAGTTATATCGGTCTATGATTGGAAGCCTACTCTATGTGACCGCTTCTAGGCCAGATGTGATGTTTAGTGTATGCATGTGTGCAAGATTCCAAGCCTCTTCAAGAGAAAGTCACTTGAAGGCTACAAAGAGGATTTTGAGGTACTTGAAGCATACACAAGATGTTGAATTGTGGTATCCCAAGGGGGTCAAACTTTGAGTTACTTGGATATTCAGACTCCAACTATGCGGGATGCAAGATTGATAGAAAGAGCACATCGGCACATGTCAAATGCTAGGCATGTCACTTGTATCTTGGTCATCAAAGAAGTAAAATAGTGTTGCACTCTCTACCGCCGAAGCCGAATACATAAGTGCGGGTAGTTGTTGTGCTCAATTGCTTTAGATGAAAGCAACTTTGAATGACTATGGGATCAATTTCAAGCAAGTGCCATTGCTATGTGACAATGAAAGTGCGGTGGAGCTAACCAACAATCCGGTCCAACATTCAAGAACCAAGCACATTGATGTAAGGCACCACTTCATAAGAGACCATCAACTCAAGGGTGATATCGAAATCACAAGTGTTGGCACCGATGATCAACTTGCCGACATATTCACCAAGCCACTTGATGAGAAGAGATTTTGCAAGCTAAGGAATGAATTGAACATTCTTAACTTCTCAAATATGTGTTGATGCACACCCATATATGACATGCCTCTCCTTCGAGCTATACAAGGTACAAGTTGATTGACATGTCATTCATCCTTATTAGGACTTGTTAATGCATCTAGACATCAATTCATTAGGATCATTCATGAAAATCAAATGATTTGATGCTTACATAGTACCACTATTGCTTCTATACTTGATTTGATTTATTGGTAGCATATGACATATTTGTGGGCTTGCAATCCTAGTGTTTGATCTAGATCATGAACTTCCAATGTTTAGCTCAACATAGGTAAGATAACCATTCTAGGTCCTTAGGATGTGTGAACAAGCTTGTCCATGGTTTAAACCGAGTTAAATACCTTGGGGCAAGTAATCTAGATTGAACCACAACTAAGCTTCTCTCCAATAATCAAACCTTTGAGAACATCTTTTATGATAATAGATGACAAAGGGGGAGAAGTAAGTAGTAAGGAACAAAAAGAAAAATATTTTGAAAATTTTGAAAAATGAAATCACACAAGTAGGGGGAGCAAGCCTATGAATAAAGTTGTTGCATATCTTTATGCATTCATAAGTGCTTGCTTGCATATGTACTTACATTCATGATATGCTTTGTGTGGTGAATACTAGAAACTTGAATGACATGGTGCTTGAAGAACTAACATGAGTAGGTGTTTTTCATGTGGTATCTAGTTCTCTTAAGTTTGCCTCTCAAAGTGTTTCCTAGTTGTTTTTCAAGAGGTTTCTAGGCATTCATGGTGCTAAGGATGGTTTATATTGCACTCCAATTGGTATCACGCTTCAAAGGTCCATCCTACACACCTTAGCATCATTTGGTAGCATTCATTCTCCCACAATTCATATTCATGCATATGTGATCAAAATGAACCAAACTCATATATCACATATGTAGGGGGAGCTAATACTACCAAAGTGAAAATTTTCATCATACATATTTATTTGTGAAAGGTTGTCATCAATTACCAAAAAGGGGGAGATTGAAAGACCTTGTTTGGTTTTGGTTAATTGATGAAACCTATGGACTAACCCTTGAACTAAGTGTATGATCAAGATAGGGTGGTTCACCTTGATCTATGGAGCTAGATGGATGACCATATTGGATCACGTGCTCCATGGACTAAGGAAAAGAAGAAAGAGAAAAAAATGGGCTCAAGGCAAAGGTATATCATAGGGCCATTTTTGGTTTACTGATCAAGACACTATAGAGAGTGTGATCACCTTTAGGATAGATAGTCGTACTATCAAGAAGGGAAAACTCGTTTCGATTGCGGTTATCATGTGCCACTAGGTTTGCATTGCATCCATATAAAATGAACCTAACTGACATAAACATGAACTAAAATCCAAGAAATATATTGCAAAGGCTAACACAGATGAACAAAGGTATGGATCACAAGGTGTTAGCACATGGAAGCTTGGAGAAGAAGCAGCAGCTCAGTTTGGAACTCAGAGGGGCTCTGGACACAGGGTCCGGACGCAGGCAAAAGGCCGTCCGGACCATTGGACTTGCGTCCGGTAGCATACCCTAGCCCTCGGGCTTACTGGACAGAGGAACCGGACGCTGTTTAAAGTCTGGACTCGGACTTCGGTCGACCGTCCGGATGAAAGGACCTCTCCGGATGCTCTCTGCAGAGGGTCCGGACGTTGTTGTGCGTCCGGACGCAGGTCTCCGGTCATGAGTCCGGGCGTTTGGGGCTCTCTGGACCGGCTCTGTGTTGAGTCCGGACGCAAGGCGATGGTCCGGACTGTTGTACTATTGCGCGTGTCCGGAGGTGACGTGGCAGCTCCTGGTGAAGGCGCGAAGAACAGGATTCAAACTCCAGAGGGTCCGTACGCACAGCCGTTGGTCCGGACCCCCCATGCAGAGTGCGTCCGGACCGACGCAGGAAAGTGTGGAGTTGGGGCAAAACAGTTAGTTGCTTGGTGGTGACTATAAATATGTTTTGACCGGCTCCTAGGGCTCTCTCTTGCACCTCCCATTCATTCTCACTCATTGTGCTTGCTTGAGATAGCCCCCAACTCATCTCTCTTTGCTTCAATTGTATTCTTGTGAGAGTTTGAGTGAACCAAGTGCATTGATCATTGCATTGCATCTTAGTGGCACTTGGTCATCGTCATCGTCGCGGGATTTCTTGTTATTCTTGGTGTTTGCCAACACCTAGACGGCTTGGCGATTGAGGAGAAGCTTCGGCACGTGTTGGTGATTGTCCGTGGCCGGCTTCATTGATTGTGAGAGGGCTTGTACCCACCTCGGCGGAGCGCCAAAGGGTAACTCTAGTGGATTTCTCGTGTCATTGAGTTACTCTCATTGGGTGGATTCTTGTGGCGCCTGAGTTAGTGGGCTAGGCTTGTCATTGCCTATTAGCCACCGAATCACCACTTGAGTAGTCGACACAACGGGGACTAGCTTGGTGGCAACCAAGTGAACCTCGAGAGAAAAATCAATTGTCATCTTGTCTCCCGACTACTCTTTGGTGTTCATATTGTGATTGAGTATTCATTGGTATATTCTCTTCACAAGGCATCGGTATAACAATCACCTCCTCTCTTGTATTTACCTTGTTCTTATATTGCTTAGTTAGCTCTCTAGTTAGCTTGTTACCTTAGCTTGTTAGTTGTTCTTGCTAGCTCACGTTAAGTGCCTTAGGTTCTTGCTATTGATTGTTAGGCACTTAGCTAACTAGAATTGCATTGGATAGGTGGCTTTGCACCCCAAGTAGAGCTAGAGCAAAAAGCTTCGCTTAAGTGTTATCTAACCTTTTGCTCTAGTGATTTGTAGAATTTTATTAGGCTATTCACCCCCATCTAGCCATCTAGGACCTTTCAATAGTGCTAATTAACATATTTTATTTTTAATTAGTGTAATGACAAGATTAGTGTAGTGTCTATTTCTTAGTGTATAATTAGTTATTATTATTTTCAAATAATAGATATAATTAGTCAAGTATTCTCATTCATCCAATCACATCCATCCAATTAAACAGAAAAACAGCTCATCCCATCGATACAATTAAATAAACAATATGGATATCCATATTCCAAATACCATGGATAGCCATGTCTCATCCACCTTAGTCCTCAAATTAAACCCACCCTTAGAACACTTCTTGCTGCCCTATTAGCCTAGGCTGCCAAGTTGAGCTGAAATTTAAATCGTTGTTTGATATGTTTTCATCAAACACAGTGATCTTTCTATCCATATAAACCATTAGCACCTATTAGCAACTTCATCAAACTAGCCAATATGACTAATAAGTAAACATCATCTAATTAATAATTAGCAGGTCTATTTACATGTACTAGCACTAGTTTTAGCTACTATCTTTTAATGGTAATGTATTAAAAAGATCCTAATAAAATTTTGCATCATTTCAAGTTTCATCCTCAACTTTGGTTGCAACAGGCTAGAGCTCAAAGTCAGAAAGAGCCTACTCAAACAAAGCGCACCTCTCGCCTGAGTTAGTTCTAGGCAAGAGTTTTCTTTCCATTCACTTACTTAAGGGATCCAAAGAGACAAATATAAACCGAAATGTAATTACACCTTCGATTCAATAAAAGCAAAACTATTGTTGCAAATGCTATACTTTTATAAATTACTACAGTTGTAGTCTTATTTAAAAGGAGCTTAGCTTATGATCTGTTTGACACCGCTCCACAACATGCACTCTGTGGTTAGAGTTGGAGCTCATTTTCACGGTTTTACGTCTATACACGCTAAAAACAAACTTTGAGTCCCCTTCTCACCACGAGGGTGTTTGGTCTGGCTTCCCCTGTGGAGGGAAGAGAGAAGCCGGAGCGAGAACCATACCAAACAGACCATTCATTTATGCAGAAGTTTTCCAAATGAGCGTTCATAGCTTAGAGCATCTATTTGAGTCTTTTTAAATCTCACTCTTTAAATTATTATTAGTAGGTTAATTTACATAAGAATCGTTTTCATCATCTCTTTTGCTCTCCAATAATTTTTTTATATCTTATATATACTCTAAAGAGTTATCTTGTTTTTTATTTTTGGTTTATGTACTTGGATAACCAATTAATGAAGTTGTTAGGATGTTTTTTTTTTACCAAAATTTCTGTCAGCGGAAGTTCCGTGACGCGCTCTCTCGTTGGCATTGTACAACTCCACACGAATCTTCCTGACGGACAGCTTTTTTTTTTTACCGTGTTACAGTAGGCAGTACACCATTTGCAACTTTCCTTCCAATTCCAAGTAAACCCTCCTCCCCTCCTGTGTGGCGGTTCTAGCTTTCTAGGCTGCTGCAGCGATGCTTGCACGGTTGGAGTTGGAGCCACCACGGACTCCTCACAGGCCAACAGGTGCTGCTTGCACGGCTTGTTCACGCAAGCTCTGCTGCAACAGCACACAAGAGCCCGTCGGGGCCGCCTGCCTGCCTGCCTGATGGTTGCCGCACCGCACCAAACAAGAGAAACAGATCGCAGGACAGGCTATACAGTACTGTAGGTAGCTGCAGAGGAGCACTGGTCACCTCCGCCTCCGGGCTTCACTGCACTGGTAGGGCGACGCGGCGGCGGCGGCGGCAACAGCGATGGCGCGCGCATGCTGTACGTAGGACGAGGACCACCGTACCAGCGCGCGTTCCGCCGCGTCGAAATCGCGCGAGCACCTAATAACGTGACCAACCGTGTACCGCTCTGAAAGGCAGCCAGCCAGAGCCAGCCGTTTGCCATCTGAATGATGCGTGTGCGTGCCATCGTCCCGTCCCGTACGGCCGTACGCATGGATTATGCTGCAGCTGATTGTTGAGATGAACAAGTACAGCCTAGCAGAGTTTGTTGTTGGTCCACGCGTGTTGTGGTGGACACGACAAGTATCAGGCCAGGCGCAAACTGAAAGATCCAGCGATGACTTTTTTTCTTTCTTTTCTGGAAAAACACCATGGAAACGGAATTCTGAAGTTATGTTTGCACAAATTTCGTTTTCGATTTGTTTGGTTCCGCTGTCTTTGCACTAAAAAGGCTGTTCTTTGCAAGTCAGTACAGTACAGGGAATCCGCTATGGTAGAGTTGGACCGGGTTCAGGTTTCAGGACAATCAGCTTGAGATAGATTAACCCACTGGTTTGTTTGTTCTTTGTTCTTTCTTCTACTGCAATGTTGCCTTTGTCACTGCAACCAAAAAAACAAACATTCAGTACCTTCAGATCCACTGCGCTGTTTTTTTTTTTTTAATCTTTCATTGAGACATTCAGGGTCTGTTTGGAACGTAAGATTTTCGCAGGAATCACGCAGGAATTTCACAGGAATCAGTTCATTTTCATAGGAAAAACGCAAGAACGAGAAAAAATTCTCGCGTTCCAAACATAGCCTCAGTAACTTCAGATCCACCGCACTGGAAAAAGAAATAGTATTAAACATCCATCTTGCGTTACTGATTGATGGATTGGTGTTTCTCAAGAGAATCTCTCGAAGGTGGGGGTCACAGTAGCTTACTGTTAGTAATTCTTCTGCCTCCCTTTACCGACACTGTCAAACTTGCCCATGCAATTCCCAATACTGTACACTATGCTTAGCTGTGACAGAGTTGTAAGGTGTCCCTGCATGAAAACCACTCCAATAGCAATTCGAAGCACAAACTCATGGATAAGGATTTAGGGTCTGTTTGTAACGCAGGAATTTCACAGAAATCGCGTAGGAATTTCATAGGAATCAGTTTATTTTCACGGGAAAAAACGTAGGAATGGGAAAATTTTCTCGTGTTCCAAACGGGACCTTAGAGGTGTATATATATTTGGCCACTATCCAATCCTAAACCTTGTCTCGCTACGGAACCCAAATTATTACACTATTTAGACTTCAACAATATGGGACCATGCTAGTACAGAAACATCACACCATCAATATTGCACTTGCACCGCTGAATAAAAGAAAGCTCAAAGAGCAGTGCCCTCCTCTGCTATTAGTTCAAACGTAATACTCTTGAAATTAATTCAGTTATAAATCAGAAAGCACCTGAACACTTGTCGCGAAGTAAAACGTCTCATGACTCAATATGAACAGTTTATTTCCAATTGGATTGGATAGGGTGGGTCATGACTACAAAGAGAAGATACCGTCACTAATTGACCCTCGTTGTTCCATCAATGATTAATTTCAGTTTTGGTGGCTTGTACGTCACATCACACCAAACGCCCCAAAATTATGCCTAAATTATTCAGCTTCTTTTTCCAAGTTTCTACTTGCACAGACCCAATTCAGCTTTCCCTTTAAGCTCAAAAAAAGAAAAATCAGCTTTCCCTTTAGTATATTCACAGAATTCTCCCCTGGTCCACAACTCATCATGTGTCATAAATCCAAAGCCAGCAAAGCCCCCCACATACCATGGACCATCAGGTGCAACTGAAAGGGCGATTCCGTAATTTCCCCACCAGAAGAAGAGATTCTGCCGGTGCCGGATCAGCTGAGCTAACCACCTGCCGGTTCTTGTCTCGTCGTCTGTAACTTGGCAAGTAAGCAAGTCGTCACCCGTCAGCCACCAGCAAGTCTCACCAGGCAACTCGTTAGGCTATCCATCCATCCATCCATCGTCTTGCTCGTCCAAGAAAATCGAGAACTGAGGCAGGCGTCCTCCTTCTCTTCCTCCCGTCGTGAATTCCACGCTGGTTCAGCGATGTCGACGGAGCTCCTGACGAAATTCCTCACGTAGGCCTTTCTTGCCTGAAATTTGGTGCGGGTGCCGGGCGACTCTGTTCCTTGAAGAAGGCTGTGCTGGGCTCATCTGTTGTTTAATTTTACTTTATTGCAGATTGCTGTTCGGGTATGCCATGCCAGCGCTGGAGTGCTTCAAGGCGATCGAGCAGCGGCCCGGCCGGGCAGATCAGCTCCGCTTCTGGTGCGAGTATTGGTAATGATTCAGAAGTCTTTTTCTTTCGGTGGTCGATCCGCTTTAGCTTCATGTGATTTCATTTCCTCAACTGGGTCGAATTGCTACTAATAGAGGGTTGGATACTTGGATATATCGAACCTGGTGCTCATCCACAAAAGGGGATCGGTTTCTTCTATCTAGTAGGTATAGTGTTGTTTCGCTTAAGTGAAATTCAGTAGCAAAGTGTTGTTTACCCCCTTCTATGAATCAAAGAATTCCCCTCAAAAAAAAATCAAAGAATTATGTAAAATAAATTCAGTAGCAAATCCGATTCTCCTTTTATGATATTAATTAAGGATTATATGTAGCAAGTTCGTACTTGGGATAAATAAGCACAGCATCTTCTAGTTCGTTGCTGAATTTTGTCTTTGTGGTGGTTGACTTCAGACGATAAACTGAAACTGAAAGTCCGCAGTATCATAACGTTCACTTTTGGGGTCTGGGTCTTACTAAGTTTGACTAATTTCAGCAATCTTGCAGGATCATCCTAGTCCTCCTTGTCATGTTCGACGAAATTGCTGGGGTTCTCATTTCTAAGTAATCACCAAAACACAAATCTGAAAGTCATCATGTTCCTTCAGAAAAGTGGCAGTGGTCTGACGATTTCCCTCCTCGATTCCTGTCACAGCATTCCAATGTACTACGAGCTGAAGCTAGCCTTCCTCGTCTACTTGTGGTACCCAAAGACAAGGGTGTGTACAATAAACACTTCTGTCTGCAGTTCACCAACCAAAAGATGTAGCTGTGCATATACAGATATATACTTTCAAGCTGTTGCCTGTTGACCAAATCTCTGAACTGAATGTTGGTGTGCTCTGAACTAGGGAACGGACATCGTGTACGAGACCTTCCTCCAGCCGCTGGTGATGCAGTACCAGCCCAACATCGAGGCCAGGCTACAGTACCTGCGTGCCAACGCCGGCGACATCCTCGTCTTCTACCTCAAGAACTTCACCGAGAGGGGCTACGAACTCTTCCTCCGGGTGCTCGACTACGTCCGGTCGCAGCCATCCAGAGGGTCAAGAACACGGGTACACTAGCTTCTTCACCAATTTGTCTATATGTTTCACTCCTCTTCAGAGGTTAGTGCAAGTGTTGTGATTATTTCCAATGGTGCAGAGATTCTTCTCGTTCCGAGGGGAACGGGCGGAGAGGCCAAGCTTCGCCGATGACTATGCCACTGGCGGCGACCGGAGGGATGGGGGAAGGCAACGCCGGCCACGCAGTGGCTACTAGTAGACCAAGTAGTCACTGGATGTATAGGATGTGCACAGAAACAGAAACGATTATTACTCGTATAGGTTTATTAGGTAGGATCAAATAGAGCGAACCACGGAACCACTGAGAACCAGATTGATTTGAACACATGTGGCTTATGGACAAAAACTTGTAGCATCCACTGGAAACATAGATAGCTTCTTATAAATTTTCTATTCATATTGTCAGCAACCGTCTCTTCCCATGCTTCTTGCAGTGCCGCATAGTGGTTTTGCAGCAATTAAAATCAGGGGATTATGGCCAGAATTTTCCTAGGCATTTTATAGCACATCACTCTTAGGATGTAAATCTTCGCAGCTTCATCAGGATTCTGTCTTTTCAAGGGTAGGAAACCTTTGATTATTTGAGCAAGTATATTTACCATCTGACATTCTGATCTCAATGAGCTCATTGGTAGCAATTATGGCATTAAACAAATCAGAACAATAATATCTGTTAATTGTAATTTGTAACATGTCATATTGAATAGAGAAACTTTGGAAGTTCTGCACAAAATTGCAAACACTGAATCCTCAAAGAGACTCGCGAATACAAGCAACGTCATAAGGGATAAGGTGATGTACTGAACAGCAGAATTGGTAAAGGGTTCACTGACGGAAAATCGAGATAGAAACCAAATATTCCTAGAAAAGGTCACTTTTCAAACTTAAAAAACACCAGCAAGTCAACGTGAGCCCATCATTGACAAAAGCATTACTGTATCATGCCAACTCACTAAAACTGTGTTAGTAACAGCTGAACATAGTGAAAAGATGTTTCCTATCTACAGTATGCAAAAAGGCAACCGATTCCTAGGAACAGAAGAATGGTGATCCTTCAAGGCAGTCATGACTGTCAACCATTACGATTGACCTCACTCAGAACCCACATCAACACCCTTCTTTGCTAAAAATTCCTTTGCCTCCACAATATCCTGCATAATACGTCAATCTCAGACAGAATAAAACGACGTATGGTCATACAGCCAAAACAAAAACCATTTAGCAATCAGCATGGATTTCTTTGTCATGATCTGTATGAAGATCCATGAGATGTACTTCAAAGATAGCTCAAGACGTTTCCAAGGTTCCTCAGTTTAGTCATGGATAGATTAAGCAAAGAAATTTAGTGCCTAGGACTAAAATAGCTAACCTGTTGCAGTAGTACAGCTTCTTGAGGACAAGTTGGGAAGAACATAAGTCCAAATCCAACCATAAAAAGGCCGTAGCATCCAAGAGCCACTACCAAATAGATGGGAAGCTGAAACAACATCAATCAAATGCATAAACAAACTACTAATTGCCTTGCACTATTTTTTAAAAGATATTTACTAGCAAAAATCAGTGACACTGACCAGCCAAGTATAACTTCGAGGAACTGTTGAGGTTTCAAGTAGAGCAATCCAGATAGCTGAGATTGCTACAAGTATTGCAGCAATCTTGAATATGTGCTTCATTTGGGAATGAGGTGCTTTCCTGTCATAAAAGAAAAAAAAATAAAAGGATGACAAACAAAACATAGCTGATACGATTACTTATTCCTAACATACAAGCTGTTACACAACTTAATTATGTTCATGCTGCTGCTGGTGGGTTTAGTTGCATGCAGTACTCTAGATTGATTTAAGCTGGGCAAAATGTAGACCTTTGAGAAGGATACACTGCTGGAGGGGAACCATAAATGCTGGCACCTAGAGCATTACAGTTGCGATTCAGGTGGTTAACGAATAGGTACAATACACGAGTGGTGATCCTATGCACCTTTTCTTTGAGCAGCAGGTAAACATGTGAATTACTGTGGGAGCCTACATAATTTCATGAACAGATCTAGGTCATTCAGCAGCATCAACATAATATGTGGTTTTGTGCTATCAATGGTCAGACAGAGGCCCTGTTTACCATAAACTCGACTCTGGATTACAATTTGGGAACTCAGTTTCGCACAGCAGGCAGGGAAGATAAGGGGTGGGAATACCTGATGGGTGCTCGTCGCCAGCAAAGGGAGGCCTCGGCACCTGGTGTAGGGCGGCGTTAGCCCACCGCATCGCAGAGAAAGGGTAATTCGGGCCAGTCGGAGCACTACTCAGATCTTTGAGAATTGAGAGACTGTTGGAGCGAGGAAGCAGGACAGCGGGCGAGGAAGATAGCATGGCGGCTGTGTTGCGAGGGGAGTTTGAGAGGGAAAACGAGGGCGGCGTCGAAAGTGACAGTCGGCACTGCCGATATGCGCCATGCGGTGCTGGCCCCGATGGTAGTCTCTGCACACGCTTTCCTTTTCGGTTTCAGGATTCATTTCCGGTTTGGGGACCTTTGGTTGGGGTCGCTCGTGGCCTCGCGTCTCGCCTGTAGCCCCATACTGAAGGAGCGGAGGCCTGAGGGAGGGGGCTCCAGGGGTCCCCGGTCCTCCTTTGCCTGCTGGTGCAGTGGTGCTGGGTAGTGCCAGGGGGGGGGGGGGGTAAGGGAGTTTCTTTTCTCTTTTTTTGAAATTGATATAATATTATCTATGGTAGAGACCTAATTTCAAACTGAACTGAAAGAGACGAACTGAGATCAAAAGTCATTAAAAATTTAGCTTGTTTTTCAAACGATGTCATCAGAGTAATAATTTCTAAACGAGCTAGCTCAAAAGGCTGACTGTCACAAGAAAGGAAAATGATGCTGTGTGGAATGGTTGTTTTCTAACTTTTTTTAATTGAGGGAAAATCAGAAGATGCAGTCGTTTCTTTCTTCGTGCTTAAGGGCTGAGCATGCCCAATAAAGAGGTTGCCCTCGATACAAACTCTTCTATCTTATCAATCTGCCTCTAATACCCCGCGTGATATTAAGACGTCAGATACTATCACATAGAAACAAACAGAAACAATTACTCGTATAGGCTAGGATCAGATCAAGCAAACCATTATGAACCAGATTGATTTGAACACAGGTGGCTTATGGACAAAACTTGTAGGATTCACTGGAAACATAGATAGTTTCTTATATATTTTCTATTCATATTGTCAGCCACCATCTCTTCCCATGCTTCTTGTTTGATCTTTTTTTTTTTTTTTTTGTTCTTGGAAATTTATGACCAGCTGGTCTACATAGACCCATTTCTAGATATGCTCTCCTAGCATTATCCCTAATGTCACGATGGAACTAATCAACTTGTTTTCTAAGCCCCGGATCAGCAACTATTTCATCCATATTGAGTCCAATCTGTGGTCTTTTCTGCTCAACCCGGCTCTCTTTAGTTACAACACTACTTTTTGACACATCTTTCTTAGCATAATACTTTTCCATTCTAGCCTTTTATACCCTAGATATGAAATGTTGCAAAGTAAAATGTGATTATTAGAAAATCAAACAAAAATAAGGCATCACCGCATCAGTATTCAGTAGCGCCTTGGGGCTGGGGGCTGAGGCTCTCACCTGACTCAGCTCTCAGCTGCAGCAGGTTGCACTGCTTCTGTCCTGCAGTTGGAGGCGGCGGGGGGCAGGCCGGCAGGGTCGCAGGGCGCCGGCCGGGACGTACGGGGGCGCGGCCGCGCCGGACCGGGGCCGGCTGACGCGGGCGCCTGCGCTGCGCCGCCTGCGCGTGCGAGGGGGAGAGGCGAGATCGAGACGGACTGGGCCACTGGGGAGGGGATTTCGCGTCTTCGCGACTCGCGAGAGAGAGGCAAGACGGGGCGAGCGGCGGGACTGCGGGAGGCAAGCAGCCAAGCAAGGGTGGGCTAGGGCCTAGGGTTCAGGAGTTGGTGGTGGGCTGAATTCGTATTTTTCTGAAAAACTGCTCTTGTAACTTGGGCCGCGCTTGAGCTGCAGCCCGGGGCCCATATCCGCCCCTGGTTGCCGTATATTGCACCCGATACAACAATTTCTTGCATGTATTAATCCCCACAAATAGGCAGTACCATTGATGAACTCAACATAGGTTCAACTACATTTGTGTGCAAATCTATAAAGATCTTTAACCTCTCACTATGCTACTATAAATCTTCAGTGTCCGATTTTTTTTTTGCTTTGCATATCATTTTTTCTCTTGATTACCTGAATTAGCATATCCTATATTCACACTAAAAATAATTTAGGACATTGTGTTCGCCAAGATTGCAAGGAGAAAGAGCGATCATTTGTCTAGTCAATTATGCACGAAGCGCAGGCTGCGGTGGAGGACCTTTATAGCTTAGAGGTGGTTAAGATTAGTAGAAGTCAAAATAATGTAGCTCACGAACTAGCTCATTTTGCTCTTCGGTCAGGTAGTAGTCAGGTCATTTTTGGTTCTTTTCCTGAGTTTGTTCAGTCTCTGGTCGCCCTGCTTGTGGATCGGGCTAAAATGGGTTAAACAATTTGGGTTGTGCATCAATTAGCTTTAGGCTGGGGACAATAGGTTTCACATGTGTTGTGGGCTGGATTGGCTCGGGGTCAAGAAGGTAACGGATTGGGCTGGTTACTATTTTCCACTTTCTAAATATATTTGCAATCCACGGGTCCTAATGGGTTCTGGTGAATGGTTTCCACGGGTGGTAAGGCGGACGTCCATGGTCCACTCCACTCTTTGCCTGCTTACTGCTTACTGCACGCAGCGCTTCTATGTTCCTCAATCCTACTCTAATTTACGTGCGCAGGTAACAAATGCCAACAAACCGTGGGTTTGGAAATTAATATCTAATGGATTGGATCCATGGGTTGTCAAATGGATTGAGTTGGTTTGATTAAAAAGGAGATCACACATAGGAGAAGTTCGGTTTCCACACTGTTTGGGCTGGTTTAATTTGGTTTATCAAAGTTGGCCGGGACCACTTGGATTGGTGTGGGTATAGATTGGATTGCCACCCACTTGCAGGGCGAGTCTCTGGTCTGTAATGATATGATTTGATTTTTAATAAAGTTTTTATTTGCAAAAAAAAAAAAGATTGCAAGATGTGGACTCGCTCTTGAAAGTTGCGGAGGATAGATGAGTTGTTACACCTGGAATTAGATTTGCAGGGCCAAAAGTTCATGAATTATCTCCATGAAAAACTGGCTAGGCCTGACAGCTGAGGGGTGAGGGCCTTTTGTTCTTGCGGGAACTGATAAGCGGATGAGGAACCGCCCGTGATTCTTGTTGGTTCCAGCCAGCCTGGCCTAAACCCAAATTACCCGATCTAAATTCGGACAGTGATTTTGATTACTCAAAATTAGTTTGGGTAATTCAAATAATATCTTTCAGTACCCAAACTATCTGAACTATCCGAAGTTTTGTACGTATATTTATATTTATCATGTATTGTTAGTTGAATACTTAAACTTATCACTTTATTAAAATATAATCCTCTCTTCTTAAACAAATGACTATAATATATTATTCTCTGTAAATTGTTATTGAAATTCTATACATTTGGTGTTGAAATTATTTATAAATTGCCACTAATTTTTTATCTAGTTTGTTGATTTATGTAAATTCGGTTAAATCGGGTAATATTTGAACCCAAATTATCGAGTACCCAAAAATGCAGATAGTGTTTTTTCGAAGTTAATATCGGATAACAATTTTCATTACTCGACCAGAAAAGATTGGATAACCCAAACACGCAGGTTGAGGTTCCAGCCAAAGGGGGTGTTTGGTTCCCTGACTTATTTTTAGTCCCTTGTCACATCGAATGATTGGTATCAATTAAATAAATTAAATATAATTTATATTATAAAACTAATTACATCGTCATGTAGTACTTCACGAGACGAATCTATTAAGTCTAATTAATCCATCAGTAACATATGTTTACTGTAGCACTATATTGTCAAATCATAGACTATTTTATATTAATAGATTTGTTTCGCAAAATAGTTTTCGGCTAACAAATTAGTTTAAATAGTGTCTAAATATCCGATGTGACAGTGATTTTTTTTAGTCCTGTAAACAAACCTGCCCAAAGTCGAACGGGTGAGCTGAACCCGCACAACAAGGCGCAGTTATGGTAGGTGGTTACTGGGCTCCCAAAGATTCCCCGCACGGGCCGCACACCGAGACGCAGCAAAAAGATTCGGAAGCGAGACGGCCTCCTCCTGCAGCTGCAGCCAGGAGCACAGGAGGTGGCACTGACAGGTGGAGACATCACTCGTGCCCCATGCCAGCCTGCCTGCGTCTACTCACGTGTAGTGCAGCACAGAGCGCCTGCACGGCACTAGCAGCACTTTGCACGGTGCCGCAGGAGTGCCACGCTGTTGACACGACACGGGCGGTGACGGGCCGCAGGTGAACCAGCGCCAGCACCACCCTGACGGCGGCATCGGCGTATCGACCCCGGGCCTCACGCGCGCGTAGAAATGCCACCGGTTCAGTCACGAGACCGGCGCTGCCCGCCCGAGGCCAAAACCTCAGCCTCGCTGTCCGCCCAACCCGCCGCCGCCGCCCAGCTTCGCCTCGCGATTCCCCTGATCTCTCGCAAGTCGTCACGGACTCGCGCGCCTCCACCTCCATCCTCCAGGCCGTCTTTAATCCAGCCTCCCTCTTCCGACCGGAGTGAGTTGGTTCCAGGAGCACACAACACAACAGACAGTTCCGCTCGCTTCGCTGTAGCCCAAGAACTCGTCCTCGTCGTTCCGTTCCAAAAAGATCCAGCAATGAAGGGCATGAGCCCGATGGAGATGGCGCCGTCGCCGCCGACAGGCGCCGGCAAAGCAACCTCGCACATGTCGATGATGCACATGTCCTTCTTCTGGGGCGACCGCGCGGTGGTGCTGTTCCCGGGGTGGCCAGGCGCGCGCGGCGCCGGGGCGTACCTCCTCTGCCTCCTCTTCGTGCTCGCGCTCGCCGCGCTCACCGAGGCGCTCGCCGCGGCCTCCCGCTACGTCGCGCGCCGCGGCGCCGGTGCTGGGCGCGTCCCGGCGTCCTCGGCCGCGCTGCTCACTGCGGCGCACGCAGCTAGGATGGGCACGGCGTACCTCGTCATGCTGGCCGTCATGTCCTTCAACGGCGGCGTGCTTCTCGCCGCAGTGGCTGGCCATGCGCTCGGGTTCCTCCTTGCGCGGAGCAGGGTGCACTCTGCGGGCGGTAGTGCCGCCGCCGCCGCAGCACGTGACCACGGCGTCCACCCTCCGGATGGCTCCAAGGCCTAGGCTGCAGTGCAGTGCAATTGCACTTGGACTCTTATCTTAAACAAATGACTGTCTCGTGTCGTCTGTTATTGTAGGCATCTGAAAATTCAGGATATTCTGTCTATGCTGCTCAAATGCTACTGTGTCATCTCCCTGTCTGTCTATTGTGTTATGGATTATTACTCTGTGTTGTAAAGATGGTATGATGCGTTAAGTTTCCAACTGAATTGAGTACAACGTTGTATCTGCATTGAAGAACAATAATTTCTATTTCTTTTTTACAATTATATATAATGTGCTGGTATATATACACACGCTGCAAGCGCATGATAGCTCAATCTGTGGCGGATATAAGTTTCGTCGAATTTTCAGCCACCGTAGCAGCTTTTTAACGATTCCGGAGGCTCCTGTAATCCTCTTCCTTCCACGGTTTCAGCTCTGGTAGTCGCCAAATATTCCCTACTGTGGGTTTCCGTCACCAAAGATAAGAAGATGCTATGTGCTGGTTCTCCAAGATTTTTTCGCAGCGAGAATAACTAGAGCATACTATGCCTGTTGCTGCAGAATCATAAATGATTTTTAGATAAATTTGTTATAGGACACTCTATAACGATGGTATTTACTAATATACAACTAGTTAGTATTGTCTTTGCTAAAAGACACGCTCCAATTGTAACTTAGAGCATCTCCAAGAGGTATGCTATTCTTGTTCTGTATTGTATATTTAGACTTTTATAGAGAAAATCGAACTCCAACAGATCTTCTATTTGGTTTTTTATAATAGCAAGTATGTTATTTCTGAAATCCCGTTGGGCATAAATAACAAGCGAACTTATTTGCCATCTTGTGATGAGAAATAACAAGTCTATTGGAAAACTCTTATTTTTTTAAAACTTCTATATTTTTTTAAAAAACTAAACTATATAATTTAGCTATTTATTTTACCATATCTGTTGGAGATGCTCTAATCGGCTCCTTAGACGCTATAGCTATTAAAATAATATATTTTATTTAGGAGTATAGGACAGAGCGTGTACAACCTTTAGTAGTTATTTAAAAAAATATACATTTTTCATATGAAGTTAGATAAAGATGAACTTTATATCAAAATTATACCGCTCAATGAGATCTGATTTGGTAGTTTCATGAGATAAAATAGCAATGGTATGGAGTCTCATACAAGTTTGGGTTGTGACTTGTGAGTCCGGGATCACAGGATAGAAAAGAGCATGAGGGTATTGTGGGAAGTAAAAAAAAGTTGGTTGGAAGAATGATTTCTCTCTTTAATAGTATAGATATAGATATAAATATAGATATATACTAGATATGTTGAATTAACGGTTAAACTCAAATAGGATGATTTGTGCACTAAACTTACAAATACAACAACAATTTTATGGTTAAAATCCTTATTTTTCATATAAATCTATGGTCATAAGTTAAGTTCCTATTTTATATTTAAATTTTGTATTTTGCCTTTATTCTCTTCTCTCGCTAAACAGACCTTTTTACAACATAAGAAAATCGGCGCATGCTTATATTGAACTGTATAATCAATTCTTTATGCAATGTCTATGTGCAAGAAAAGTGTAATTTTGTATGAAAATTTATTAAAGATTAAATGACTATTATACGCAGCTATTGCAAGGTTCATAAATATGGACGACGATCCAAATGCTCGTGTGACCTTTGTAGTTCGATTATATCTATATCTATATCTATATCTATATCTATATCTATATCTATATCTATATCTATCTCTATCTCAATCTTTTTTTCTTCTCTAATACTAAAGAGGCAAAATTTCAGGCTTTTTTTCGTCCATCCATTATTTTTAGGTCCGTCTCTCTCTAACTACCGGATAATGAAGGGTTACTTCTGTCTGGTTCATTATTTTTAGGTCCGTCTCTCTCTAACTACCGGATAATGAAGGGTTACTTCTGTCTGGACTTGTATATATAACATGTGCCCTTATACGAGTTAGAATAACTCTTGTCTAGCGCGATAGAGAGTTCGATTACAGATAAGATTTCTTAACAACCTTAAAAGTTAGGAGTTCTAATTGTAACCCAAATAGAACTATAAACCATTTATCCTATTACGAAACACATAGGACTTTCATGTAGCATAAAACGAATTCTAATCCAAATAGAATTAGGATAATATATATCTATATATTATTCTATATGCCTAATATATATTAATTAAATAGGTAAAATTTCTCCACCTATTTTTTTTGGTATGGCCTTCCCTTACTAATTCCGTGAATGTAAATGTCTCTATTCGTTTGTCTACTACAATCCTCCTATTTTTATAGATAAGAATTGAACATAAGTTTAGTTAAAAATCATATTCTGATCCAAATAGAATACCCTCAAGTAAGATGAATGTTGACGGTAATTATGAGTTATTTTATCACCATCAAAATACCGTCAACATCCTCATATTCGAAGGAAAACAAGCATAGCCTGAACTTATTTTACCCAATAACTAGTTCCACATATCACATGACTATTTGAGTGCAGGTAATGACAAATGGAGACATTTGGGAGTTAGTGGGCCCACTTAAGGGGTCGGGCGACCTCCCTGTGGGGCCACTAGGCCTCCCGAGCCCCCATGATCCATAAGAGACCTACTAGAGTGAAGATTCATCCTTGGATCTTCTCTGTGCTTCTTCTCAACGGCTCTAGATCAAAGCATGAGGATACATGGGCCCACAAACTATCTCGGAAAAATACAAAACTATTGCCAAGGTGTCTATGACCTATGGTCCATGCTCCACACGAAAGATGGAGGCCAACGACCCCAACTCACGGTCGGTCGACCGCCTAGGTGGGGCCAGAGACCACCCACAGGCCTCCTGACCAGTGGGGTCAACTTCTAGAAGAAATAGGCAGGGCCACTGTAGGGTCAAGATGGCGGACTAGAGGGGGGGTGAATAGTCTTTTCTAAAACTTAAACGCTCAGGCTAACCGAATCAAATGCGGAATTAAAACTATCGGTCTAGCCAAGTCTACACCTCTCTATCTATTACTCTAGCACCTAGCAAAGTATACTAATTGGGCTTACTAAGGTGCTAAGCTAGGAAGCTCACCTAAACAAGTCTAGGTTGCAATGTCACACAAATCTAAGCAACTAGTACTCTAAGCACAAAGGGAGCTCCTACACATACTAGTAAGCAAAGCACAAAGCACCTAAGCTCACTAGCAACACTCAATAGCAAGGCTACACAAGCCTAACTAGAGAGCTCAGCTTACTTAGCTACACAAACTAAGCAATGTGACTAACAAGGCTACACAAGCCAATTAGCCACTCAAGAGCTACTTCTATGCTACACAAGCTAGAAGGTAACTAGGCAAGCTACACAAGCTAAACTAGTTACAAGAGCAACAACTACTCACTAGCACAAGTATATGAAAGTAAATACAAGCTAGTGATTTGGAGAATGCAAACCACCGAGAAGATGTACAAGGTTGACACGGTGATTTTTCTCCCGAGGTTCACTTGGTCGCCACCAAGCTAGTCCCCATTGTGTCGACCACTCACTTGGTGATTCGGCGACTAATAGGCGTTCACAAGCCTAGCCCACTAACTCGGGCGTCGCAAGAATCTACCCACAAGTGAGGGTAGCTCAATGACACGCTCAACTAGAGTTGCTCTTCGCGATCTCCCGCGGGGCGTGCACAATACCCCTCACAAGCACTTCTCCGAAGCGCCACACAATCTTCTTGCACGCTTCGATGGATCCTCAATTCACCAAGCCGTCTAGGAGATGGCAACCTCCAAGAGTAACAAGCACTCCGGCTTGCAACACGATCACCTAGTGCCACACGATGCAATCTCTCAAAGCAACGCACTAGAAATCGCTCTCTCACTCAATCAGATGAACACTATCGAAGTATGAGTGAGTTAGAGGGCTCCCAAACCAAGCACACTAGAGGCAACAAATGCCCAAGGTGCTCCTCCAGCCCCAAGGGACGGCCAAGGGCTATAAATAGCCACACCATCGAAACTAGCCGTTTTGCCCACTCACTGGGCCTTCCCGCATACCTCCGGACGCAAGTTCATAGGGGGTCCGGACCATCACGCGCGCGTCCGGACCCTCCTAGTCATTTGAATTCGCCCGTTGGCGCGCTCACCGCGCTCTGCCACGCGTCTCCGGACGCTACTGTTCACTGGGTCCGGACTCAACGCCTCCTGCGTCCGGACCTCTACTCCAGAGAGCGCCAGACACCGGACGCGCGTCCGGATCCCTTCGTCCGGATGGCAAACAATGGCCCTAGCATCCGGACTAGCGTCCGGAGCTCTTTCCCGAGCCAAACCGAGCTGCCTCTTCTTCCTTGCTTCTCATGTGCTAACACAAATGTGCTCTTCACCTTGTGCAAGTGTGTTAGCATTTTCACAATCATTTTCAAAGCATTTTTGACTTGCTTCTCACCACGCCACTCGATCCTAATTCATCACAAAGTTAGATCGATTATGGTGGCACTAGATAACCGATATGCAAACAAGTTTGCTCCTCTTGATATTACGGCTATCTATCCTAAACCCGGTCATATACTTCTCTACACACCTATGACTAGTGAAATGAAATGCCCTATGGTTATACCTTTGCCTTGCGCATTCCATTTCATCTCCTTCTCCAATGTTGATGCAACACATGCACCAACCTATCACCAAAAGATATGATCCACTTCATATTATCACGTGATCGTATTGGTTCATCGATCTTGACCTCACTTGCTCTTCACCGTTGCGTCGGTCCATCGGCGCCAAGCATCACCCGCTTGCCCTTCACACTTACAACCGGTCCATCAAGCCAAGCCTCATCTTGATCTTCTCCACCTTGATCACATGACTCCATGTCATGTCTCATGTGCAATAAGCTCCTTCATCACACAATCATATGTGAACTAATCTCCTGTGTATATATCACTTAAACACATATTAGTTCACCTAGGTTGTCACTCAATTACCAAAATCACATAGGAACTCTCAATCTCCCCCTTTTTGGTAATTGATGACAACTCTACAAAGATATGGAATTTAAGATTATTTTTGGATATTATGCCATTTATCCAACATTTAAGCTCTATACCAAAATTTGGATAAATGCCACAAAGTCCGACTTGGTAGTGATAGCTCCCCTTACATGTGTGCTCAACAAGATTTGTTTTAAGCCTTGCACACATACATAAGTAGGAGTTTTGGAAGTGCTAATACTACTAAGTGATGCTAAGGGTTATAGGATAAACCTTTGAAGATACTCATTGTAGTTCCACTTGAAGTTCATCCTTAGCACCACCATGGTTAGCTAGATAGCATCAAAAACACTAGAAACCTTGTGAGATCAACATTATAAGCAAGGTTTCTAGATACCACTTATTAGATCAACTATGTAGCTTACCAACCTATGCATGTTAGTTTATCAAGTCATCATTCAAATCCTATAACTAGCATACACCACACAAGCATGCATATAAAGATAAGACTTATGCAATATGCAAGCAAGCACATGAATATGCACATATCAAATGCAATCAATCAAGTTCATGAGCTTGCTCCCCCTACTTGTGTGTATCTCTTAGTCCAAGACTTTGATCCTTTGATCTTGTTCCCTTGTCCATGTCCATGTCTCTTTCCCTTAGTGCATGTCCATTCACTAATATATCTTTGTTCACTAATCTCTCCCCTTTTGTCATCAATTTCCATAAAAGGTAACACTTCTTTATTGATGCAAAGGTTGCACTAGGGTAGATGGTTGATACTTTTTGATGGACACTAACGTATATGTATTGGAATGACTCTTCATGTAAGATCATTGACCATTATACCATTGAGTAGGGCAAATCCCTTGTGGTCAAAGCAAATGTCATCTAAATAAGCTTTCTAAGCAAGAGAACTAGAATTTGATCACTTAAGGCTGAGGATCACTTGTTTGCTTGTAGGATATCACTTGTGAGATTACCACTTGTAGAATTACTTGAATTAAACACATGTGGGCTATCTCAAGTATGCTAGAACTAGACATCTTTTGCAAGTACCAATATGAAGGTTGATACTATTTGAAAGATTAACATAAGTCTAGATACCACTTGTAAGTTGCATCTTGATATCCATTTGCATAGTTGTCTTGTGCTTGAACTAGATTCATCTTCATGAGCTTCTATGTTGGACTTGAACTAAAAAGAATAGCATAAGCTTTCAAGTCCGGTTTAAACCCTCTCTAAGCTTGTTCCACACGCATGGAGCGGTTATCTTATAGAGGTTGTACTTGTCACTTATAGAATCCAAGAATAGATCAAGTACTTGGGTTTACTAGCTCATGAACAAACTCATATACTACCACTAGATCAAACAACTCAATCAAGCTATAGTGGTAGGCTATAAGAATAAAAATCATTTGATTTTCAATGAATGATCACTATGTATGACTATATGCACTAAAACATGTCCTAGAGCAATATGTATGCATATGTCAAACAATTTCACCTTTGCTATGTTGGAGTAGAGGATAGTCATATAGATTTCATCTCCAATTAGCAATGTGAATTCCAATTAAGAGCATGGTGAAGACCAATGAATACCACTTGGAATGTTACTCTTCACCCATATGATTTGAGTCCCACTAATGATGAAGTGCACTTTCTTGTTGTGGTTGACTTGCTTCTTTCTTGATCTTTGCTTGCATGAGAGAATACCAAATGATGTACCACTTGTAGAAGGTGATACCACTTGTAAGTTTAAGATCATGAATCTCTCTTGGGTGTTGCTTGCTTTCTTTTGATCAATCCTATTGATAACTTTCAACTAAGCATCTCCAAATGATCCCTAGATCACCACTTCCATGTTAGCCTTCCAAGTAACGTCCTTGGTTTACCTACAAAAGGTGGCAAGCCCCTACAAAAGGGAGAAGTGATCTCTCTCCAAGAACCATCCTTGATACTCACTTGAAATGACTTTGTTTGATTGATCTTCATCTTGAGTACTAACCATGTGCCAAATACACTCCACAATCAAATGGCCTTGTACTAATGGCTAACATAGGTACCTCAATCACTTATAAGCATGATTCCAACTTGAGGACCTTTCAATCTAAGTGACTCTAAGTCAATCCAATACTTGTCACTTAAATGGCAGATTCTGTACTCTCTAAAGAATATATCATAAATCCCAAAGTACATATCCAATGATCATAAAATTTTGTGGAGATGTGCGTTACTAAGTTATCTAGCATACATAAAAATTTGAGCTTCATTGGACTTCTAGATGTTTATCTGATTTCACATCTTTCCACCTAGGTACATGCTGAAAACTGCTGCACATGTGTTGACAAGATCCACTCCAAAACTGAAGTATCCCATATCCAATACCCATGAAATTTGAACAACAACTAATAACACAAGTGTAGAGCATTCACACCAAATTTCAAGCCAATCCAAATAGATTTGAACTCTCAAACATGCCTATGATCACAGCTAGCTCAGATTTTTACTAAATGGCAGATTTGAGCAAAAAAGAGCTAAGCTTCTTCAAATTGAACCAAACTTGATATCAACTTGTTTGAACACTCTCAAGAGACATGTATCCATTAAATCCACTTACTAAGAGTAGTCTCTAGATCATATCCATTCAAACCAACTCAAATTTGATCACTAAGCATTAATCCATTCAATCAACTTATAGCAAGCAACTAGTGCACATATATATCCAATTCAATCAACTCACATGCACTATGTGTATATCCAATTCAAATATCTTATACACACCCAAATGAACTTGATCAACAAAAAATATACCTTAGTATATCATGATCAATCCATTAGCAAGCTTTAACTTGATAATTTGCATGTCTTCAATTCATCCAATCAGCCACCACAACTTGATCATGCACTTGTATGTTGTAGCACTTGGACTTCATTCTTTTCACTTGGTATTGGGATGAGAATAGCACTAAGCTTCACTACTTGAATCAATCATATGATAAACAATATGAAACACATTGAATCAAGCCTCCAATGCCAATGGTACCTACACACATTCATCCACTTGTTGATGGTACCCAAACTAGTTTGGGTCCTCTCAAGTTAGGAGCAACATACTTAGGGAATGCCTTAGTATGAATAGCGGGATGTTTTGCAATAGCAACCATAGAGGTACCACTACCATCCTTTCTAAGCATATGATCATTAAGAATTGAAATAGGCTTAGAAGTCATACCTAGGGGAGATGAATGAGCCATGTGTCCCCTTTCTCGACATGAGTAGCACACTCTGTTTGCTTGAGCCTTTTCTTCCTTGCTCATGTTGTGCTTCTAATTGTCTTGCCTCTTCTCTTGTGCTTGAATCTTCATCTCAGGCTTGGTAGGACACTTCGAGGCAAAGTGTCCCATGTCTTCACACTTGAAGCACTTGATGTGAGCCAAATGATTCTTCTCTTTATCTTTGCTCATCATCATCTTGTTGGCATCATGAATAGGAGTTGGATGCCTTACTCTTCCTTTGCCACCTCTTCTTGTCTTCTTCTTCATCATCCCCAAGTCACCATCTTGATGGTTGATCTTGCATTGCACTTGGGGCTTGACTTGTGGCTTAGCTTGAGCATTCTTGGTTGGGCAAACATTTGCAAGATGTCCCATCCCATGGCACTTGAAGCTCATGAAATGAGATAGCTTCCTTTGTTCTTGTTTCTTCTCTTTCTTTCCCTTGCCCTTGTGGAAACCAATTCCACTCTTGTCACCATGTCTTCTTTGATTGTTCATCATGTGATCAAAGGTGACCTTGGAAGTGTAACACCTCTCTAGCTTGTTGCTCATGTTCTTCAATTCACTTTTGAGCTCATTGTTCTCCTTCAAAAGGTTAGTCTCACAAGACATAGTAGTAGAACAAGCATCTATATTTGAAGAACATGACATATCAAGTAAATCATCACAAGAGGTGGATACATTCTTCTTCCCTACATCACAAGGGTTAGCAACAACATGTGATTGATCATTTGACCCAAGTGATGAGCTCTCTTCATTTTTAAGGTTTAGCAATTCATTAATGAGAGAACTATGTTTGTGAACTAAATCTTCACGAGATAAGCGGAGTTGCTCATGATCCACTTTTAGTTCATCATGTGAAGATTTAAGAATATCAAGTAAGTGTTTATGTTCTTCACATGAGGTCTTTAGAAGTGAGTTTTCATCTTTTAGTTTCTTTGTTTTATTTAGCTCACTTGCTAAATCCTTTGAGAGTTTGCACACAAGCTCAAAATTTAGGTCATCATAATCTACAATTACATTGCCAATTGATACCTTAGAGTCACATTGTGATGAGGTAGAACAACTTGTGGAAGCGTCACTCTCATTGCCCGATGCATCATCATCATCATCATCATCGTCATCATCATCATCATCATCATCATCAAGTGTGCTTGGAGTAGCATCATGAATTGCAACACTTGATGTTGGGCCTTCATCATCCTTGTCAAGTGATCTTGTGGTAGGTAGATCATCTCCATCACTTGACCTTGAGGTGGAGCAATCTTCCACAACCACCAAGTTGTGGTCATGCTCAACATCCTCATGTGCCACCAACTTGGACACATCATCATCATCATTTGAGGCCGTCTCATATGTTTCAATGAGATAGGTCCAAATCTCATGAGCGCTCTTCATGTCCATAATCTCACCAAAGATGTTATCTTTCATAGAATGATAGAGAATGTTAGTAGCTTGGCAATCGAGATGTAGGCACTTCTTTTGTGCTTGAGTTGCATCCTTTCTCTCAATTGCACAAGAGAGCCCCACATCTATGATCCACCACATTTGGGTAGAATAAACTTAAAATTGCATGTCAACCAATTTCTCCATAGTGCAAAGTGTGTGCCATCAAAAGTGTGTGGACACTCAACATCTAACCCATAAGTTGCCATCCTCTCGGGTCGGTAATGTTGGGGATATAACCTCGGCATATCCTCAGGGACCTTTTTGGGCCTTGTCGACGAAATATGCGTCGCAGTCTACCTAGGGGATACCCCACGGTAGTAGATTGTTAGGCAGAGGTGTGGCAACGGCGATCAAGTGTAACACAGAGAGCGTAGACACGGCGATTTAGACAGGTTCGAGCCGGCAAACCGCCGTAATACCCTACGTCCCGTGTTTTGGTGGCTAGATTGATCTTGTGTATCAGGTTACAAGATCAGTAGATGATCTAAGAGAGGTTCTCTAGGGATTTTTGAGGGGGTCCCTGCTCGCCTTATATAGTCGGGGAGCAGGGTTATAATTTCCATATCCTAACAGATTACGATTGGTTCCCTATGGCAAGGGATCCGAGTCTATCTACTAGGATCTTCCTTGGCGAGCAAGTCTTCTTAGGAGTCCTTAGCGAGCACGACGGGCTGGTCGCATGCCACAAGGTCTCGTGGGCTGGGCCGTCTCCTGGTTGGCAGGCCCAAGAAAGTCCCTGGGGATATGCCGAGGTTATATCCCCAACAAGTCCCCGAGCACGTTATATTCTTCTGGCGAGTCCGCGGCGTCATCCTGAGAGGCGTCCAGCTGGTTGTCATCATGCGAAGTGGTCATTGTAGAGCCTCGACCAGCATGGCTGATCGAGATGTTGTTCGGAGAGGTCTCCCGACCAAGTCGATCTGGTCGAGAACGTCATATTCTGGCGTGTGAGCTGGTCGCCTTGCCTGATGCTGCGGCTGCTTGCTGGGAGAATGTGGCGTGTTGAAGAAGAAAAAACTTTTGAAAGGTCTTTCCCTGGTGAAGTGTACCCACTTAGGCTCTGCAAAAACCGCACATTAAAACAGCAGAGCTTTGCTTATGAACAAGGTCAGTACATTCACCGCAAGGTGAAGTGTACCCACTTAGTCCCCAAGCATGGTAGCAAGTGAAGTATGCACGTGGTGCCATGTTTTATAAAGTAGTGCACAAAGTGACTACATAGAGATTGGAACATAAATTTGCACAAAACAACTGCGAATACCCGTAGTCTCCGAGCCGGATGGAAGGAGCTCGGAGAGATTCTTGTATCAGGCTTCTTGGTTTTTATTCGCAGTCCCCGGGCGTCAGTCCCCGGGTGTTGTTTTTCCAGGCGTTTGTTCTCTGGCGTCCTGGTCGCAGTCCCCGAGCGTTGCTCGATGTGGGACTGGACGAAGTTCCCGAGCCTGGTCGGGACTGCGCTGACATTGAGGGTAGTAGTCGGTGTTGACGGAGTCCCCGAGTTTTAGTGCGGGTCGGCCTTATCATCATTGTCGACCGGGTTAGTGTCGGTGCCTTGCTGCTGCTGCGTAAAAAATGAGATAGACATGTGTCCAGTCCCCGGGACTGTAGCATTTGTTCACAGGGAATAATTAGCCACAAAGCATAGGGTGAAAGGTAAACAGGCTTAAATGGGCCGTAATTTTGTGTCTGGTTCTATCGGCCCGTTTGCGTGGCGCAAAAAGGTGGTTGGCGTGGCAGTTCCATATTCGATCGTTGCGGTTTCCCAAAAACCCTGGAAGTGAAGCGCCGCGCCGGTTGTATAAAGGATGAAAACCGCAGAGGAAAGGGGAACAGTCGCGTCTTTTGGTCTTTTATCCGAAAGTGTGTAGGATTCGAAGAGGCGCGACTCCCTTGCCTGGGTTGTTCGATTAGGGCAGAGATTTTGTCTATATATCCCCGTGAAGCTTCTGGTGAGTATCGATTCCTATTGCATTGATTTCCTTTACATTGCCTAGTCGCAAGCTTTTGAGAGGGTTTTGTCGACGCTAGGGTTTGGTCGGTGGAGACGAAGGTTGATGGTGCGCGTCTTGCAGTGGGTCCCTCCGCCTTGCTGGCTTTGCCGGAGGATTTGGTCTTCTGGATTCTTCTTCTTGTGGTCGGCGACGACGACAATGTGCGTGAGTATGTGAAGATTCGCCCCCTCTGTCGTCTCTTTTGCCACTTTTGCAATGATGCTTCGACGATTCGGCGCATGTCTCTTCGGCGCGTTCAAGACTATTGTCGGCCCTACTACCCCTTCCTGGAGTCGGCCGTCGTGCAACGTTTTCTTGATGTCGGCCATCGTGAGGTTTTGTTCTTCCGTGGCCTGGAGCGGTTGATGGTGTTCGGGCGAGATTCTGTCGGGCGGGATCTTATTGGTAGGGCAGTGGTCGCTGGAGATGATGTTGCTATGTACTTCAAGGCCATGATGCTGTTTTATGCCGATTCGGCGAATCCGGAGGCGCGTGCTATCCTTGGTTCCATCGGTGGAGGTGCCCTACAAGATGGTCATTTTTGCGACCATGTCTTGCGTCGTCTTCGGGACCGTTCTCGTGATGACATGCACAGGATCAGGCGATCTCTGGGTATTCGTGCACCGGAGGATGTTCCGGATTTAGTCTTGGTCGTCGCTCCTCATCAGTGTTCCTGGGGCGAGTGTCGCCGCTGGGGTGATAATGCGCCCGAGATCATCATGTACTATAGCTTGGAATGTCAAATTCGACATGAGTTTGATCTCTGGACTAGGAACATCTGTGAGGTGGTCGCTTATCGCATTAGTAGGATGAAGTTGTAATTTGCTGGAATATCTTTTCCTTGGATGTTGCCTCCTCAATGTCGATTTTGTGATCACGCTTTGTTTTGCTGCAAGACAGGGGTGATTTGTATCTCGGATACAAGTGGTTGGACGTGTAAGTGAAAACTACAAAGCTGTAATATATCCAGGTGGTGAGCTTTTGTTTCACTTGTATGTCCTGTCGTGCCCGATAGTCATGAGCCGTCGCGATGAGTCGTTCTGCCTTGGGTCTCAAATGCTCCAGATCGTAGGGCTGGCGCCACTTCACGCGTAGGATACATAAGGACTCCCAAGGCGGTATGCTGCTGGCAACCCGCGGCGCAGAGGGCGAACAGCTCATCATGCTTTGGATGATACCAGTGTCAGGTCCTTTTTCCGAGAGGACTAATCATGGCGTGACTATGGCCTGTGGCGACCGTTCCTGCAGACGCTGGGCGAATAACCATGCTGCTTGTAGAGTCGTCGACCGTACCGTGGTCGTATACAGATTCTGGGCGCATAGCCTCATGGCTCCCGACCTAAATGACGCCGCCTAGTTTATGAGGAGGTATCACTTAGGAGGTCTGTCAACGTGGTCGTAGTGCTTAGGGTAGCTACTTCTATTCACTATGACCCATTGATAGACCAACTTCGGGAGCTTTCTGGTTATGGCCAGGCTGTTTGGAGAAACGCCGTGTTGCGTTTTGGAGAGGTCTTCGAACATTATGGGAGTGTTTTTGGGGGGTCGTCGATCGTTAGCAGTCGCACTGTCGTGGTCATCGTGTGTTATCAGCGTTGTTGCGGTGAGGGTAGTTGTAAATGTCTTTGGGATGGTTTACCTATGCCATGAGCATGTTGCAAAGGTCTTTGCGCCCCGTCGGCGCATTGTGAAGATTGTCGTACGACGTGAGCGTTTCATAACATGTTTGGTTAGATGAGATACAATGGAGATAGAGCACCTTTATTCATTGTTTGGAGGTAGAATAGTACAAACTTTATTGAACTAGGATTATATTGGGGCGTCTTGCATTGCCCGGAGCTTTCGACCTCTATTCCCGTTCGCCACCGGAGTTGGGAGTGATCGTTGCTTCTTCTGCTTCCTTCTGCTTCTTTGCGGGCGGGCTGTCGCTGCCCTGTGGGCTATACGCGTTCGGGAGACAAGGCTTTTCGACGGTGTTTATCATTTGCTGTTCGCACTCGTATGCGATCTTAAGGTTGGTTCAGAGGCTGAGGATGCCTTGCTGCGTGGGGATCTTGAGCACCATGTAAGTGTAGTGCGGAACCGCCATGAGTTTGGCAAGTGCTGGTCGGCCCAGTATCGCGTGGTAAGCTGTTTTGAAGTCGGCGACGATGAAGGTGATGTGTTCCACCCTGAAGTGGTCTTGGTTGCCGAACTGAACAGGTAGGGTGATCCGGCCTATCGGTGTTGACGCCTTGTTGGGGATGATTCCCCAGAAGGAGAAGTTCGCGGGCATGAGGTCCTTCTTGGAGTACTCGAGCTGGCGGAAGGCGTCGGCGAATATGATGTTGAGGGCACTGCCGCCGTCGACCAGTACTTTCCTAAAGCAGCATGTGGCGATGGTCGGATCAACGATGAGCGGGAAGCGACCTGGATACCTGAAGTCTGTCCATTCGTCTTCTCTAGAGAAGCGGATGAGCTGTTCTGACCAGTCTAGTTGGCGTGTGTCGTCTGCGCCCTCGCTAGTTGCTGCTACCGAGTAGACATCCTTGCGTACCTGGCGATGTCACCTTTCTGCTTCAACGACCATAACGCCTCCGAAGATGGAGTACGTTGTTGATGGTGGGCGGAACTCCGGTGCTGGTGGTTCTTGATCTCCGCCCTTGTCAGGATCATCCTTCTTTGCCCTTTTGTCTCCTCTTCCTTTCACCGCCTTCTCAAGGAGGTCGCAATTATGCATGGAGTGCTTGGCGTTCTTGTGTATAGGGCATGGGCCGCTGAGGATCTTGTCGTAGCTTTCGCCGTAGTTCTTTCTTGGTCTGGCGTTTGTATTAGTGATGTAACGATCATCCCGTCTGTAATCGTACTTCTGCGGGTAGCGCTCGGAGTTGCTCGGTCTGTAGTCCCGGTAATCACCATGTCTCCCATCGTTTCGGTAGTCTGATCGGCGATCCCTGTCCCTTCTGCGCTCTGGGGAGCAGGAGTATTGTCGCCTGGTCTCCCTGCTTCTGACAGCGTCGTCTTGGTTGACGTAAGGATTCACGATCGTTATGAGCTCTTCTATGGTCGTTGGTATCTTCCACGCTAGCTTGTTTCTGAGTTCGTCGACACGTAAACCGTTGGAGAATATGGCGATGGCCTCTGGGTCGGAGATATCCGTGATTCTTAATCGCTTATCAGAGAAACACCTGATATATTCGCGGAGACTCTCATTGCTCCTTTGGCGGACATTTTCCAGGTCATAACGTGTTCTCGGCTGGACACACGTGGCTTTGTATGTTTTAATGAAGATTCCTTTGAGTTGTTCCCAGCTGTCGATCGTGCCTTCGGGGATCTTCTGGAGCCAATTGTCGGTCGTGGTCGACAGCATCACGGGGAGGTAGTTTCCCATCACATCTTGGTTCCCTCCCGAAGGGTATACGACGATCTTGTAGGTGGAGGCCCATTGTTCTGGGTTTATCTTGCCGTCGTATTTGTCTACCGATGTTACCCTGAAATTCGTAGGCCACCGGACAGCGCGCAAGCGAGGGGAAAGAGGTCGCAAATTTCCAACGGGTGGTGGTGTCAGGTCGCGTCGTGGGTCGCCGTCCCACCGCGGGGATCTGGCTTGGTACTACCTTGGAGGGGTTCGTTGTGCCGGCTCTGGTGTTCGTCTGCGTCGCGGGTAGCCGCATTCCTCCCCATCGTGTGGTGGAGATCTTCGCCTGTACTCCCTCGGAGGGCTACGACGTATCTGCTCTGGCGTTCGCCGAGTGTCGTCATGTGCTTCGCCATCATGTGGCGGGGATCTTTGCCTGTACTTCCGTAGGGGGCTTCTGGAGTGGTTTCTGCTGTGAGACTGATCAGAAAATTCAGACGGGTGAGCCGCCTTATTCACCTGGACCACTGCTGCTTTAAGGTGAGCTCTTATTTTCTCTGTCTCGGGCGTAGGGAGGAGTTTGGACAGCTCGCATGTTACCGCGGCGAGGTTGGCGCTCGGGGTTGGATATACTGGAACGTCGCCTATCCGGTCGAAGTCATTCTGGAGATTTCGTCCTGGCATGCGACTGCCGTTTCTCTGGTCTCGCTCACGCTGCTCGCGTGCAAGTCATTCGCGCTCGCGGTGCTCCTCGTCTCGTTTCTCTTGCTCGACGCGATCCCGTTCGCGCCGTATTGTGCGCTCGTTGTTGTGCTGTTCCCTCGTGATGCGATCGGCCTCCATCTCGTTGTCGCGTTGGACGCTGTCAGCGGAGACTTGAAAGACTATCCCCCGAAACCTGGGGGGAATTCTAGGATGCCGCCGGCCGATCCAGATGAACCGGGCGTTTCGGGCCTCGTGGAGGCGACCGAGGCTAAGGAGACCGTGCCATCGAGAGATACTGCCTGGTCGGAGTCGTCGGAGATTGGGGAGATGATGACGGTGTTCACGATGGGTGCTGAGTGGATATGGTCGGAGATCAGCCGACGCGTTTGGCGCTGAGAGACAGCGGCCTGATTACTGAGTCTGTAGGGCATCATTGGGGAGGGGTGAGTGTCCCTAGTCGTCGTGACCATTGCCTTCGGTGGAGACCTATGGCGACGTGGTCGGCGACCGTGGTGACCTGGAAGTCGGCGTCGCGCCGCCTGGACGAGGTCGATGCAGCTGATGATTCCGACGTTGGTGCGATCGACGACACCGATCAGGTCGTCGATGTTGATGTCTTTGCGCGGGTGGTACCTCGGCATGTCAGGAGGACATGGCGATGGTGGTGAACTTACCCCGCATGGTGCGAATCCGATGGTCCAAGACATAGATCCGATCTGGATCACGGTGCCGGGCGTCAGAAGGACCATCGACTCCGGGAAGGTAACCGCTTGACGAGCCATGAAGTCGATGCACATACCCCCTACCTGGCGCGCCAACTGTCGACGAAATTTGCGTCGCAGTCTATCTAGGGGATACCCCATGGTAGTAGATTGTTAGGCGGAGGTGTGGCGACGGCGATCAAGCGTAACACAAAGAGCGTAGACACGACGATTTAGACAGGTTCGGGCCGGCAAACCGCTGTAATACCCTACGTCCTGTGTTCTGGTGGCTAGATTGATCTTGTGTATTAGGTTACAAGATCAGTAGATGATCTAAGAGAGGTTCTCTGGGAATTTTTGAGGGGGTCCCTACTCGCCTTATATAGTCGGGGAGCAGGGTTACAATTTCTATATCCTAACAGATTACGATCGGTTCCCTATGGCAAGGGATCCGAGTCTATCTACTAGGATCTTCCTTGGCGAGCAAGTCTTCTTAGGAGTCCTTAGCGAGCACGACGGGCTGGCCGCGTGCCACAAGGTCTCGTGGGCTGGGCCGTCTCCTGGTCGGCAGGCCCAAGAAAGTCCCTAGGATATGCCGAGGTTATATCCCCAACAGGCCTACCGACTAGGAGACGGCCCAGCCTACGAGGCCTTGCGGCACGCGACCAGCCCGTCATGCTCGCTAAGGACTCCTAAGAAGACTTGCTCGCCAAGGAAGATCCTAGTAGATAGGCTCGGATCCCTTGCCATAGGGAACCGATCGTAATCTGTTAGGATATGGAAATTGTAACCCTGCTCCCCGACTATATAAGGCGAGCAGGGACCCCCCTCAAAAACCCCCAGATAACCTCTCTCAGATCATCTACAGATCTTGTAACCTAATATACGAGATCAATCTAGCCACCAGAACACAAGACGTAGGGTATTACGGAGGTTTGCCGGCCCGAACCTGTCTAAATCGCCGTGTCTACGCTCTCTATTTTACGCTTGATCGCGGTTGCCACACCTCCGCCTAACAATCTACTACCGTGAGGTACCCCCTAGGTAGACTGCGATGCATATTTCGTCGACAGGTAAAGACCACAAATGAGAGACCAAGCTCTGATACCACTTGTAGGGTTGAGATGATGGACTAGAGGGGGGTGAATAGTCTTTTCTAAAACTCAAACGCTCCGGCTAACCGAATCAAATGCGGAATTAAAACTATCGGTCTAGCCAAGACTACACCCCTCTATCTATTACTCTAGCACCTAGCAAAGTATACTAATTGGGCTTACTAAGGTGCTAAGCTAGGAAGCTCACCTAAACAAGTCTAGGTTGCAAGGTCACACAAACCTAAGCAACTAGTACTCTAAGCACAAAGGGAGCTCCTACACATACTAGTAAGCAAAGCACAACGCACCTAAGCTCACTAGCAACACTCAATAGCAAGGCTACACAAGCCTAACTAGAGAGCTCAACTTACTTAGCTACACAAACTAAGCAATGTGACTAACAAGGCTACACAAGCCAATTTACCACTCAAGAGCTACTTCTATGCTACACAAGCTAGAAGGTAACTAGGCAAGCTACACAAGCTAAACTAGTTACAAGAGCAACAACTACTCACTAGCACAAGTATATGAAAGTAAATACAAGCTAGTGATTTGGAGAATGCAAACCACCGAGAAGATGTACAAGGTTGACACGGTGATTTTTCTCCCGAGGTTCACTTGGTCGCCACCAAGCTAGTCCCCGTTGTGTCGACTACTCACTTGGTGATTCGGCGGCTAATAGGCGTTCACAAGCCTAGCCCACTAACTCAGGCGCCGCAAGAATGTACCCACAAGTGAGGGTAGCTCAATGACACGCTCAACTAGGGTTGCTCTTCGCGATCTCCCACGGGGCGAGCACAATACCCCTCACAAGCACTTCTCCGGAGCGCCGCACAATCTTCTTGCGTGCTTCGACGGATACTCAAGCCACCAAGCCGTCTAGGAGGTGGCAAACTCCAAGAGTAACAAGCACTCTGGCTTGCAACACGATCACCTAGTGACACACAATGCAATCTCTCAAAGCAACGCACTAGAAATCGCTCTCTCACTCAATCGGATGAACACTATCGAAGTATGAGTGAGTTAGAGGGCTCCCAAACCAAGCACACTAGAGGAAACAAATGTCCAAGGTGCTCCTTCAGCCCCAAGAGGCGGCCAAGGGCTATAAATAGCCACACCATGGAAACTAGCCGTTTTGCCCACTCACTGGGCCTTCTTGCGTACCTCCGGACGCAAGTTCATTGGGGTTCGGACCATCACGCGCGCGTCTGGACCCTCCTAGCCGTTTGGCGCGCTCACCGTGCTCTGCCACGCGTCTCCGAACGCTACTGTTCACTGGATCCGGACTCCACGCCTCCTGCGTCCGGACCTCCACTCCAGAGAGCGCTAGACAGTAGACGCGCATCCGGATCCCTTCGTTTGGACAACAAACAACGTCCGGTTCTTCACTCAGAGCCGTTACAGAGAGGGCAAACCTCCGGACGCGAGTCCGGAGTCCCCGTCCGGACCAACAAACAGCATCCGGATCTCCTGCTCCCGATCAGGCACGCTAGGGTTTGCTTCCAGAGGTATCCGCGATGGTCCGGACTCAGCACACCCTAGCGTCCGGAGCTCTTTCCTGAGCTAAACCGAGCTGCCTCTTCTTCCTTGCTTCTCATGTGCTAACACAAATGTGTTCTTCACCTTGTGCAAGTGTGTTAGCATTTTCACAATCATTTGCAAAGCATTTTTCACTTGCTTCTCACCACGCCACTCGATCCTAATTCATCGCAAAGTTAGATCGCTCACGGTGGCACTAGATAACCGATATGCAAACAAGTTTGCTCCTGTTGATAGTATGGCTATCTATCCTAAACCCGGTCATATACTTGTCTACACACCTATGACTGGTATAATGAAATTCCCTATGGTTATACCTTTGCCTTACGTATTCCATTCCATCTCCTTCTCCAATGTTGATGCAACACATGCACCAACCTATCACCAAAAGATATGATCCACTTCATATTATCATGTGACCGTATTGGTTCATCGATCTTGACCTCACTTTCTCTTCACCATTGCGTCGGTCCATCGGCACCAAGCATCACCCGCTTGCCCTTCACACTTACAACCGGTCCATCAAGCCAAGCCTCATCTTGATCTTCTCCACCTTGATCACATGACTCCATGTCATGTCTCATGTGCAATAAGATCCTTCATCACACAATCATATGTGAACTAATCTCCTATGTATATATCACTTAAACACATATTAGTTCACCTAGGTTGTCACTCAATTACCAAAATCACATAGGAACTCTCACCCACCTGTCAGGGGGTCGGCCAACCATGGTCATGTGCTCAAAAGGTGCACCGACCTCCCCACCGACTCCTTGCATGCCTCCATGCACCCACTTAATCTCCCCCGTTGATCTAAGTCGGTTCTAATGACGGTTTGATCATATTCTATGGTGGATGATGGAAGTGACGCGGATCGCTGACGTGGCACTAGGCTCTCCCTCTAGCTATAAATAGACCACCTAGGCCTCACTCTCACTCATGCCTCATTGGAGAAACTAGTCCTTAGTATCTTAGTGGAGCTCTGTAGTAGTGCTATGCTAGTTGGAAGAGAGTGAGGAAAGCCTGGAGGAGAGCCGAGTCTGTCTGGCGTCTTCTCCGAGTTGTACCTCAGCAGTTGCGATCCTCTTGTAAGTTCAGTACTTGTAAGTGATACATCTGAGTTCTTTATAGCATTCAATATTCTAAATCTGGTTTAGCTGTTATACATCTTTTCGCGCTTGTTCATCATTTTACTTTAAGTAGAGTGCTTTAGCCTTAAACGTTGGGTTAAAGTAGTAAGAATAGTGTAGACGTGGTGTCTAGACTAGATTTTACCTTTGTAAACCGCTTATCGCGCGGATTGTTTGTGGATGCTAGTAGAAGGTGACAACTCTATCTAGTATTCGTTATTCCACCACGTGTGTCAGATAAGTTTTTAAAAGGTAGGGCCTCGATACAACATGATGGCGTGGTCCGATTAGAGTTTTGCCCTCTTTCTGATCTATCCCATCGCCTCCTGTAAGAGAAGGGCTGATAAGGCCAGTATGACCAGTTATACCTTGTTAGATATCTTTGTTATATCGAACTTCTCAACCCAGTTATCATAGTCTCCCTTGATCCATCATAGGACATAACCATATTCCTAGTTAGATCACTTATCGTTCTCTGAGGAAAATACGATACCTGGAATACTCCCGGTGAAATGCTACAACTGTATAATCTGTGCGCTTGCGGATTTATCCAATAGTCATAAGAAATATCAACAATGAATATGGATTCTAATCCTAATCCAAATTCACATAGTAAAAGGAAAGAGTATATATATGTAGGATTTCTGAAGATATACTAAAATTATAAATAAGTAGAAGTCCTAATCTAAATAGAAAGAGTTAAAGTCCTATCTTAGACCGAGTAGGACTCCTAATCCAAATAGAAAAGGATATTTTTTTTTCTAAAAAAACAAAATCCTATCTTAGACCGTTCAGAGTCCGTTAGTACCATTTTTTTTTGTCCTGAGCACCACCTTCTCCCGTTCCAATTTCCTTTTTTCCCTCCGCTCAATTGCCTTTCGTTTATTCCCAAGCACGACCCTCTTCCGATTTCTTTTATTCCATTTCTAATAATATTAGACCCATACAAAATTCAATTATGACATGACTCGTGACTAAAGATTATATTATATTTTTTCAAGCCAATTCTTTTTAAAAATAGTTTTTCAATACAAGTAAATGACACATAAAGAGAAAAAAAAATAGTAATATGAATAAATGTACAATACTTCTGTCTGTAATTTTAATTAACGTTTTTTTTGTCCCGTTGCAATGCACGAACATGTTTGCTAGTAATGAAAAAAGAGCAAGAGACACGACCTTGAAAGCGAGGAATTTGCAGGGGCGGAGGGGGGGGGGGGGGGGGGGGTTGCTGGCCTCCCCAACAACCTACTACTCATCTAACAAGTATACTTAATTACATGGATATTATTAGTAACCACATAAACACTGCCCCCACTGTAAGCCCAAGTTCTAACATTTGGAGCCCATGAACCATCTAGCACTAGCAGCCCAGTTAGAAGGAACATGAAGAGGCGAGCAGCAGGCGCAACCGGCCGGCTGTAAACTGGACGGCGACCGTTCGTCCGACCAAATTCGTTTAGAGAAGTTTAGACCTGTCTGTATCTGAGTTCGAAGATTAACATCCGATACCGTATACGTATCCAAATACTAAAATCAGTATACTTATGATGTCGATATCGAATCGTATACTATCCGATATTTCTGATACTATTCGTATTCGAATTCGAATTCAAACAGAAATATGAAAACAAATACAATATCAACGATATCCGTTCGTATCCGATCCGTTTTCATCCTTACTTATGCCCGTATCTATGTGCCTCCTCATCTCTGCTCATCTCCCTGAACAGTCAGCACGGCAGCAGCACTATACTATACGAGCAGGCCTGTATACGAGCACGAGCAGGGTCAGGAAGACAGGCCTGCAGGAAGCGGAAGCCTGGAGACTGGAGACATCGACACCCCATCGTCGCCGTCGTCTCCCGTCGTGTTTTGCTTGTTATTTTTCCCGGCCCCCTAGGCAGCTAACGCTGCGTGCAGGGACCCCTATATTGCAGCTCCCCACAACAACATGCCCCCTTGTAAACTTTTACCATCACCAAACTGGAGAGATTTAGTTCGAAGATTCTATACTCTTTCCTATTTTTTCAAAGGCACAGATTGAAACAGTACTAACTGTTTTTATTTTCACACGCTGCAGTCTATTTCGCTGGCGTTTCTTATTTAATGTATTTGCTTGATGCAGAACTTATGGGACTCTCTCTTTCCTACAACCTATCTTTGAACTCGGGCCATTTTTTCTGGCAATTTCGACCAGTTGCTTCGTCGAAAACAAGATGGTCTCAGACTCAGTTGAGAGAATAAAACAGTTCACAAACATACCATCTGACTTCTGAGGCAGTCTGATGCAGCAGAGAAGATTGGAGTTGTTGGTAGAAGTGGGCAATCCGGACACTTTTTAGAATTGTTGAGCCTTTCGAGGGGAAAATGATTGTTGACGACATTGACATATGCACTTTAGGATTTCATTGTTAGTACTAACCGACGAACGTGGAAGCATAACCACCATAGAAGACGATACGTAAACAAGAACGACACCGAGGCACGATGTTTTTTAACGAGGTTCAGCGATGTGCCTAATCCTCGGGGCAATGACTACGGGCGCTCCTCCCCATAAACAGCAGCTACACCGGCATCCGGGCGATCCCGCGGCCTCGCCGCCACCCTAACCAGCCGCGGCAATGGGCTGAAATCAACGGGGATCCGTCCAGACGTGGAGATCGGATTAATGACGGCTGGTGGCTGCTGTTCGATAGGGGTCGGTCAGACGTGACGGCCAGGTTCGACGGTGCGGCTGGAAGACGTCGTGGATGAAGCCGGTGACTTTGACTCACGGTCAGATTAACGGGTGTTGGTTGATCTTGATCGGGGTGATCGTTGCGGGGTAAGCAACGATGGTGGCGAAAGCCATGGTGGACTCATCTTGTTCTGATGGAGGCAGTTTGTTCCCAAATAATTTTGTGATCCGTGACAACGTGCGACGTCAGACGATGGAGCAGTGGGACTAAACCTATGCATGAACTTCAGAAGGGTATGCATTGCAGTCATACGAAAGTGGAGTTGAATAGGTGCACTGTGCACACGCATGGACGTATAGGAGCTGGATTATGTGGCCGGATTGGTCACGGCCAAGGAGCAGTCCGTGTACGAGACGAAGTGGAAAAAAAAGGAAAAAACAACTTTGATGTTGGTGTTTTCTTTTTCCGCTCAATCCCGTATACATGCAGTTGGCAGTAGCAGTAGTACGTCATCGTGTTGGCGTTTTGTGGAGCCTGCCGTGGAGATGTACGTGTACGTCGCGGAAGTAAAACAAACGAAAAAGGAACGAGCGTCAGATGCAGTCCGGATTGGACTCGTTGTCTAGTTGGCGATAGGAGGTTCGACAGACTCGTTGACGGGATTTTTGTCTCCATAAATACAGAGAGAGTCCATGCCACATTGCAGATCAAAGCAATTGGTAGCTCGTGAACCGGAGTTTCTAGTGTTGCGGTGATCTGCAGGCGACGCTCAAGCTGTGCGAGCGGCGAGGCAGTTGACGGGAGGCTTGCAAGCGGCGTGGCTGTGCACAAGCGGTGTACGGCGGCGGCGGCGACATACGGCGGATCACAGCACGTGCAGGAGGCGTGTGCTGCGGTGCGTGTGTGCTGTAGCAAGGAACAAGCGCGTGGGTGACGTGCTTGGTACGCGTGGAGCGAGCACGCGGGCGTATATAAGGTACGTGTTTTTCGGCGATCTGTGGCAACAGGCAGATGACGTCGATGTCGTCCAAGTTTAAGGTGACGAGGTTCGATGGCACCGGGAACTTCGGGCTGTGACAGACGAGGGTGAAGGATCTGTTAGCTCAACAGAGTATCTCGAAGGTGCTCAGTGAGATTAAGCCGGAGAAGGTAGATGATGATAAGTAGGAGGAGATGCAGGCGCATGCATGCGCGACTATCAAGTTTGAGTCTCTCTGATCAAATCATGTACCATGTCATGGAGGAAAATTCACCGAAGAAAATTTGGGACAAGTTGGCCAGTCAGTTCATGTCCAAGATGGCGACTCAGAAGTTGTATCTGAAGCAGAAATTGTTTGGCTTGAAGATGTAGGAGGGGTCAGATCTTGCAGAGCACATCAATGTATTCAATCAATTGGTTGCTGATCTTGTGAAGGTTGAGGTGAAGATTGATGATGAAGACATGGCTATTATTCTTCTGTGTTCGTTGCCGAGGTCTTATGAGCACTTGGTTACTACACTGACGTATGGGAAGGAGGACATCAAGATGGAATATATTGTTGCTGTGTTGCTTGCTCATGATCAACGGAGGAAGAACAATGCAACGGAAGATTCTTCTGGTGATGCTTACCTAGTCAGAGGTGATCGCAGAGTGGAAGATAAGAGATGCAACAAGAAGAAGGGTCTGCGGTGCTATAAGTGTGGCGATTTTGGACATGTGAAGAGGAACTATCCAGAACTGAAGAAGGATGGAGGATCCGTAAGTGTTGCGATTGCCAATAAGAAAGATGACTCGGATAGCGATGGTGAACTTCTCACAGTGTCAAGTGAAGAGTCTTGTAAAGGGTGGTTGTTAGATTCTGCTAGCTCGTTTCATGCAACATCAAAGAAGGAGCTATTCTCGTCATACACTGAGAAAGAAAGTGATTTTGCTTACTTAAGAGATGGGTCAGGCTATCTTGCTGAAGGAGTAGGCGACATCAAGTTCAAGTTGTGTTATGGTGAAGAGATGTTGCTTAAAGGTGTGAAGCATGTGCCGGGGCTTACGAGAAATTTAATTTCACTTGGTTTATTGCATGAAGAAGGCTGGTTGTATCAGGCGGTTCCTGATAAGAAGACCTTGAGAGTCATGCATGGAGACAAGACGATCATGATTGGTGAGAAGTCAGGTGCGCACCAGTACAAGCTGAAAGGGAGCGTTGTTGAAGGTGGAGTCATGGATGGCAATGCAAATATGGCGGTGTTCTATCCTGGTGGTGATGCGGCTGTGCGATCAGCCTCATCAAATCGTTCGAAGTGAGCGGTGGACGGAGACGACTCAAGTCCAGGTACACGGAGGTTCGCGCATGATGACTTCAAGATGGCGTGCATATTCGTCAAGGTGGAGTTTGTTGGATATGTGTCGAATATGTGTACAGTTTTGGTTACGTTGGACTTGAGTTGTATTAGGGGCTAGGATAGAGTTGGAGTCGAACTTTGTATCCTATGGGGCCATAAATATGAGGCAACCCCTGTAGTAACTATGAGACGACTTGGCGGCTGGTTAAGGTGGCGGCGAGGCCTGATATGTTGTGGGCTCCGGTGGACCTAGGCCCGAGGGGCGCCGGCTCGTGGGTATAGCGAGTCGGGCCGAATTCCGCTGCGCACCCTAACAAGTGGTATCAGAGCCGATGGTCGGAAAGCCTAGAAAATCTCAGGGGTCACATGTGACGGGGGAGCCCGTTAACGCTTGGAGGTCACACAGATTGTGTGATGAGCGTTGGACTCGGGGCCTGAAAAACGTCTTCGGAGATCACATGATAGTGTGATGGAAGTGTTGGGTCCGATGTGTGACGGGAGAGATTGTTGGGTTTAGTCCCACATCGGTAATTGATGGTGGAGGAGCACGACATATAAGGCGGGGGCAACCCTCACCTATTAGGCTAGTCTTTTGGGTTGAGTTAGGCCTGAGGTCTGATATGTTGTGGGTTTCGATGGACCTGGGCCCGAGGGGCGCCGGCTCGTGGGTATAGCGAGCCGGGCCAAATTCCGCTGCGCACCCTAACATTCATGACTTGAGATCTCTGTTCGGTATCATCCCTTAAGAGCCTGTTCTCTTTGAAGGGACCATTTGGAGCAAGATCGATCCACTTGAGCAGTATTCAGATGATGAAATCTAGTAGCATATTTCATTAACAAGCCTTATTTTTCGTTGTCCCTACTGTTTTTTCTATCATCTCATTAGAACCTAAATTTGTTTCCTCTATAGGCTTTGGATCATTGTCAGCTGAAAGATATTGTGGCTTCAAAACCAGAAAAGTTTGATGATTTAGGTATTATAACTTAGTTATTTTACTGTTAGTGGCAGAGCCAAGGGGGCTGGTAGGGGCCATGACCCCTCTAATATTTCATAACAAAAAAATTTAGTAGTAGAAATTAATATTTTTAGATAAAAAATTATACAAAACACAAATAAATTATAAATGCATCACAAAGAAAAAGACCGAGTTGGTGCTCAAGATTTACGAAGTTACTCTAGATGTTTTCATGTTAAGGATCATGTCACTAACTGCTGAAAAAATAACGCTTATGGTCTGTTAAGTATGCAAGAATTTCATAAGAATCACTGAATGAGTTCATTTTCATAGAAAAAAGTAGAAACATAAAAATAATTCCCGTTCGAAATTGACTCTTATCCTAGGATACATATAAGAAATTGCCACACCCGTTAAAGTCAACTTAACAGTCACCGTGTTGAACCTAACGAGTTAAGTTACATTTAGTTTTTACATGATGGTTCTTTTTTTATCGGCCCCTCTGATTATAATTCCTGGCTCCGCCACTAGAAATTTGAGAAATTTGAGAGTGAGTGTCGAAACTAGAGATGTTGCGAGTTTAGGAGCGACCGGCCAAAGGAGAAAAAAATTTACTCTTTAATATTAAACTATAAATATATAATATCCTTTCTACTAAGTTGTAGTAGTCATTATAGAGCACCGATGACTTCCACCAAGATTTAATGCTTTGTGCTCTAGTCCACCCAATATAGCGAAGAACCAAATATATGGTTTTTACTATTATGTGGATCAAAACAAAAAATATAAATAATTCTCATATAGGATCTTAGCACATTGATTGTCTAAAAAAAATGTTGATTTGTCTTATCATGGTTACAAGGGAACATCTCTCGCTGCATGTCATTTTAATCAAACTACCAATGGTAAAGTCACCACCTTCCAAAAAAAAAATCTTTATTTTCAAAAGACTCAACCCGTGGGGTAAGATAACCTCTCGAATTGTGCTTAAAAAACTTTCTCATGCAAGTCAAGAAAAAGTCCTCCGTACGCTTGCTCACTTATACATAGCAGTTTCGTAGCCCATGTAAGACTGAGCTAGACGGACAAGCGATGGATTTTGTATAATGTAGACTGAGCTAGACGGACAAGCGAGGGATTTTGTATAACACACAAACACTACAACAATAAGGGTTTTTAGGGGCGGCTCATAGAGGTCTGTAGAGGCGGTTTTTCCAGTCACCTCTAAGCTCCCGACTCTAGAAATCATATATTTGTTGGGGCGGTTTCCAAACCGCCCCTACAAATCATATTTGTAAGGGCGGCTGTTGTTACCAGCCGCCTCTACAAACATTTTGTAGGGGCGGCTGGTAACAACAACCGTCCTTACAAATATTATTTGTAGGGGCGGCTCTAACAACAACCGCATCTATATTATTCATTAGTAGGGGCAGTTTATTTTAGAACCGCCCCTAAAATCAATTTTCCATAAAAATAATATTAAATTTGATATTCCAAATCTGAACAAAACATATACATATTTCATATTTCAAATCTGACCAGGTCTAAAGATATAAACATTTGGTATCTCAAATCTGACTAGATATGATTCAAATCAACTAACTAATAATCAAAAGATATAAAGTCACAAACATTCACAAATCCAACTGTTCCACAAGTCCGATTACATTACCAATGTTACATACATTCACATATACAGTCAACGACCTAAGCCTAGCCTCTCCGGCTCACGAAGATGTTGGTGTTGAGGAAGGCTTCCCAACTTGGAGGTAGGATCATGGTAAAGCCCTCTGACGCTTATAATCTGATCCAATATGAAGTTGCAAAGGTCGCCGACGAGCTCTAATAGGTTGTCATCGTCAGGGCCGTCCCGTGGAAATCCGAGGTCTTGTACGAAACTAAATGACAAGGCCTACTAGCCTAGAAAAATTAGGACTAAAATAAGACAAAATTAAAAAAAGGCCTGCTAACCTAAAAAAATAGGATTAAAATAAGATTTACGATATAATGTAGTACATGACAATAAGAATTGCAGCAACAGACAAAACAACACCTCTACGATTGGCTAGAAAATTATTTTTATTGGGTTAATAGAGTAATATGCTTGCTAATGGGTGGTACAATTGGGCCAATCACTGTTGTGTTTAGCTGTTATGGGTAATGTACCTTATACTTGGAGGCCCACGAGAATTGGAGGCCCTACACGGTCGCTCCTACCGCACGCCCTCAGGGACGACCCTAGTCATCGTTATGTGGTGTAGCTCTCATTCCTTTCTCTTCTTTCCACTACAAGAAAACAAGTTTAGGTATAGTATTTTCATAACATATGCGGTTATGTACCAAACTTTTAATACATCAAGTGAAGAGATTCAAACTTACCCTACTCGGGTGTCTCCTATAGGCAGTGGTGTTGCTCATGAGAGTGCACACGTAATATCCACAATGTACACTCCTAGACTTCTGCTTAGGGCACTGTGTGTTTTGCATATAAAAATGTAAGTAATGCTTTTTCACAATTTAATAGAGTACTAACGAAAGTTAAACTTACCGCACAAAGTGTTTTGACATAAAGGTTAGCCTGCCTAACTGGATCATGTCTCCCTTTGTGATACGTAACATAGAACTGATACGCCCTATTAGAATGAAGTTAACATACGCCCTATTAGAATGAAGTTAACAAGTTGAACCTATTAGTTTCCAAAAGAGAACAATGCAAACATATAAGGTAATTATCATGTAAGATATGTATACGTCTTGAGAATCGCTATGAAGTCTTTGTATGTCACAGGGTCCTTATCTATTGAGTCCAAGACCCACGCCATTCGCATCCCAAGATCGACGCCTATACAAATCCAATGGTTGCTGCATGATTTCAAAGGTAGAAGTAGATAAGCAATCCAACAATCAAAATATAAATAGTGGACAAATTTGAAAAGTGTAGAGTTGAGAACTTACTCGAAGTTGTATGGTAGCCAAATAGGAGTGCAAGATTGGAGATTTTTAAAAGCTAGGACAATGTATGCCGCAACTTGGAGGGACGATTCCTTTATTTCCTTTAGCCTAATATGTTCCTTCTCCTAGATGGTCTTTCCACTAGCCAGTTCTTTGCCATCGAGTTGCCAGTTCTTGGCGTACGTAAAATTTGTTTGTGCTATACATTGAGGTTCTAAGTAACCCGCTCAGACACTTGGCATTTTTTTTGAAATGTGCACTTGCATTCTACAAATCCCGACGAATGTTAGTTACAAAAAATTACAAAGATTACTACCATATATCATATGAAGAGGGGAAGGACTTACATGCACCACGTGCGAACTAGATTCATTTCCATTTCTCTGAGGTGGAAGGTTGTCTGGATGTCATTAAAGTCAAATACAATTATCCCTTTCGTGCCTCCAAATGTTTTGGGAGGGAAGCGTGCTTGTATGATTTGTATGGTCATTGGAAGAGCACGCAAGTACCAATCATGGAACCTTTTCATTCCAAGTGGCAGGCGCTGGATATCCCAGTTTGGCAAGAAGGACTTGCCTCTCATATGCTTTCGGACACTCCTTTGACCATTTGATGGCATCAACATTTGTATACTTGCAAGCCGGTATATGTTTGCTGGTGACAGCCTGCTCGGATTGTGTGACTTCTTTGACTTGGTTCTCAGGCTTGAACTGGTCATGAGCATACGACTTGGCCGTCGCCGTGACATCTCTCATCGAGACATACATTGGCCTTTTGTGGATTGGATGTTTTTTCCTAATACTTGGCCCACTGGTATCATCTTGTGCATGAAGTTGTTCTACATGCACTTCTTCATGTGTCGACTCCGCTTGTAAAGAAGATTGTGGCATTTCATCAGCCTGTTGCTCCATACGAGAGGGTGGCATCTCAAGCCCGTGCTTGCTAGCAGTCGGAGAAGATAGTGGCATACTAGGAACGTGCTCAGTTAGGGATGGGGAAGATCGTGGTATGTCATGAACATGATGGTCACGACATGGTGAATGTACCTCCCCATCCTCAAGAGCTCCCTCCATGTTTGGAACATGCGGTGAAGTAGCAGACAACATAATGTCCCGTTTGTGCCAGAGGATGAACTGGTTCATTACTTCTCCAAGTGAGTCCAGTCCCTTGAGAGTTTGGTAGTCTATCTTCCACTGCATGAACTTGGGCTTCACGGCATGCACCTCGACCCTTGTGTAATCTGATGGGATCGGATTATTACGATGCAAGCTGCGAGGAGGATGTGCCACACCTATTGCGACCTCCATCATATTGTTTTGCCTATCGATGAGAACCACCAAGGTGCAACTAGTTGGTTCTCGTATGCGATCAATGGGTGTGGTGGCTGAAGTGGAACCTTGGATACTAGGAACATGCTGAGGGCTACCAACTAGTGCTAGTTGTCCCTGCAGTGCCTGTATTATTGATCGTGGCTTTGTAGACAATCTTTGTTCCTCCAGTGCCTTCACAACTAGAGCCTTCACTTGCGTCTCAAGACTATACTCTCGGTCTCTACCATGTTTCTTGTACATTTGTATATCCTCTTCGAATCCGTGCTTCTAGATTGTTCTTTTTCCTAAACCCCTAACGCGGCCTGGGTGCTCGGGGTTTGCTAATGCAAGGCTAAGCTCATCCCTCTCTCTAGAAGGATTGAATGAGCCATGATCCTTCTCTTCACCATATTTGAGTATCTTTGATACAGTATCCTGGGATGCAAACTTAAGTTTGTCTGATTCTACTTTACTCCTCCCAAGGATCTAGTTCCTTGAGTGTTTCGAAAGCCCATGCAAGATAGATCCCTCGAATGCGGTGTCTACCTCCATCTTTCTAAATTGTTCTTCCTTGCCATAGTAGCCACCGGGAGCTAGATGATTGTGGTATTGGTTTCTTTTGGCCAGATCGGTGTTACAAGCACTAAGAGCCAATGCTTATGATGAAGTCTTCTGAGCCACAAGTTCCTCCCATTGACTAGGAGTTATGTGGCCAAACTCGTGAAAGGGAGTTAACCCCTTTTGGATATATTTTGTGTTGAGTTGAGACTTCCAACGTCGGAATGAGTCTCCCATCATCTTAAGAACTTGACGTTTTACCCTTTCATGGGTTCCCTCTGGAAATCTGAAAGTGGACATGAGCTTCTTCTCCCATAGGGATCTTTTTGTCTCCTCTGGTACCGCTTTCCAATTAGGTACCACTGGGTTCAACTCATCTCTTACTAGGGCTCCAATAGCATTATGAAATCGTCCTCTAAGATGCTTTGGCTGAAGGATCTCTCTAGCAAGCCCGACCTCTGTTATCACATAGGTTGCCTTATTTGGATATCTATTTGCTTTTCTTTCCCCCCGTTTCCTCTACGACTGGAAACCTGAGCTCGTGGTCGTGCCTTGGGGTTGTGGAGCAGAGGCGTGCGAGTGGATCTCTGTGCTTGTTTCCTCTACTCTCCCTTCCTCTGTTATGTCTTCTAAGGCGAAGCATCGCGGACGACGACGTCGTCTTTTTCTAGTTTCAGGAGGGACCTATATGTTGGTCTAAGTGTTAGTAACAATAACATAGGCAAAGCTTTAGCAAAATGTATTAGCTAAGGCTTTATACCAACCTCCTTGTTTGGGTCATAATCCTTATCTAAATCATCCTTCGTTGGCTTTGGTGGCCATGGATGGGGATCCTCGGGACTTACATAACCCTCATCATCATCATCATCATCATCATCATTATCGTCATCATCATCATCTTCGATGCCTCCCTCTCCTTGTACCTGACCAGCCTCCTCATCGGACTCCTGAGTAAGCATGAACTGTACACCCTTGTGTATCTCCTCATTGAACTGCTCCTCAGTAAGGTTATCTGGTTCTACCTCTTCATGGGTGGGCTCTTGCTCAGGGATTTGGGTTCCACTATCTCTTCTCTTCGACATTTCTTGTTTTGTTCTAATAGATGTGAAAAAGTTGAATTAGACTATGAGTCAAAGACTCAAAGTATAGAAGTAGTAGACTAGTACAAGTAGTAGAGACTAGGAGTAGTAGTAGAGAGCTGCAGTAGTAGTAGTAGAGTAGTAGAGGGTAGCAGTAGAGGGTAGAGTAGAGAGCAGTAGAGGGTAGTAGTAGAGAGCAGTAGAGCAGTAGAGGGTAGTAGAGTAGTAGAAGAGAGAAGTAGAGAGTAGTTCAACATCAGTAGAGTAGTAGAGAGAAGTAGAGGGTAGAAGTAGAGAGCAGTATAGCAGTAGAGGATAGTAGAGTAGTAGAAGAGAGAAGTAGAGAGCAGTACATCAGCGGTAGAGTAGTAGAGGGAGTAGTAGAGAGCACTAGAGGGTAGCAGCAGTAGTAGAGTAGTACCAACAGCAGCAGCAGTAGTAGTAGTAGTAGAGTGTAGTATAGTAGTACTAACTAGTAGTAGTAAAGTGTACAAGAAAAACATGAGCTGCAAACAAACAATAAGTGCCTTTTATGCTCCCAATCTTGGATTTTTAGAATCAACATCATTGCAAAGTGCATAAGGTCTCAGTTAATATGACATTTTTCATCATTGCAATGTGCAAGTGTATTTATAAGAGGAAAGCAAAAATTCTAGTAAACAATTATCGCGCGGCTGCCGCACCTGAAGGTGCTCCTCCTACACCAACAAGTGTTTACAAATCAAAATAGCCATCATCATGTTCAAGAAGCACAATAACATCATATACCTGCTGCACATTGCTCAGTGTGTAAAAATTAAAATAGACATCATCATGTCCAAGAAAGAAATAACATCACTGACCTAAGACACTTTGCTCAGTGTGTATTAATCAAAATATGCATCATCTTGTCAGATTTGTAAATCACATTGGATCAGGCATGTAGTAGAGGGTAGTAGGAGTAGTATTCAGTTCTAATGCTTCTCAAAGTCCTTGTATCAGACACTATAACTGAATAAGTGCCAGAACTGAATACTACCTGCATGCCCCAATCACATTGCATCAGGCAGGTAGTATTTAGTTTTAATGCATATCCGAGCATCAGGTAGGTAGTATTCACATTACCCCAATCACATTGCCCCAATCACATTGCTCCAATCACATTGCCCCAATCACATTGCCCCAATCACATTGCTAGGGTTTCCAGAAGGAGACCATACCTTGGAGGGGATGGATTGTACCTTGAAGGGGAGGAAGGAGCTATGCACGGGAACCGTCGTCGGGAGGAAGGAGGAGAGCACCGGGGAGGGGGGACCACCACCACGGGGGAAGAAGAAGGCGTGAGCACCGGGGTCTACTGCGGGGGAAGAAGAAGGCGCGAGCACCGGGGTCCGCCACCGGGGCAAGAAGGTCTGAGCACCAGTCGCCTCTAGGGATGGGGACGAGGTCAGAGTTGAGGCCTCCGATAATGGGGTGGTCGACGGCGACGCGGAACCATAACTGGTGCGCGGGATGGGACAGAACGACACGGGCCTAGAGAGGAGAGGGAGGTAGCAGCAGAGGGGTGAGGGAATGGGGAGGAGGCGCCAGTGAAGGGGTGAGGGAGGCGAGGAGCGCGCGGATGTGGCGGTCCGGTAGCCTGGCGGCATCGTGGTTAGAAGAGGAGCACCCAAGACTTAGCCACCGGAGAAGAGGAGCGCGTGAAGTGTATATAAGGGGGGCATTTGTAGGGGCGGTTTTAGAGAGAGCCGCCCCTATAGTTCCATTTGTAGGGGCAGTTTTAGATAGAGCCGCCCCTATAGTGTTATTTCTGATTTAAAATCAAAAAATCATTCAACAAACTTGATTAATATTTTTGAGGCACTAAATGAGGTCAAATGAAAATGATATGAATAATAAGTTTGTTGATATACTCAAGATCTACAATAACTATATTGGTAATTTTTTAATTTGAGAAAGTTTGAATGATTGAAATTTTGAATTTGAACAAATGACAACTTTAACCCACTTTTTGAAGCCCTACATTATTTCAAATAGAAAAGTCATGAATACCAAGTTTGATCAACTAACCATCCTCTACAATTGTTATTTAGGTAATTTTTGCATTTGATAAAGTGTTAGAAAAGTTTAGTTTTAAATTGACAAGTCTCTCGTCTAGTTTCTTAAACTATATACGTGATTCAAGATTTTGTGACTAATGTTTACTAACAATTTGAACAAATGACAACTTCAACCCACTTTGACCAACCCTAAATGTAATAGGAGTAACAACACAATAAGATGATAGAGTTTCAAACACATACATAAGTTTCTTAACACACATACATAATTGAAGAAACACAGATACATGTTGAACAAACTACCCTGTAACAACTTTCCCCTTGACACGTTTTCTTTCCCATGGCAATATATCTTTGGGCAAGTTTCTTTCCATGACACTAATCTTGTTAGAAAAGTCTGTGAACAACTGCATTTCATCATAGTTATTGTACTCATCAACATTGTCCATGCCATCAACTCCGATAATCATTTGTTTACCAAAGGCAACCATGTGCTTTGTATTCTTTCTCGGGGGTAGGTGACTTAGTGGGTTAGGTAAATATAAAACTTGTGCGACACGTGAAATGAGCACCCAAGGCTCATCTTGGTATCCTATATTATCGAGGTCCACGACTGTGAACCCAATCTCATTCATTTGGTGTTGTTTGATCCACCGACATCGAAACATGGGTATTTGTATGCCCATTCCGTAGTCAAGTTCCCATATATCTTCAGTGATGCCAAAGAATAAGATCTTTCTCCCCATTTTGTCGATTGCTTCTATTCGAACACAGCTATTTTGGTTGACACAATTACTATCCTTTGCGTGGGTGTAGTATGTGTACCCATTGATATCGTAAGCTTGCCATGATGTCACTTGTCTTGATGGCCCCTTCGCCAATCTTCTAATGGTAATATCATGTTGGGTATCTCCGGACGGTAGGTTTTGGTGGTCCTGCAACCACGTAGTGAGTCAATGCTTGTTCTGTTCCATGACCCAATCTTCTGTGCGGCCATTACTCTCTTCCCTAAGGTTCTCCAAGTGTTCATCAATGTATGGTTGCATTAGTTCTGTACTCTGCAAAACACTATAATGCGCCTGACTCGCTTCTTTGTAATCATGGAGTGTCCTCTGGGGGTTGAGAATCTTGTACCACCTTTTTCCCACCCTTCTTCCTCTTGTTCCCCGTGGAGGTTTCTTCACCATTGTAAAGGTCGTTGTTCTTGTACCGACTCGCTGAACACCTCGGACATTTATCTAGATCCTTGAATGTATCGCCATGAAAAAGAATACAGTGGTTGGGGAATGCATAGATTTTTTCTACCCCCATTGTCAATGGACTTATAACCTTTTTCGCTTGGTATGTGTTGGCGGGAACTGAGTTTGGCTGTGGCAGCAACCATCATAGGAGACACAACAAATCATTGAAACTACAGTCTGACCAACCGTACTTAGCCTTTAGGATGAGTAACTCAAGAACAAAACGTAGCATAGTCCAATGTGTTGGACAACCCTTTTCAACACCATACAAACTCTCCTTCGATGCCTTGTTTACCCTTTCTAAATTTTCTAGACCTTTCGAACTCTTTAGTAAAATCTCTGGTCCAAGGGCGTGAAGCATTTCCTCCAAAGAATCACCATCATTTTCAATCCCAAGATCACGTCCTCCGTCATTATTATTGGCACCACCTTCTGTTGACACAAAAAGCGTCAGGATCTGCGAACACCTCGGGCTTATACCCGAATTCGATATCCAAGGTGTGCCAGTCGATTTGACCAGTTAATCGACAAGGACGATAACTAGAACAAAGCTGAACGAGACGACGGTGATACGCCCGGACGCCAAGGCTCAGATTGATCAAGGATAACTAGAACAATAGCAGAACGAGACGACAGCGATGCGCCCGGACGTCAAAGCTCTGATTGCTCAAAACACGGAACTTGCAAGGTTGATGGAGATCTAGTAGATGCAGCCCATCAAAGCATTGAAAGAACTCGTAGATAGACTAATACTAATGTGATAAAAGGTAAATTGTTGGAAAGATAGATAAAAATAGTAGATTCATTTGATATGCTTGGATATATCTTTTTCTCACGACCCCTAGGTACATATTTATACTCCGGCAATAGGAGTTGTAGACAGACACGACTCGTACCTTTCCTAAACAAAACAAACTCCTATTTTAAAGGAAATAACTGACTCGCGCAGGAGTCGGACCCAAATAATAATAATATTTTCCTAAACAAACACCTCTATTTTTAAGGAAACAAACGACCCGTGCAAGAGTCGGACTCAAACTTCTATAAAAATACTGGTATAAGATCACCAGTTTCCTTATGTCTTCTCTCCGATGAAACTTTCCATCGACATATCCTTCCGATCCGCAACTTCCTTTTAGCGCCATCGGCAACTGTATGCTCACGTTAGCCATGTCATCCTGCTTCCATCAACAGCATCTACCATTCATCGACAGCTTTCTGTCTTCATTGGCAATATTCTCTCTATATAAGCAACAGGCTTTGGCTCTCATCGGCAATGCTTCTTTGCCCTCATCGGCAACATCTTGACTCCATCAGCAACATTGTTGTTTTCATCACATCGGTAATGAGCTTTGGTTCTTATCGGCAATGTTCTTTCTGTCAGCAACATTCATGTCTCTATCGGCAACATCCCCTTGCCTTCATCAACAGTGTCTTCCTGCCTCAATCGGCAATAAGTCCCTGTCTGCATCAGCAACATTCTTACCTTTATCGGCAATCTGACCGGTAATATCCCAATGCCGATAAGGAACGACAACTAGCCTTTTGCCGATCGGCACAATCCTTAGATCATATTGACACGTGCCAAAAAACGGTGTCAAGACCTTCATTTTTATCCTCATCACAAACGAAAGCATCACCACCTTGTTCATTAACAAACTCATGATCCAATCGTGCGTCGAGCTGTGCTGAAAATTGGGCCAGGTAATCTAGGGTTTCGACGTCATCTTGTAGATCAACAACCTCGACGTCGTTAACTACCACTTCACCATGATGAATCCACACCGTGTAGTCCTTAACGAATCCTCGCATAACCAAATGTGATCTGATGATACTCACATCTTTCCATGGGAGATGGTTTTTGCAATCGCTATAGGGACAAATGATTGTATCCTTATTCTGTGTCAATGTCATAGCATGCTTCTCTGCGGCTTCAATAAATTTATTCACCTCTTCACGGAAACCAGCCTTAAACCTTAATGAACCATACATCCAAGACTTTCTGTAATCCATCTTTTACGGCCAAAAAAGGACTAATTAGTCAAATAAATATACACAATTGACAACATTATGTTCTTATTACAAAAAATGATTAATTAATAATATATATTTCTCCACATTATGTTCTTATTACAAATACTAAGAATTTGAAGACAAATATTAATATTTCTCCACCTTTTATTTCAATTCAAAGATTAATATTAGCAACAATTAATATTTTACTACTATTCTTAATGCAAAATGAATCAGATAAATATTAGCAACAATTAATATTTTGCAACAATTAATAATAACATTGATTTCAATTCAAAGCTAAATAAATGCAACAATTAAAAAATAGTAAGTGTGTAATTAATAAAAAAACCCTAGATCTAGATCAAGAACATGAAAGGTTCATTTAAATAATCCCAATAGTCCACTAAAACCAAGCAAGATCCACTAAATAAGGTTGTAATCTTCATACTCTAAGTAGTTTAAGCTAACTACTTCAAACATTTGGTCTAATTTGCTTCATATATAGCTCAAGAACCATAGAAGAGAGAGAAAAACAACACTCTAATTACTCACTAACTAGCCATTAAAACTTAAAAAAAAATTGAAATGTCATTTTGTTACCTTTTTTAACCTCTCCACCAAAGGAAATGGATTGAAAACCTCCCCCCCCCTTCAAAATACAAATTTTGGGAGGTGCCCAAGGCCCTCCTTCCTTTCTTTCTCGGGCTACAGTTCTGGCCCGACGAGGAAGAAAGGGGGGCAACTAGATATTTTGTAAAGGAATACTAGGGGCGGCTAGCGATTGAGCCGTCCCTAAAAATAAAAGGATAGGGCGGCTGGGGAATGAACCACCCCTATAAATAAATCCGCAGGGGCGGCTGGTGATTCAACCCACCCTAAAAATCGTCCCATTTGTAGGGGCACCTCGTATCTCCAACCACCCCAGCTGTTTGATTTGTAGGGGCGGCTGGAGTCGTGGGACCCGAGCACACCCATTACAGGGGCGGTTGTTGATGGAGCCGCCCCTAACAAAAAAACAACCATTACTAAAAACTGTTTCTGTAGTAGTGAAAACTAAACCCCCCGAATGCTTGCTCACTTATACATAACTGTATCGTAGCCCATGTAAGACTGAGCTAGACGGACAAGCGAGGGATTTTGTATAACGCACAAAACTGTGATTGTAGTGGTGGGGAGTTGAACTCTTAACCCGAAGCTTCCCACCATCAGAGCTACCAACCGAGCTAGAAGCGTTCGTCTTCAAACAAAAACAAAAGAAATGTAGTGAACCCTGTCATGAACAATTAAAGCACCCCAAAGCACCACTGTGGATAATGGTCTTGAGTGCTATCTAACGAGTCTGGTAGCCTACATTGGATGTTGTCTTAGAGCCTGTTTGGCAGAGCGCTAGCTCTAAAAATACAACTCCAAGGCAGGTGCTCCACCACGGAGCAGCTCTATGTTGGAGCTAAGCTCTCACCAAAGCATTTGGTACAGCTCCAATTTTGAGTTGGACTCATATACAATTATTAAAACATAAACAAGGGCTAAAGTGAAAAACTACATCTTCTTCACCTCTCTCTTCCTCAGTCACGAGCAACCATGGAGGTGGAGGAGGGGAGCGTGGGCGCGGTCGGCCAAGGGCACGCGGCAGGCACTCCACGAAATCAGTGACAGTAGTAGGTAATTTCCACAAACTCCATGAAATTTGAGTTTTTAGATCACCCCTTGAGGTACTCCATCTATTTGGTGGATATAAGAGCTAGATCCATGTTTTTGGCAGATCTAGAGTTCGCAGAGCTAGACCGTTTGGTTGGAAAAATTAGGAGCATAGTTGTTTTTTCAGATCTGGAGCTACATGGAGCTCTACCAAACGCGCCCTTAAAGACATATATACATTGATAACCAATTCTATTTGTAAGAAGAAAGATAGGCATATCTATTTTATACTTGATAAGTACGGATATGCAATGGTAGTTTGGGCTATTTAGAAAAAGCAAAGAATAGATCCTTCATCCCTCTTGAAATACTTCATGATGATGAATTATTAGATTAAGATCGATCAAAACCAATCAATTTTATATATACATACGACATGCTAATGGCTAAACAACTTATTAGAAATGCAAGACAATTGATATGAAATGTTGTAAACTGGGCCACACTTAAAACATATGCTAGGGTTTATGTGCGACTCGTTCAGATCATGAGTTCAAAAAAATAATAAATTTTTTGAAGTATCCATGATGGGTACCAATGAATAGGTAGAGGAACTCTATCCTAGATTTCTATGTTATATAGAATTTATGGTTTCCTTTGGTGCAAATCCAATCATCAAAAGTAAGGGTTTCCAAACGAGCAAGGCAGGCTTTAGATGAATCGATCTATTATCGAGGAATCTTATTAGGAATAACAAGGGCTTTCCTGAATACCCAAAGTTTCATATATGAATCAAGCTTCCAAGTAACTACTTGATTTTCAGCAAAAATTGTCCTACGAGATTGTATTGATTAGTTAAAAGGCCTGAAAAGGAAATGTAGTTCTAGGGGGATTATAATGGTTGGTACCAAATCCTAAACATTTGTGCATCATTCCCAAAAGACGAGAACCTTTATTTCAAAATGAAAAAATCTATTCGCGTTAGGTAGAAGTATCTTATAAGTACAAATAAATGACAATTGAAATAGTCAAGTCCTCCATTTTTTGGCATCATGCATATGCAAATAGTTGTTACATAGGGAAAATTTTCTTAAATGCACACTTCTTTTGGGTCGTTAATTTGTGTATCTTGCATGGTTTTAATACCTGTTTGGAGACTCAGACTTATTTTTAGGCTAGATCTAGAGTTCTATTAAACTGGTAATTGTATATTACTCCCTTTGTGTGAAATTATGTAGTAAAACAATGACGCGTGTAACCCTTTATAAGTTGTATTTGGATTGGTAATAGCTGATAGATATTAGTGGTAGATATGCACGTGAATGTTTCCTTTTAAAATATTTGTGTACCTAGAATCCATTATACTTTAGGCCAAGCTTGTTTGACTGATGGATTTTACGGCTGATAAACTAACTTTAGTTGTTTTTAGCTATTTTATTGTGAGAAAAATATTGTACCATTATACTGATAAGTTAAGAGAATTTATGTGAATGATTGAAAGCCCATGTTTAGTTTTGAGTAATTGATGAAACCTTAATTATGCTAACCTATTTATCTCTAAGTGAATATATATATATATATATATATATATATATATATATATATATATATGACATAGGTTGGCACAAGCAAGTGATGGAGCTCAATGGATCAAAGTGTTGATGGTGAGGCTCCAACTTGGAAGAAGGAAAGTGGAAATGAAAATAGACTCAAGGCAAAGGTATAATATAGGAGTCATTTTCGGTTGAGTGATCAAGACACTATAGAGAGTGAGATCACATTTAGGATAGATAGTTGTACTATCAAGAAGGGAAATCTTGCTAATGATTACGGTTATCAAGTGCCACTAGGTCATAATTCTTTTGCACATGCATTTGATCTAGTGAGAATTGTGAACCTAATTCCAAGAAAATGATTAAGGAAAAACTAATACACATGCACAAGTGTTGTATCACTTAGTGTTAGCACAAGGAAGCTTGGGAAGAAGTTCTAAGTCATTTGGACTGAAAAGCAGGCTCCGGACGTTCGTTTGAGTTCGAAGGCATACCTTAGCTGCACAGTATTGACACGTTGAGTCTGGACGCATGACATTAGTCCAGACGCCTGATCTGGACGCAGTCCAGAGGGGTTGACCCTCTCTGGATGCTCTCTGAGTAGTGTCTGGACGCTGTCTGGAGGTGAAAATGCTCTCTAGATGCTCTCTGCATAGGCTCTGAATGCATAGACTTTGGTCCGGAGGTTGAGCGACAGTAGCGTCTAGAGGTAAGTCCAAGCGTGAAAAACAACTTAAACCAAGGATCAAATTCAACCTATTATTGACCGCATTGGTGATCAACTTCCTGGCTGGAAAGCAGATTTGATGACCAAGGTTGGAAGGAAGGTTCAAGTTCAGTTCGTGCTCAGTGGTATGCTCATCTACATAATTATGGCCACTGATTTTCCACCTTGGGCTATTAAAGTTGTGGATAAAATTCGGCGTGGGTTCCTTTGGAGAGGCCGCAAAGAAGCAAAAAGAGGGCACTGTCTTGTTGCTTGGGGTAAGGTTTCTATTCCTAAAGAACTTGGGGGTTTCGGGATTTCTGACCTTAAATTTCTTGGCTGGGCACTGCGAATTGGGTCCGGCTACAAAAAAACAGAACCTTCTTTGCAGTGGTTGTTTACTCTGAAGTTGGGGATGGAGCTGACACCCTTTTCTGGACAGACCATTGGCTCCATGGTCGATGTATCGCAGATCTTGCACCTTGTCTTTTTGCCGTCATCCCTAAAAGGAGGAGCCAACAACAAACTGCCCAGGATGCCTCTCTAACCAGACTTGGATTTCTGATATAAAAGGGGCTCTCACGGTTGGTGTCATTGTTGATTATTTCCTCCTATGGGATGTCCCTGATTTCTTTTTGCAACCGGATGTTGAAGACAAACATATTTGGCGGTTTTCCTTAGAAGGACAGTATTCGACCAAGACTGCATACAATGGACTTTTTGTGGGGTCTACATCTTTTGAGCCTTTTGAAAGAATTTGGAAAACTTGGGCACCGCCCAAATGCCGCTTCTTTGTTTGGTTAGTGGCTCAAAACCGATGTTGGACAGCGGATCGCCTTGCACGTCAGGGACTCCCTCATCCTGAGCACTGCCCTTTGTGTGATGAGGCTACAAAAACTATTGATCACCTCCTAGTCCAGTGTCTTTGTCAGGAAAGGAGTCAACTCTTTCATAATCTTGGAGCTTGGACCTTATGGAGACACCACAAGAGATGTGTATTTGATGGTGTAGCCCCGAGTGTTGTAGGTGTTCTTGCTGTAGCAGAGGCTGACAAAAGGTCGTGGTCTTTGGCGGGGGCTCAAGGATTATCCCTCTTGGATGCCCTCGCTCCGGGTGGTTAGCGCCTCATCTATTGTGGCAGTCACGTTAGGTTTCTAACAACAGTAATTGATACTGCTGCAAAGTGTTGTGTGTGTGTGTGTGTGTGCTGTAGGGGTTCGTACCCCCTTTTTATCATCTTCTTAATCTAATGAAGCATAGCTCTCCTGCATTTTCGAGAAAAAAAGAAAAACAGAGCGCACCAATGACTATTTCAAATGAGGCAAATGGTCCGGACGCATGAAAATTGGTTCCGGACACACGATGTTTTAGCGTCTGGGGATCGGTCTGGCGTGTGGAATGGAGGT
>CM039131.1:27400681-27541621 GCA_022036555.1 Microstegium vimineum
TTGTTTACGAGCTGGTTAGGAGGGATAAATAGGAATATGAAAGCTAAGATTCTTGTGGGTGCAAGCGCAATTTGTTGGGCAATCTGGTTAACCCGGAATAGTATAATTTTTGACAAGGCTACAGTACCATCTTATTTACAGGTTATCTTCAGGGGGGACCTACTAGACCAGGTCCTGCTCCCTGCTACAAAAGGAGGAGGATCGTCAAATGATAAAGATTGGATGCAGAAATATTTAAACATCTGCGATGGAGGTGTTTGCTAGATACAGTTGGAGATTTAGTAATAGAATTGGTCTTTAGATGTCGAGTTTGGATGTTCCTCCTTATTTAATTAGTTTGGATAAAAACTTTGTGTTTGAGTTTGTGTGAACCACAATGGTCTTATTTGTTTTGAGAAACAACTATATGCATTGGTCGATGCAGAGGCTGAAATATTAATATATTCCCTTTTCTAAAAAAAAGCTAGCTTGAGCAAACCTCCTCCACTCTTCTCTATGTTAGATTGATCAACTTTTGAGAGATTGAGTGAAACCAAGTATATTGTTACTCATATTGTATCCTAGTGGTACTTGGTGTTTGTCATCATCTTGAGAGCTCTTGTAATTCTTCGAGTTTGTCGACTCCTAGATGGCTTGGTGCGACGAGGATCGTTGAGCGGAGGAACGTGTTTGTCTCCGGCTCCGATCGGTGGATTGTGAGGAGTTCTTGAGCCTTCCCCATGGGAGATTCACAAAAGGCATCTCTACAGGATTGCTCATAGGTTGTGGATCTCTATCTTGTGTTGATTGTGCGGTACCCGGTTGCGGGTTAGGAATGTCAAGTCTATTAGCGTGTGAATCACCAAGTAGGTGTATCACTAAAACAAGGACTAGCTTGCCGACAAGCAAGTGAACCTCGATAAAAAAATCATTGTGTCAATCTCTTTGCTGAGAATTTCATTTGTATATTGCTTCGTTGGTTATCTCTCTCCACGTTGGTATATCCCTCCTATCTCTACTCTTTGCATTTACTTGTTTACATCCTTGTAAAGTAGAGTACCTTAGTTACCTTGCCTAGTTTAGTTTCCTTTCTCTTTTAGTTATCTAGCCCTCTTGTGTGTAATAGACTTTTATTTGCTACTAATTAGAATTGTGGATAGAGAAGGCTTGCGATTTTTGGTAGAGCTAACGCAAAACTCACTTTTAGCCTTGTGTTATACTAATTATCTTGTTAAGTGTTGTTGTAGAAATTTTATTAGGCTATTCACCCTCTCTCCAGCCATTCCTTGACCTTACAATGGTTCAGTTAATTAAATGAATTAGCTGCCGAGGGGTTGACAAAAATAGTTCTTTTTACTTATTCACTTTCCGCACATAATCAATTATTACATAAAATGTTTTCTGGAGAATTATATTTAGCCACAACCATTCAATTAGGAAAATCATTTCCCTCAAAGAATCAAAAGGATGAGAAGCTGTAAAAACGTTGACTTGTTCAGAAAAAAGAGAAGCTCCAAAAAATGTTCCGTCATAACAAAATGTGAAATAAACTAGTTCAACTTTTCACGGTGCTAAAGAGAACTTAAGCATATAGGATATGCTAAAAACTACTCGTATAATATTTTTCATAACTCATGAAATACTTTGTATGTTCAAATTGAGCCTCCGTCAAATGATGGAAACGGGCGCTATGGACACCACGAGAAAGCTGACAAAAACCCGCTTATTTTCTTTGCATAGATAAGCACAGCAATATCAATTTTTAAGTTTTGTGGCAAGCCGAAAATTGGCTGGACAACTCGATTGGCTGCTCTTGATTTTGTCTTAGAAAAAAACTGGCCAAGGCACCAACAATTATTCTGGGCCTGGCGTCACTCAGGAGGAAACCGGTTATCCCTTGGCTTTGCTGCGCCCAATGTGGCAGCATAGGATTGGTTGCATTATTTTTTTTCTGTTATTAGATTTTAAATTAAGGATTTTGCTTCGGTGGCCCTCTTTAAAAATCATGCGCGTAACTTATACGGGCACCACTAATTGGCGAACGTTCACCCGATTCCGATCGAGTGAACGATTCTCAGACACGATAGTTTTCTATTTTAGGAGAGAAAAATTAGCACCTACATCCTTTTATGGATGTTGTATGTGCGTGATTCTTTTTCTTTCAGATTTTGGACGGACGAGCTGCGCGCATGTTTCTTTCTCTTTTTATGCAATGCAGCACACACACACGGGCACTTTTTCTTTCACAGTCCGTCTCACGTGCTTTAACATTTCTTTTGAGAAACGTACCCGCATAACTTAGATAAGAGTTAAACAATATAACTTCAACAAATACTTAACAATGCTAATTTATACAATATGACTTTTTTGTCACAAAAATTACATTTTGAGAATATGTACGAGAAATATATTTTGTTTAGGTTTCAGTCATTTTTTCTTTTAGAAACTAATCATTTGGGAACATAAAAAAAGTTTTTAGAAAGATGGAGGAGCTAAATAAAGTAACTTTTACACCTTATACTATGATGTAAACTTATAAAACTAGATAAATAAATGACTTTCATAACTTCTAAAAATATGATATTCTCATCATCTCTATAACTGCAATATTAAGTATATCTCTGACTTCAATTATAGGTTCTGCAAAAATATTTAATGTTTAAAATAACAAATAAAAGAGTTCATAACAAGAAAAAACACAAGTTAATAGCAAAAAAGTAAGATGGCTTTCTAAAATAGTGTTTCACATATAAAACTAGGTATAGTAAGGAAATCAAATAAATTAGATAACATACACGTGAAAACACAAGTTAGATACATAACTCTGAGCAATAACTTAATAAAATAAGTTAGGTAACATACATATAAAAATATAAGTAAGATAACTCTATACAATAAGTAAGTTAATTAAATAAGTTAAGTTATAAGTTTATAACTTATAACTTATAACTCAGAAATACAAAGTTGTAAAATACAACTTATATATACAAAAGTTGTTAAACACAAAATGAACGAGTTAACTTATAACATGTCAAAACTTAGAAATATAAAAATTATTAAACATAAAGGAACAATTTATAACTTATAACAAAACTTGAAAATACAACTTATTTTACAAAAAGTTATCAGCATAACTTTTATACATATTCTATAAAACTTATGTACATAAGTTATGCTATATAACTTGCTCATGCTGCCCAAAATAAATTTAAAATAAAAAAATAAAGAAAGATAGAAAATATAAAAATGAAAAGAATACTAAAACAAATAAGTTATTAAAACAAAAAATTAACTTATAACTTGTACCAAAACATAAAAACATAAAAGTTAAGAAGCACAAATTATATAAAAAGTTATCAAATACAATTTGTGTACATAAGTTATTTTATACAACTTGTATATATAAGTTATTTCATACAACTTGCCCACACTTAAAAACAAATAAAATAAAAATAATACTAAAAATCACATAAAACAAAACTAAATAAAAATAAAAAATAGAAAAAAAAGTCTACAGCTATACAATTGTACACGTGAAAGAAAAAAAGATAAAATAAAGAAAAATGATCCGTACATGTCAGTAAAAATTTGTTTGAGCATAGGTTAACCATGTCTGTCTGCGACGTGCCATAAAAGGAAAGAAAATAGGACACGGGAAGCGAACGACACAGCCTTGGTCGTTCACCCCATTAAAAACGAGCGAACAACCGTGGGAATGGGATTGGAGAGCGAACAACGTCTGGATTGGAATTGCGTAACTTATTAAAGCTGCTGGTGATTCCTTTTCTTCTGTGTTTTTCTCGTAAAACTGAATCAATTCCTGTAAAAGTTACGTAGAATTCCTGCGTTACAAGCTGGCAAAGCGGCGGCGCATGCTGATCGGGTCACCGACGTGCCATGCGCGAGCGGCGCTCAATACAACATGCCATGGCGTTCAGACACTGTTCATTTACGGATGGCCCGCCGAGACAGGCACCCACCCCACCAGCGCACCAAAGCCGCGAGAGCTGTGGGAGGTGCGCGGCCGAGCTAGCGTGCCTCTACTGGACGGTGAGCTCCGTGCTGCCACACCGCTGGACGGTGCGCGCTAGTGCTCGCTCCACCGATCCTCTCCGAAACTCCGGCCATCACGCTTGCACGCTCCACGCCACTATATAAGCCGCAGCGCAGCGGCCATGAAGCCACACGCAGACACGGCCGCACGGGCCGTCCGAGAGGCAAGCGAGCACTGTCAGGTTGTCTATTTTCTATCCCGCTGTGTGTGCGCCGCGGCTGCCGGAGGCAAACGAAACGACGCAACTTGTGGACGCATTCGCAACCAGCAATCGCAGACGACAGACATAGGGGTCAGGAATCATGACGATAGGAGTCAAGAGGTAATAGCTAAATCTACAATTCCCAAACCCCTAACTATTGACAATTCTAATGTTGTATTTGATCTGACGATCCCATGATCCAATCAATGAAATTATCAGTAAATCTAGTGGTCTGTGATTGGTCCCCGGCCTCATCAGTCATCACGCAAAGATCAGTTCATCATACCACGGCTCTTGGCAGAGGACAGAGGATCACATCCATCCAAAATTCCAAAGGTGCCACCGTTGGTGCACATATTAATGATTAATTTATTTGTAGCTTTTAAGTTACATATGCTTTTAATTTTTAACTATTGTGTGTTTTTTTTAATTTTAGAATTGTGGGATATAAATTATAATGCCATCTTGAAAGTTCGAATCTGGTAACGACAAAAGGAAAAGGAAAAGATGTGTGGATGCATTAATACAAATCGATGACTTTGCATCTCAAAATGTTAAAAGAAATCGTCTAAAATAATGTCAATTCCAAGTTGAAAAAGTTATTATTATTATTATTATTATTATTATTATTATTATTATATTTGTCCGTTTTATGAACTTTAAGATTTTCTATAAAGTATTTCAGTGTATTGAATATTATCTTATATTATTGATTGATGTGTGTTTACAAGACCACTATATATACATATGCAAATATATATAAATACTTTGGTATAGTGAATGTGGATATGCCTCACTATATATTGCCGACCTAGACCTATAAAAACTCAGGATCGTGGCCGTCGGCGGCGCAGAACCCCAATTCGGCACCGTCCAACGGCCGCTGCACGGCATCGGGAAGCAGAGTCCCCAGTGCCTCTGCGTCGTGATGCTGTCCAAGACCGCCAAGAAGTCCGGGATCAAGCCCGAGGTGGCCATCACCATCCCCAAGCGCTGCAATCTCTCGTCGACCGCCCCATTGGCTACAAGTGCGGAGCTAAGAAACAATGCCGATCTTCTCCAGTTGCCTCTCACTGCAGAAATTGTCTATGGGAATAGATTGATCTACCAGTGTATGATACTCCTATCTTTTTTTTAACAGATTACACTCTGCCGCCATCAGCTGCGAGAGCTACTTGCATTGAGCACATGCGCATGATCCATCGGAGTTAGGACGACACGACGTCTGTGGGAATTGACGACGGCGACGTGTCAGGGTATGTGTGTTGCCAGTAAACGAGACTTGTGATTACCATAGAGAAAATGTGTTCAATGCCATTAAAATTTATACTTTTTTCTTATGTGTCATTGAAAATTATAGTTTTTGTTCATTACCATTGGTTTATAATTTTGTCCATCTATGTGCTATTGTCGTTACTTCAATACCTGACTCATGCACACGCCGTTAAAATCTGTGTGGCCGCCTCGTCTCCCACACGCACGCGCTCGGTGTCTGTTCGTGCCGCACCGCGACCACCGGCCGCGCAGGCGCATAACTCCGGCTTGGACTTCTGGACGACGGCCACCATCTTGTCGGAGCACAGACCAAGCTCTCGCTGTACCCGGTGCGGTTGTCGACTTGTCGTCAACCCATCGGTGAATATAATGACTCCCTTCATCTCGAGAAGACATTGATTAAACTTATATGATCATATAATAACATTTATGATGTCAAATAAGTATTATTAGATTCGTTATCAATTATATTTTAATAGTATGTCTATTTTAGATTATAAATCTTTATAGTTTTATCTATAATTGGTAGCCAAATTTGAAATGCTTTGACTCTCCAAGATTATTAGAATGTCTTATAATTTGGGATGGAGGGAGTAATCCTATATCGCGCGTGACGTCATCGACCTGTTCCTCCTCGAGGGTCACAACGCTTGCGTCACTCTCATGGCTAAAGACGGTGAGGTCGATGGGGGCGTCCTCGCCTACGTGCGTGAACAGCGCGAGCGCCTCCTGCCGGTTACCTGGTCCACCGAGGAAGTAGAGTGTGACGCGGTAAGGAAAGCATCAATGTTGGTTGCGGCGAGGCCGGCGGCGGGCACGATAGAGTGGTTGTCGCACGCAGTCGACGAGGATGGAGATCGATGAAGCAGGGGGGTAGTGGAGCATGTTTGATGTTGGCGGCCTAGATATGGCGCCGACACTAGCCGTTGTGTTTTTTATGGAGCCGTCAATGGGTGGAAATGCACAATCGATGAGATAAGCATGGCGTGCTTCTCGAGCACGACGGTGCAGACGTCGTCATGCATGGTGGCGTAGGGCTCCATGCAGAGGTACGGCTACAACGGGGACTCCAGCTGGCGTTTCTGCACCAAGTAAGGCCTCATTCGTTTAGTCTGGAATGGTCCGGAACATAACTTGTTCCACTCGGATTCAATAGGCCCGGTTCAAAGTCAGGTCAGATAAAAAATGGTCGTTTGGTTAGATATGACCCGGAATGAAAACTAGGCAATCCTAGCCTTTTCACTAGTAGAAAAACCGTTTTTGCTGGCGCCATTCGAAACACACCACAGGCGGTTTGGGGTTTCACGTCGCCTGTGGTGTGTTTTGGCCCCCAACCGCCTATGGAGAGTTATTACCACTGGCGGCTGGCATAAGCCAGTGTAAATAGCACCATTTACACTGGCGGTTGGTAATAACTCTCCACAGGCGGTTGGCATAAGCCAACCGCCAGTGGTAGACTCTGACTATATATACCACCCTCCCGACCCCCACTCTCTTCTTCCTCCCGACCAGCTACAGTTCTAGCCGCCACTTTCCATTAGAAGCAATTTTGGAGGTCCAGATTTTTCAAAATACAAGGGGGAGGTTTTGATCTTCATTTCTTGGAAGGAGATTGGTTAAAAAGGTTAGTTTACGTCCCTTTTGCCTCATTTAGCTTATTTTTGCTCAATTGGAGCCACATTTTAGATCTAGGGTTTCACCATGAGTGAGAGAGAAGAATACCTAGGTTGTTTTCTTAGTTTATTCATGTCATGTTGATGCCAATTTGAGCCACATTTTTGCTCCATTTCCATTTTTTCTTTTTAATTTAGTTTAGGCTAGATATATTTACTTGTTTTCATTGATCAATGTTGTGTTAATGTTGATCAATGATACTTAGTGGCTAATAAACTCTAATGGGGAGGTTTTGATCTTCATTTATTTTCTTTATTTTCTGCAAGTTCGGTTGATTAAGATGGTTACATAATATTTGTCCTCTCTCCCTTTCCAAAGTCAGGTATTGATAGAGAGGTCATTCTGGATGTATGAGTTATCAAGGCTAGATGCATCATACATACCCGAGGTTCATAAGTTTATTGATGTCGCTAAGAACCATGCTTGGAGAACAAAGAAGACGCACATACATTGTCCATACATGGACTGCAGGAATGTTGTTATATTTGATGACCATCAACAAATCTTTTCTCATCTTGTCCGCCGAGGATTTATGAAGGATTACTTGATTTGGACAAAGCATGGAGAGGGTAGCTTTGTGCCTTATACAACAGTTAGTGGTGCAACTATCGACGTCGATGGTCTAGATATGCTTGTTGACAGTGGGTATCAGTTCGTACACGAGACACAACAACTTGTCACCGATGGTCCTGATCATGGTTTCGCTGGAGAAATTGAAGGCGTACCAACAACTGATGTGATGCAAAATAATATGGCTGCGAAAGATGCAGAATTCCTGGAGGCAATGTTGCGTCGTCATGCAGAAGATCCGTCAATGTTCTTTAAGAAAGGTATGGAGGCCCTGATGAATGCAGCAGAAGAGCCTTTGTACGATGAGTCTAAGGGTTGCACCAAAGAGTTCACGACCTTGCGTTCGGTGCTAAAGTTGTTGGTATGCAAAGCTAGGTTTGGTATTTGTGATGCTGGCTTTGATGCATTCTTGAGTATTATCACAAACATGCTTCCAAAGGAAAACAAAGTGCCTGCTAACATGTACTATGCAAAGAAGCTAATCAGTCCACTCATGATGGGTGTTGAGAAGATCCATGCTTGTATAAATCACTGTATCCTATATCGAGGTGACGATTATAAGGACATGGAGAGATGTCCAAAGTGTAATGCAAGTAGGTATCAAACGAATAAAGACTACAAAGAGGAACACTGTGTTGCCTCGGTGTGTAAGGAATGAAGCGAAAGAAGACCCAACAGAGTTCAAAACCCACGAGCAAAGAAAAAGAAGAAGTAGACTATTATGCGCAGAAAAAGATTCTTGCTTTGGTGATATGGTACCTGCTTGTGGTCGATCGATTGAGGTGTTTGTTTGCTAACCAGAGGATGCCAAACTTATGAGCTGGCATGCTTCTGATGAGCACATTAAAGACGATGGGAAGCTTCGGCACTCAATCGATGGCAAGCAGTGGATAGACTTCAATAACAACCACGAAGACTTTGCAAATGAACAGAGAAATGTTAGGTTTGCACTGAGTACTGACGGGATGAATCCATTTGCTGAGAGGAGCAGCACGAACAGCACATGACCGGTGATCCTCACCATCTACAACCTTCCGCCATGGTTGATGCAGAAGCGAAAGTACCTCATGCTAAACATTCTTATCTCTGGACCTACACAACCTGGAGTTGACATGTATGTTTTCTTGGAGCCCTTAATGGAAGACATGAAGATATTGTGGGAAACAAGTGTCAAAATGTGGGACGAGTACCGCAAAGAATCATTCACGTTGAGAGCAATTATTTTTGTTACGATCAACGATTACCCTGCTCTCTTCACATTATCAGGGCAGTTCAAGGGAAAGGTTGGTTGTATGGTATGCATAGATGAAACCGCTCACATGTCCCTTACTGCATCTAAGAAGATAGTGTACATGAGGCACAAACGCTTCTTATCGAAAGGACACAGGTACCGTCAGAAGAAGATGGATAAGTACTTTGACAATAACGTTGAACTCCAGTCTACTGCCCCACTAGGCAACAGTAAAGGCAAAAGAGTTTTCAACCTAGTCAGAAACCTTAAATTTGTTTTCGGGAAGAAGACAACAGACGGAAAACCAAGAAAGAATGTCAAACCAACTCTAGGGGCTACGTTCAAGAAGAAATCTATTTTCTTCGAGTATTTGTCACACTGGCCTGAGTTAGACGTACGCCATGCGATCAATGGTATGCACGTTCAGAAGAACGTGTTTGAAAGTCTAATTGGAACCTTGGTAGACATAAAGGGCAAGACAAAGGAAGGACTAAAGTCACGTCTGGACATGGTACAGTTAGACATAAAAAAAGAACTTCACCCTGTTCTTTAAGAAAATGGGAAGTACCATCTCCCGGCAGCAAGCTACAACCTCAACAATGATGAGAAACATTTGATGTGTGTGTGGTTGAAGAATCTGAAGGTCCCATCTAGATTCTGCTCTAACATACAAAGTATTGTGTCAATGAAAGACCTTACACTCACCAACTACAACTCACATGATTGTCATACCATGCTGATTACTTTCCTCCCTATTGCCATCAGGACTATAAATCTAGTGTGGATAAAGGTTGCAGTCACACAGTTGTGCTACTTCTTCAATAGGATCTCACAGAAGGTGATCGACCGTGATGAGTTGACATCTCTTAAGGAATTTACAGTGGAGACAATGTCACAGTTCGAGATGTGTTTTCCTCCAGCATTCTTCAATATTATGGTTCACCTTGTGGTGCACTTTATTCCACAGATAGAGGCACTAGGTCCCATGTATTTGTATGAGATGTGGACGTATGAGCGTTTCATGTCAACACTTAATGGCTATGTATCAACTCGTGCTCGTCCTGAGGCGTCCATGGTAGAGGGATACTTAACCGAAGAGGCAATTGAGTCTGGTGGTCCATTCTGCAACAGTGTCCTAAAAGATCAGGATGCAATAGGTTTGCCTCCGTCAAGACATGATGGTAGGCTGAATGGAAGAGGGAGGATGGGAAAGAAATCATTAGTCCCGCAAGATTACAATTTAGTCCTCGAGGCACATCACAACATCCTTCATCAACTCTCAATAATGGAGCCTTTCATCGAGCAACATATTGATGAGCTTCGCAAACAAAATCATGGGCACACAGATGAGTGTTTAATGAAGGAACACAAGAATAAGTTCACCTCATGGCTAAAGGACCTTGACATTCTAGAGGGGGAAACAATTGAGGAACGCACCATTAAGGTGTTGGCTTCTGGACCATCACGCCAGGTCACAACATGGAAAAGCTATGACATTAGTGGCTTCACATTCTGTACCAAGTCCAAGGACCAAAAGAGCACTGCATAAAACAGTGGAGTTCAGTGTGATGCCTTAGACTCTGAAACTGGGGATAAAATTATGTTCTTTGGCTTCGCTGATGCCATATGGGAGCTAGACTATGGTACATTTTAGGTCCCTATGTTTCGATGCCAATGGGTTGAAGACAAACATGTCACAGTGGACAACTATGGGGTCAGAGTTCTTGATCTAAGTAAGGTAGGCTACAAAGATGATCCGTGGATAATGGCTAACCGTGCTGCACAGGTCTTCTATGTTGAACAGATCCTTTGTCCTAATGAGAAGAAAAGTACCGACAAGCCGAATCATGTAGTTATTCCTGGAAAGCAACAAGCTATAGGGGTTGATTGTATATCTGACTTGGATGAATTTAATGAGTTCAGCAACATATGTCTCTTTGTAGATGACCATCTACTGAAAATAAGGAGTGTTGAGCGAAACATCCCACAACAATCGCTACCTTGGGTGCGCCACGATGGACAAGGAAGAACAGTATAACTGCCTAGATTGTTTTTGTTATTTGCCATGTAATCCATTTATGTTACAATGTCAGACCCTATTTATGTTTGTACATGTGGAGATCCTATTTTTGTTTCTACATGTGAGACCCTATGCTTATTTTAACATGTATTTCTTGTCAAGACAAACACTGCAAAATTTAATTCATAATTTTTGGAATAATAGATCTCAAGATATGATTTTTTGAAACTTATGCAATTATCATGATATTTGACATTGTAAGTGTAGTTACATATAAAAGTATCTCAAACATGTCATTTCATATTTTTAACATGTATTTCTTGTCAAGACAAACACTACAAAATTTAATTCACAATTTTTGGAACAATAGATCTCAAGATATGATTTTTTAAAATTTATGCAATTATCATGATATTTGACATTGTAAGTGTAGTTACATATAAAAGTATCTCAAACATGTCATTTCATATTTTTAACATGTATTTCTTGTCAAGACAAACACTACAAAATTTAATTCATAATTTTTGGAACAATAGATCTCAAGATATGATTTTTTAATTTTTTTTGAATTATTTCTGCAAATTAATTTTTACTGGCGGTTGGCAATGTCAACCACCTGTAGAAATTGTATCAGTACTGGCGGTTGGCATTTGCCAACTATGCCAACCGCCTGTACAAATCGGCTCGGTATATATTTGCCGCCCGACTCGTTCAAAAATTTCTAAGTCCCCAGGCGCGAGTCCATTCCAAAAGACGCCGTGAGGCTGTCCAAATTTCCCAGGAACCATCGCCGCCAATCGCGCCGGAGCCTTCTTCCCGCTGGGGTAAGTACGCCGCTCCCTCTTGTTCTCCCTCTCTGTGGCGGCGTGGTGGCGGACAGTTGCGGCGGCGGCAACGAATGCGGCTGGAGCGCGCGGCCGAGGACGCGGCGGCTCAGCGAGCAGCGTGCGCGCGACCGTTGGTGGTGGTGCGGCGGTTGCGCGGCGGTTGGTGGCGGTGGTTGCGGCGGGAGGAGGCGCGGGCAGCGGTTCGCCGGGTCGGTGGTGCGCCCGCGCGGTGGTGCGCCCGCGCGGTGGCGCGCCCGCGACCGAGCAGTGGAGGCGCAACGGCGCGAGGAGTCAGGCGGTGGCGCGGCCGCGCAGACTAGTCAGAAAGAGCGGGCGCGCGTTCCTCACGGGGAAGAAAGAGCTGACGCGTAGGGCCGACTGGTCAAACCGGTTGGGCCAGCCGGTTGGGTCTATTGGGCCAGCCTAACCGTTGCATTCAATATAAGCTTATTTGAATGCTTATTTGAATGCTCCAATATATATTTAAATACTTATAGAAAATATTTTTTTATATATATATATAGATATATATATATATATATATAAGCTTTCAATATATATATATATATGCTTCCAATATATATATATATAAATACTTATAGAAAATCTTATATATATATGCTTTCAATATATATATATATATATATATATATATATATATATGCTTCCAATATGTATTTAAATGATTATATATAAATTTAAATACTTATAGAAATGCCTATGTATATGTTTATGTTTATGCATATCTAAAAAACAAATGTATAAATGGACTTGTATATATTTAAATGCTTATATAAATGCTTTGACTATACTATGTAATTAATCCAATGATTTTAAATGCTTATATATGTATGCGTTGATTAATCCAATGCTTTAACTATAAATGCTTATCCTTTATTAGATTTTCACGATGACATCTCCAAGGAAGGACCAAACACAAGGGTCCGTTCACACGGAACAAGCCCCAAGGTCTGACCCCACGGAGCAAGTACAAGACACCCACCAAACGGAGCAAGGCCTAGGGTCGTCTGACCCCACGCAACAAGTACAAGATACCCACCAAATGGGGCAAGGCTAGCTTGGGGTCGTCCGACCCCATGGAGGAAGAAGAAGGGAACCAATCAACTCCGGAGAACACTTGGAGCCCTAGCAACGACTTCGAGCATCCCGAAGTGAGGAAGGCTCGAGAACAATTTGAACGTGAATTACGCCATGACCCTGATTATGATCCAAAAGCCGAAGAGGTAATTATATGATTTCATGTTTTTATTTAATTACATGTCTATTAAAACCATCACCACTAAACTCACAATGTTTATATTCAGATGGCATTGACTAAGATGGAAGAGTTGATCTCACAACGTGTCGAAGAAGCACCCGAACCGACCGCAACGATGAGCAATGAGCCATCAAGGAAACGGAAGCAGGGCGGTGGCAAACGAGGCGAGGGAGGATTGAACAAGTTTCCAGACGACGTATATGCCATCTTAGAAGTTAGCACAACCGGACAGCCCACAACTCCTTTGGAGGCCCTATCCAAGTACCGGAACGCAATTGACTTCTGTGTTAGGGACATTCTTGATGTCACTAACAAGACGTGGTCCAATGTGTCGGAGGATGACAAGACAAGAATTTGGGAAAAATTGAAGATGATGTTCCAGTTTCCTCGAGCCATCCCAGAGGCACTGATAAAGGACTATACCTTGAAGTAAGCTGCGGTCAGTTTCCGAAACTGGAGGTCCGACTTGAATACAAAGTTTGCTAAGAAAGGGTTGGACCCTACAACAACGTACAAGATTACTAAAGGCCAGTGGGCGGTCTTTCTAGAGCAGAGGAAAGAGGTAGAATTCATATCTCTGAGCGAAGCGAACTCCGCTCTCGCAAAGAAGAATAAGTATCACCACCGTCTAGGCTCAGGTGGTTATCAGCGTCAGGCTCCCAAATGGCAACAAGAAGAGGCTGCTAAGACGGAGGAAGGGTTACCGGCACTGTCCGAACAAGTTGGTGAAAGGTCCGCGAATTGGATTCGGGCTAGAAAACCAAAGGAAACCGACAGCGGTTTGTCCTTTGATGACCCTGAGGTTGAAGAAGTAGCAAAGAACATCTTTGCGGTGGCAGCCAAGCAACGGGAAGGTACATTCAAGCCACGAAGAGAGAGAGACATCCTTAGTGAGGGTCTGGGTAACCCTAAGCATCCTGGTCGTGTTCGAGGCGTCTCATCCAAATAAGGATGGAAGGATCGATTCAACCCTCAGTGGGAAGGTGAGTACAGGAAACGTGATCGATACAAGAAAGAAATGGCTACCTGTTGGAAGGAGGAGGCTAAGAAAGAGTTCACAGAGTTTTTGCAGAAATTTCTTGATGATCCTCCTCTTGAGTTGATGCAGAAACTGGCGAGTGTGGTGTCAAATCAACAAATAAGCACTCAGGCACCCCAGATGCAGCTAGTCCTAGTGGTGTCCCAGCAGACTGTTGTCGAGGTACCAAGCAGTGTCGCGTCTACAGAGAATAAGGTTCAATATCCGGTTAACGACATTGTTACTCCCGTGGCTTGCTCCCTAGTCATAAGATATGACATTAACAATCATCGTACAAGGGAAGTAGCCACGGGCAAAGCGATCCCAGGACGCAAGTACCACGGTGCTGACATTCCTGAAGACTATTGCAGAGTAGAAGTATCTACCATGGTCCAAGGATATGAGGTTGAGATGTTAGACATCCCCGGCCCCGAGGACATTGAGAAACTCGGACATGTTATAAACAATTTCATTCTTTGGCCTCGACGAGACGTCAAGCTGAGGGAGCCGCCACCGTCCTCGCAAGAGATAGCAGTTGAGGAGTCATCAAGACCTACTAATCGTCTTCCAAACCCACCACAATCACCAATCCATTCTCTTGCGAGCCCACCTCCGTCACCTCCGCCACCTCCGCCACATTCATCACCTCCGCCACCTCCGTCATCTCTGCCACAGTCATCACCTTCGCCACAATCATCACCTCCGTCATAATCATCACCTCCACAAACATCACCTCTGCCACCTCCACCACAAAAATCCACACCTTCCCCACAACCCAAAGATCCTAAACAAACACCGGAGCCATCAGCGCCGCCAAAGAAGAAGTTTCCTATCCCCAAGTTGATTTCCCCCTTCGAGCCAAAGAAGAAAACAGCTGGCACGGCCAAATTTTTTAGAGGACTTGGGCAAAAACGCACTTGTGAAGTCCTCGAGTTGTCTGAGCTTAAGAAGTCAGCGCAGCCGGAGCCTAAGGTAATTCCCTGCAAATTCAAGGTGCCAACTTGGGAAGACTACAAGTCTGTGCCTAAAGACTATGTGGTGGGAAAGCCTCTACTAAGCTGGGAGAAACTCCAAAAGGTCCCAAACAATGTAAAAAGGATGCATGACTGGTACATGAGAGCCTCTTCTGCTGGCATTCACGCCATCAACGTGTCTATACCACATAAGGCATTTCAAAGTGATCATAATTTGTGCATGATTAGCTTTGAAGAGATTTGGTTGATGATGAACCTTGAGAGACTATATGTACAGATAATAACAATGTTTGCATTGTAAGTATTACATATAGTTACACATGCATTGTAGTTGCATCAATGTTCAATAACTGACATGCATTGTAGTTGCAAAAGTTCAATATCTGACATATGCATGTGTCTTGTAGAATGCTATTTGATGAGCAGGAGCAGGCTTACGGTCCGGACCTCGATTATTGTGCCGAGGAAAGGATTGCCTATCTGAACCCAATTGATATATGCGAAGAAAGTCACACATTCAGAATCGGGGAAAACAACGACGATTTATTGGGCTTAGAAGGTGAAGCACGTGCCACAAAAAAGAAACAATTATAGTTTAAATTTGAAGTCAAGTACACTTTCTACATTTCAAAGTGTATGAAAAAGTATCAAGACAGGAAATCGATAGTGGCACCATACAACTTTGGGTAAGTATATGAGTTTGGGTAGTGGCATCGTATAACTTTGGGTGATCAAACTACATAATTTCAATGCACAAATGTATCATGAATTTGATTCATGCAGGGACCACTGATCTGCGTCGTCATTTATCCTAAAAAGGAAGGATGGTGGTACTAGACTCCGCAAATTACGCACCATCAAGCTATGCACATTTCATTGAGATACTAGAGTTGTAAGTTGAGATATGCACGTATACTTTTGCATTATGAGATTTGAAGAATAATTAACATGTTGATTGTATTCAAGTTCGTAGGGCATGGCGTTTTTATATAATCAATGGTGGAAAGCTTGAATCGAAGAAAAAAGAAAAGGACCAATTGGAAGTTATATATGACTGGCCGGTAAGTATGAAAACTTACTCTTATGAATACAGATCATACATGTACTATGTGGATATACTACGTGTGCGACCATCTATAAATAACCACTTTAATTTTCTATTTTATATATAGTGCTACAAGAAACCATCAGGATCTGTCCTCTGTGGATACTACGTGTGCGAGCACATGAGAGGAGGAGACACAACAACTAAGAAGAAACCTTCCAAGAAAAAAGCCAAGGTGACGACCATCAACGAAAAGACATTGTACGCCATAGTTGAGGACGTGTGCCTTTTCCTCATCAAACAAGTCATCTCAAGTTGTCGGATACCTAGAAATAGGGTACCCAATTTACTGCACTCCACAAAAACAAAATCATCCCCGGGAGCTCCTCCGCCTCGCCCGAGCCAGGGTGACGTCATCACTCCCAGGGACTTGTCGCCTTAACCCAACCAAAAGGGCAGCACTCCCTCGGTGGGTCTTCCGCCTCGTCCGAACGGGGGTGACATCATCCGCGACATCATCTACCCTCGGGGGCTTCTCGCCCGAAAGGACTAAGGCAACAGTACCCTCAGGGGCTCCTCCGCCTCGTCCGAGCGGGGGCGACATCATCCGTGACGTCATCTGTCCTCGGGGGTTTCCCCGCCCGAATCGGCTAAGGCAATAACACACCCTCGGAGGATCTTCTGCCCCGTCCGATCCTAGATGACGTCATCCGTGACGCCGTCCACCCTCGGGGGCTCTCCCGCCTCGTCCGAGCCGAGGTAACGTCATCCGTGACGTCACCTGCCCTCAGAGGCTTCCCGATCCATGGTGCACTTTAGCCTGTAGTCAAAAGGTCCACAGTATAGACTCGTCCTTGGGGATGGGGGTTACAGGCATGGAACGCCATGTCCACCCCTGTAGAATCCTTGCGGTACAAGCTCTAGTACTACTGAGGGATGTCCACCATCCCTCCGACGGATAGTTGAACAGGGATTAAGGCGTATTCGTCCCTGTATGACGGAACGTGGGGGTACCGAGCCCTGTTCTGCCAACCTCTGCCCATGCCCAAATATGGCAACAGGAGTGCCACCAAGTACAAAGCACGTGGCTACAGTTGTATCAAGGACGAACAGGACCCACGGCGTGCCAATAGGCGAAGCCTTCCCCGGGAAGGAAGGGGAACAGGAGCCAGGAACGTCCTCCAAGTCAACAGCCTATACCGGGCCCACGTTCAGTCTCCCTCTCTCTACTGTACTCCTCCATCTCTCCCTACGTATAAAGGGGGAGAATGGATCTCCAACGCTCTCTCTTGACTCCCTGAACTCATTCACACACACTCATACTCACATCCACGCGAACTCTCACAACGAACCTCAAACCTCATACGCACGAATCCTGGGAATCCGCTTCTCTCTCTCACCAAAGCTTGTAGCTCCCCTCTACGAGCTCTCCGCGCTCGGTAACACGACTCAGCAGCAAACTAGACGTAGGGCGTTCGTGCCCGAACCAGTATAAACCTTGTGTTCTTCGGGCGTAACCATCCGATCTCCGACACGCTTAAAAATTTACTCGTTGGCCGTCTAGACCCCGCCATTTTAGACACCGACAAGAGTGTAGGGAAATATCATGATTATGAGAGTGAATTAGCCAAGCCCGAGTACGAAGCGCTAACAGAGGTTTATAGCCTAAATCTTACTCGGTCCGGTTTTTAGAGGACAAGTCCAAACTCTTGATGTATATAGACCTGTAACTTTATGTGTGTGAGCGTGAGAGACTCATGTATATAATGTGCCATACACTTGTAACTTTATTGCGAGCATGGTACTTTGAAGTAAGAAATGTATGTATGAGATATTTAATTTACATGTTGCTATATATTTGAACACCATCCAATAGGGTTTAGTAGTTTCAATAACAATATATATGTATATATATACTAAATAATACAATAATATATAAATACCAAAAAATTAAAACTGGAAAATCATTTCCACAAGCGGTTGTCTTAGTGAACCGCCTGTGTAAATAAGTCATTTACACAGGCGGTTCACTAAGAGAACCGCATGTGGAAATGGATTTCTACAAGCGGTTCTCAAGCAACCGCCAATAGGCCCCCAGCGCAGGCGGCGCTGGAAAACACCTGTAGAAATGGGTTTAGAACCGCCAGCAAAAACGGTTTTTGTACTAGTGTTTTTCCCTGTTTTTGGCCCGGAATGGAGATGGACTCTCATACATCTGGAACATATCCTGGCGAGTGACGACATGAGCGGGCACAACACATATCGAGGAGGCAACGACGCATTTCGAGCGAGTGTGGCACCAGGCGGCCGCCAACACATCACGAGGGAACGTGACGACGTCTGCTTCCCATCCAACATCCGCGCTCTCTGCCACCTTCTCGCCGATAACGCATCGCCTCGTCTTCCTTGCCCTCTTCTCTCCTCGGTGCTAGGGTTCTTGCTTCCCTGCAATGGATCCTCGCTAGATCCATCTCTAGGTCTAGGCTGGAGATGATGAGGTCCTTGGACCAATCGACAAAGTGGTGGCAGTTCTTGAGGAACGCTAGGAGGTGGCCCAGGAGCGGGTTTGTTGAGGTCGTGGGTGGTGGGCTTCTTCTTCTTGTTCGTCAGGTGGTAGGAGCTGTAGAGGAGGGTGAGCAAGATGAGCAGGGAGAGTGCGCTGGCTTTTAGCTCAGAGGGTGAGGAGGAACCCATTGTTGTTGACTCTGTAGTTTTTGGCAACACCTCAAGCTCTACCTTCCTCCACCCCTGTGTTGCACATACCTTCTCTGCTCTCCTCTCTGTGTTGGCCTCATAGTTATAGATTGGAGAAATTGAAACCTACAATATTATATCTTGGCTTCTTGTATGTACATTATTTATTATGCTTGATTAAGTGATAACTCTGCAGCAACCGGCGGCAACTTATTTCTTTCTATGATCTATATGCTTGTGGTCATGTGCTGATGTGAGATATTATTTTTATTGCAAATTTTTACATTAAGCAGAAGCCTCTCTCTTGCTACTACTAGGTGCTAGATTATTGATTAGAACCTCCTAATAGGTGGTAGCTTATGAAACTAGTTTATTCGGCACTACTTTGCTCGAACCTGCTAATTGGCTAGATCCAAATTGATGGATGATGACTGATAATCTTGTTTCTGAATATGAGTACTAGTAGTGTTACTACTAGTAGTAGTGAAATACCTAGTCAGTGATGATTAAGATGTATTTCTAAATTTGTGTTTGTTTTTGTGCTCTTGCCGATTGTAGCATTTCCGCATTCTCTATGATTGTTGCTTGTGGACTTATGTTTCTGCACTGCATGTTGTAGGGAGGTGCTAGCTTGATCGTGATGTGGGTTATGCTCCTTACACTTGTTTTGCTGCACTTGTTTAGCTGCTTATGCTCCTTACATTTCAACACCAGTTCTATTTGGTTTAGAGTTGTTGTGTCATAATATTTATGTATTATTATCTAGATGATGTCTTAATTTACCCAGTGGTTTCTTATAACTTGTAGATCTCTCCAGCACCACTTAGAGTTGGGGAAGGTGAACCTCCGCCTTCTTGGGATCCGGTACCAACTCCAAAAGGTACTCCAACAACTTCTTTATGACTATAAGTTTATATATGCTTCTATATGACTATAATATTTGTTAACTTCTATATGACATGGTTAATAAATCATAATATGTAGCTTCTCTATGACATGGTTAATAATATTTAGCTTCTATATGACTATATTTATATGCTTCAGTTCTACAATAATGCGTCTCTCGCTACGAGATCGTATTAGAAAGAGGAGGGAGGAAGAAGATGATGACATGATGCTATTTATTTTCCCTTCCCTATATCTTATGAGTTTTACTAGAGGGTGGTGAAGAAGAAGCATCATACTTTGGAAGAAACAGATGAGGTTAAAGTTTGTAGGCTTCTCAAGGGACATGTCAAGAACTGTCAAGTGACATTTAGGATGGAACCAACATCTTTAGGGAATTGGCAACTTATCTTAGAAGGAAAAGGCTTGTTGTTGATACTAGGATCACTATGGAGGAGAAGATGGGTTTCTTTTTACACATGTTAGGTCAGAACGCCTCGTATGAGGATCTCCAAGTGTTCTTTGGGCACAACAATGACACCTTCCATCATCACATCAACCACTTTTTCAAGGTGGTCATTCCGCACTCTCTCACTGTTTCCTTCAACCTCTAATCCTAATCAAGTGCATCAAAAAATCCAAGACAATCCTAAATTCTATCCATTTTCAAGAATTGTCTAGGTGCCATTGATGGAACTCATATTCCTATTTCCATATCCTCTAAGGTTCTCCTTTTAGAAATAGGAAGAGCATACTAATCATTAATGTGATGGTATCATGTGATTTCGATCTCAACTTCACTTTCATTTCTAGTGGATGGGAGGGACCGACTATAGATTTTAGAGTGTTGGGATCATCTATGAGCAAGGGATTCTAGGTACCTCCAGGCAAATTCTATTTGGTTGATGGAGGGTATGCAAATACTCCATATTTTCTTGCTCCATATCGAGGAGTTTGATACCATTTGAAAGAATTTGGGGTTGGCCGTCGTAGACTGCAAAACCCAAAGGAACTCTTCAATCACTGCCACACACTACTAAGAAATTGTTGACACTTCTAACGTCACTCTAATGTTAAGTTGTCATCCCTAAGACTGGTGTCAGAAATGTGGTATAAATCATGCCCCTAATATGAATAAAAGTTACCTGCAAGCACACAGATAGAATACCTGTTGACACACGTTACAACCTAATATAATTCGTCAATATAACCTGAGAAATGATGAAAAGTGACCACCAAAACAGAATATAGGGTTTAAACTTACAGAATTCCATAGTTTTGGTGAATTCTATGTTTTCAGGGACTTATCAGGAAAACTAGCAAGAATAAAGCTTTCTGATGTAATAATTAGGGAATTTGGATGAAAGGATATTCAAGAATAATCTAGAAGGATCCGGAATACACCTGAAGTGAAGGAAGCCACGAAAATGGGCCGCCAGGGATCGACCGATGGGTCCCTGGTGGGGTCAGCCAACCCGACCCTAGCCCATCTGGCCCACGCCACCGCTCCACCACCTTTGTTTCCTAGGGTTTTGATCTGAACTCTTGGTTTAATTCGGTTTGATCCAACGGAGGACGTCCATCCCGCAAGACTATATAACCAGGCCCTGGCCCCTTGGAGCATTTGATTTCCTCTCCTCGGTCTTATACTTCAAATTCCTGATAAGTTGATATCATGATCAAATTATCAAGTCAAGAGAAGGTCAAGTATTCAGATTACATTGATAGTTTATGATAGACTGTAACGATCATCAACAGAAACTATGTGGAAAGGGCTTTGGGAGTGCTTAAGAAACGTTTCCGCTAGAAAATCAAGTAAAGATACCTATAGCTGTTGTCATCTTTCATAATCTGATCCGATTATTTCATGGACATTAGAAGTGGTTAAATCATCAGCTGGATAATATCCCTCTAAGTACCATTATTTCTCTACCAAATGATGATGATTTGGATGACATAAATATGGGTTCGGAGACACCATCGCCCAAGAAATGTGTGTTCAGTACCAACAACATTTAAATTAGTCTTTGAATAGGTTGTAATAGGTTAATAATCTTGGGATATAATTAAGCATAGAATTGTTTTTAGTTTTTAAGTTACTTGTATTATTTTTATGACATACCATTAATGGCTTCTATATGACATGGTTCTTTTTAAATGTGCAGTCATACCCTAAAATCATGAAGTTCAACAACAGTAAGGCCACATTTCCACTATTTGATGCATTGGGGGAGCTTTATGAAGGTAGGTCCTAAAATATTTTCTATTCTCACTTACTTTCTAAATGATTGAGGTGATTTTTCATAGTTATTTCCTTGCTATCGTGTAGGTAATCTGGCTGAAGGGAATTACAATGTCACATCTCTATACGTTTGGAAAAGGTGATTGACGAAGCATCAAGAAATTACTACTAGATACAACAAGTAGAAGACTACTTTCAAAGTTTCAGTACCTTTATTCTTATAACTTAGATAGTCAATGATATCGATTATATAAATTCTTCAATCGATTGTATATGGGGAGAGTTCTGAATGGTGCACAATATACTATGGTTAAAAGAGACCTACAACTTATCAGCCTTCATGTTATTTTGTTGGATTTGCTTTGCATGATAATTTGATTTTTTTTCTACAAATATATGTTATTCTTGTGTAAATTTCTAGTGTCATTTAAAATCAACTGAGAGTTTTGTTTCCTATTTCATGTGAAGTAGTAGATTTTCCTGTGACAAGTGCACTACTAGTAGCTATAAGTAGCAGTTTTTTCGGTTGATCCTGTCCAGCCGAACACATTTTTTGAATCAGACCAGGAATCAATCAGGATAGGTTTTTGAATTAGACAAGAAATGGGTGGAGGAACTGGATCCACTTTGATCCTGGCCAGAAATCGTTCAAGGCCATGAACGAAAACAAAAGAACCGAACGAGGCCATTAATGGAACAAACGTTCCTCATGTTTCCTCTTTTTTACATTCTCTTGAAATCTACGAGTACAAAGCAAGCTATAGCAGTAGCACCCACTGTAAAAAAATTGTTTGTCCAATTCAGGCTTTAGAACCCAAGCCCATCTTGTTCGCTTGATCGTTTCGGTGGCTGATAAGCCGGCTGAGGCTATTTTTGTTGTGAGGGAAAAATTCTGTTTCGGTGACTGATAAACCGGCTGATAAATTAAGCGAACAGAGCTGCATCAATGCATCTGCATGCATGCGCTTCGTATGAGTTGATGGAGATGAAGCAACCAAATTCAGATCAGATTCAGAACCACATGGCATCACGCGCGGCGACGTGATCTCACAATCACGAGGCGCGCGACCACATATTTTAACGGCGTGTGCACGAAGGTGTACAAGTAACGGCAATGCACATAGAGAAACAAAATCATAAACCCAATGGCAATGATGAAAAACTTTAAGTTCCAATGACACATAAGAAAAGAGTGTATATTTCAATGGCATTGAACAAATTTTCTCATTACCATACAACTCCAGTATGATGTGGCTGGGTGTCTGTGTCTCACTAGATACGAAATGCACTTGTACTCTCTTGTAGTCAGAGTCAGGGTGTTCCCGAGATGCTGTCCTGCACCCTCGAAATAAAACTTGTCTTCTTGGACAAATTTGGTTACGAAGAGCTGCTTGTGTGCACTCACTATTTGGTTAAAATAATTTGCTATTCGGCATTTAGGGCTTGTTCGGTAGAACTCCAGATTCTTAAAAATCGTTTCAATTCCAGATTCTTTAGAGAAGCATTTCTTTGAGAAACAGAATCACTTGCTGGAACTGTTTGGCTGTCTGATGGTTCCAGATTTTGAAGAGAGAATAATGTGGTTGAATTGACTAAAGTGCCCTTGACATGTGACAATTTTCTCTCTTTATTATAGGAAAATAAAGCCAATATCTTCATTAAAAAAGTATTGCATATTTTATACATGTAATTCTTATAAAATATTATTCAAGCAATTGGTGATTACTTTTGAAAGAAAGCTAAGAAAAATTAGTTAGCAAGTTTTGAACTTTACTTTTGATTTTATAACGATTTTACAATTCATTGTTGTTCACATTCATTTTACAAAACCAAAATAAAGACCGGCTTGCATTCAATGTCCACCCGGCACCAGAGAAAGGCAATGGGGTGTCAATTGATGCAATTATCAGCAAATGAGAGGATAAGTGCAGGTGCCTGCGGAGAGAATTGGTGCGAAACCCGGTGCCGGCCGTTTCAAGTCTCAACGAAGAAAGAGCGTTCCAGTTCCAAATCTCTGGCCAACGAACCCGTTTGAACGGTTTCACCGGATTCCTCCCAGAAACGGAAGCGTTTGTTTCATCCAAACGGGCCCTAATAAATAAATTAATAAGCACGAACTCGTTAGCTTAATTTGGTGCATCCTACTTGAGTCTCCAACTCAATGTACACTCAGGTTTTTGCTCAAAAAAAAATGTACACTCAGGTTCCTAGACGTTTCTAGTGTGGTAAGGTAAAATCATATGGTCTATGTGGTTGATAAGTCGGCTGCACCATGACTGATAAACTAAGTTGATTAACTATAAAAAGGTCTTATGGTTACTAGATTTAATTTTGAGCATGCTAGGTGCGACATGATTATTGCTTCCGAAAAGTTAATTCACCTGCACGATTTTATAGTTTTTAAGACATTATGAGTGTTTCAATACTTCTCGAAGAGGGAGTAGTAGGGAAATGGTTTTGTGAAGCTAGTTTTTTTTTTCCGCTGTAGTTCATAATGATTAGGCACTCGTAGAAACCGAAGTGTGGCCCATCACTATGAACGCCCGGGATATATCTCCACTTACGTTTTTTCTAAGGCTACTGCTAGTACAACTATATAAATACACATACGAACACTACAAGTATAATTGCTTGTGATGTATATATATTTGTTATATTGTTATAATTGACTTTGATGACTATTTAAAATTTGAAATGTGATCAGATTTTTATACAATATGTCAGGAACATTTGTTTTTTTTAAATATCTTTACATTATGTTATTTAGCTGCATCTAGAAGTTAATTAACAGAGATGGTATTACATAAACCGTCCATGTAAATCATTTACAGATGCAGTTAGTTTAAGCCTGACGTTGGTGTAAATCATTTTACACTGGCAAGATTAAGCCAACCGTCTGTATAAAATATTGTATTAGCAATTCTCAAGCTGACACCAGTGAAAATCGAAAAAGGGGCACCAATAGAAATTGTTTTATATGCCAGTGAAACGTTGCACTGTGGCTACTAGGTTATTTGGTTAAACTAACCAGCTCAGCTTATTAGCTTATGATACAATATTTTTACCCGTAATAAAACAACTAAAAATAGTCTCAGTCGGTTTATCAGCCGTAAAAACCATCAGCCAAACAAGCCTGGACCGCTCAGGACCTGTGGTACCCAGCACGTGCCCATTTCCACGCCCTTAGTCGACCACATGTCAAACCATTGTCATGCCCTGTGTTGTTCCCTAGCCTTTTTTTCAACACTTTTCGTTTATTTTTGGAACCTGAATTTTAAGATAATTTTAAACAACACTCTTTACAACTAATTAGTAAAAACAAATTGTCACTTTTATGATTTGCTATTTGTCCTTGTATCTAACATATCAATTTTTTTTATCTTTGTCTTGCTATTGAAACAATTATAAATTATTAATTATCAACACAAATCAAATTTTGTCTAATTGAGTTTTTTTATTCTTGGAACCAAAAATAACAAATTATGCCATCATAAATTGTAATGAGTCAAATGTGCAATTTTAGTATAAAATATGCGCAATAACTACCTATGTAAGGAATTGAAAATTCCGGCACCAATAAAGGATTTTTCTAAAAAATTCTAGAAATGATTAGAACGTGATATAATCTTTGAAAATACATAATTATTATTTCATTTTGAAATGTAAAAATTATTAAACTTGCATTGAAATTTTACTAAAACTGAGCGTTGTGCAACAGAGGTATGTGTGGTGCATAATTGTCTTATATATTTGTCTTTTTGGTTCTTTTTTATTTCTCTATTATAGCTTAAGACTGGTATTGTTCGCTTGCTTTATCAGCTATGATATACTGTTTTTCTCTAACAATAAAACAACCAAAGTCGACTTATCAGCCGCAGAAACGGCTTATGAGCCATAATATACTTATCTAAGTAAATAACAAAAACTATATATCTCTAGAAAAACCAAAACATCAAATAATTTGGAATGAATGGAGTATCTAGGCTGCAAACTATACGTTCTAGGGCAAGCTCGTGAAATGAGAAGGAAATAGTATGAGAGCGAGCTATTTCTGTTTTTATGATCTGAAATGTATACAAAGTGATCCAATAAGCATACATTTGTATATACATACTAGTTTTTTTTTCCGAATCATTGAGTGTACATCTGTACACCTTGTCCTGCTGACAACACCGACACCTCAAGCACAGGCCGGTAACAAACAACTGCCCTGCTATTTTATTTTATTTGCTAGAATGAGCGCGGGCGCCGCATGCACTTGAGATGACAGGCGCAACATCAAAAAGTGGCGTCCACTGAAACGAACGACCGCGCACGCCGATCGGGTTACGCCGGCGGCCCATCGAGTGAGATAGAGACTGTATGCCATGGCGTTCAGCCGTTCAGACTCTGTTCCTTTGGGCCCGGCCAAAGCTCCCTCACCTCATCGAACCACCGGGCCGCACTGAGCCGGCTGAGATGTGTGTGTGGCCGAGCTTGCACGACGCCACTGGCGGAGGCGCCTCGTGCTGCCACAGTCCCACGCCGCATGACGGTGCGCGGCTAGTGCTCGCAGCACCGATCGTCCCCGGCCATCACGAGGTCGGTTCATGGTCGCTACACCTGTGCGCTTCGACAGTCGAGACATCACTATATAAGAAGCGGCTTGGTAGCCAGGAACGAAAGCACAAGCTTACACAGCTGCGCACAGATCACTAGGTCAAGCAAGCACGTACTCACTAGCGTTGCCATGGCCGCCAGGAGTGAGGTGACGATGAGGGGTCTCTTTGTGTTCGCTCTGGCCGTGGCCGCGGTAGTCTGCCTCGCCGCGCCGCGGGGTGCCGACGGCGCGGGCGAGTGCGGGGCGACGCCGCCGGACACGATGGCGCTGAAGCTGGCGCCGTGCGCGTCGGCGGCGGAGGACCCCAGCTCCGCGCCGTCCAGCTCCTGCTGCCGCGCGGTGCACAGCATCGGGAAGCAGAGCCCCAAGTGCCTCTGCGCCGTTATGCTGTCCAACACCGCCAAGAGCGCCGGGATCAAGGCCGAGGTCGCCATCACCATCCCCAAACGCTGCAACCTCGTCGACCGCCCCGTCGGCTACAAGTGCGGAGGTAAGGGAAAGAAGCAACACACTAACACTGAAAGTCTGTCATCAGCAGTATCAGCAAAAGGCACTAACACTGAATGTGCGTCTGTCTGTGATTCTTCTTTTAATTTCTTTATTACACAGGTTACGTTCTGCCATGAGCGGTGAGGACTCCAGGGATTTGCTGCATGACATCCATATTGTGGTGTATGTTGAATTTCAGGTTACGTGTCTGTATGTTGCCAATAAACGAGACTTGCGAGTACCATCCATGTGGAACTCTATGATGAGTGTACGTAATCATATCGTGGTGTTCAGGGTCCAGATATGTAATAATGTAGTCCTGTATATATTGTCGAAATAAATCATGTCTTTCTCGATAAGACCGATTGAGAGATAGTAGATGTTGTGCAATATAATTCATGTCTCCACCGTTTTGTCAACTGAAAAGTTTGATGTTCGACTAACTAAACGAGTGACCAGACCATTGCAAAGTTCATAAGAACATATAATATGAACCTTGCAATAATGATCAATCCATCAATGGACTGACTAAAGATATTCATCAACGGACAGGTCAGAAATCAGCCTAATCATGGAGGAGGCAAATAAAGGGGATCATCGCTCATCATGAGCGAGTGGAAGACTTCCCGAGTGAGGCCTAATTTGGAAGGAAGGGGGAGGAAAACCCCAGTATAGAATCCCCTCCGTATATAATTAACTAAATTGGTATTCAAAAAATATCCTCATGGATTTCCACCTTGGAAAAAGCCAGGGAATCTAGGGGGGTTTGAGTTTCTAAATTAGCTCTGAAGAAAAATTGCAATAAGTGGCAAACACTTCAACTAAGTTAGCTAGACGTACGCCAATTGTAATTCATCCTATCTGTGTCTAAGCTCTCTCTTTGCTCGAGAGAAAAAAAAAATCAAGGCACCCTTGCGTAGTGTCTGTGGCATTGCGCACATTGTTTCAAAGTGACGACTAAGCAGATGAGTTGTTGATTTAGGCTTAGGCCCCGTATGGATTCCTGGAATTGAATTTATTTTAATAATCATAATTTAGAGACATATTAATTAAGCTAATACGATTGTATATGAATTGTAATTGCATATTATTGTTCACTATACGAGAGATATATTTATTTGTTGTATTTCTATCGTAGGGGAGGAAGTTTGAACAACATGTTATAAGTTACAAATAGAATTATGGAATGGTGATCTATAGAATTAATTTCCATCTCTTACCCTATGAATTTGAGATAGGCTTAATTGTGATCTTTGGAAAGTGGTGGAATGTCAAATTCCAAGCTAAATATCTTAATTTATTAAAGTAGATTTCAATTCTTCCAAATGAAGGGATCCAAACGGGCCCTTAATGTAATTTATATTTCATCATCCCTCGTGAATTGGCCCCCTTTTTAGAGTTTGTGAATAATGTTGAACTTTCTTTTTGCGTGGTGCCTCTAGTTGCACGCTTGGTTGTGGATAAGGCTTGAATAACGGGTCAGTTCGGCTCGGCTCGTTATCCTAACGACTCGTTAAAAACTCGAGCTGACTCGTTAAGCTCGCGAGAATATAATATTTACATTTATCTAAGACCTAATAATAATACAAAAGTAAAACATACAACCATCTTAAATTGAATAAAAAAAATAATATGTACTACCATATATACTATATCTATATCTATACCTAATAATAATAAGAGTCAAAGTTTCAGGCTTTTTTTTTCGTCTCTCCATTCTTTTTAGGTCTATCTCTCTCTAACTAATGGACAATAGATAGTTACTTCCGCCCGAACTTATATATATAACCGGTGCTCATATACGAGTTATAATATCTTGTCTAACATGGTATAGAGTTCGATTACAAATATAGTTTTTTAATTTAACCTTATTTGTGTTACTGAACAGTTTATTGTTGGTAGTTGTTTTCAAAGAAAACACTACGCAATGTGAGTACTTGCCTAGCCTGGGAACAATGATTTGATATGTCCTCCAAAATTTAGGTGCAGACAACACTCTATATGTGGTTTTGATACTCAAAGGGGTTCTTTTGAATCAGGAGCTGCAAACCGTTGGGAACCCATCAATACCTTGACGAACCAATAGTTTGATGTTAAGTATAATGGCTGACAAAAACAACCAAACTTAGGGAACTGAAGTACTGAAATTTAAATGAGAATTGCTTACCTGATGCAGTGGAACTGTAGGTACATAAATAGCTAAAATTATGCACCCATACAGAGGTATACTGGTCAACATGAACGGAATGTACCTACTGGATAGCAAAATTCAATTGGGAAACAAATCGTCATGAACAAATTACAACTCACGACCTGTGACTGTACTGTCCATAGAAGAAATCGACATGAACAAATTGCAACTCACAACCTGGTCATGGTAGTGATTGTATAGCGGACTGCGTGCAGCATCACCGCGAGGGGAGAGGCGCACCTATACCGGGGCTGGTCCCCATGCTAGCGCAGCCAGGACACGGCGGCCGGCGCCCAGGCCGCCATGTCGGGGATGGTCGCGCCGCTGCTCCGTGCAGGTGGCCCCCGAGTCGAGGCTCCAGGCGACGGGGACGTGAGGACTGAGGAGGATGGGCACGGCGGGGAAGGACGTGGACGGTAGGCGATGGATAGCGGGCTCGATCGGACGGGCAAAACGTGCAAAGTGTAGATCTACAGTGAAATGAGGGGGGATCGGTGGTTCCACTGTTCATCTATACAGTGAAACTCACCACCTTTAAAGGTTGCGTAGAGGGAACGAAGGGAGGGGGGAGCCTGTGGAGGACGGCGTGGGGAGAGGGAGGTTAGGACGCGAGCGGCGGTGCTGGAGGGTTTCTAGTTGGGCCACTAGTGGGCTAAATTTCGGGCGCCCGATGAAAATCCGCGGGTGAAATTAAACATCCGCGCCAAACCCGTAGCATTTCGGGTATCCGAACCCGAAAACCCGCGGGCGAAAATCAGACCCCAAAACCGAAACCCGTGGACCCGAAACCTGCGGATATCCGCCCTGAACCCGATCCGCTGCCATCTTTAGGACGGAGTGAGGGCAAAGGACGTGGACGGTAGGCGATGGACAACGGGCTCGATCGGACGGGCAAAACGTGCAAACTATAGATTTACAGTGAAATGACGCGGGGGGTTCGGTGGTTCCCATGTTCATCTACAGTGAAACTCACCACGTTTAAAGGTTTACTGGGTTCGTGTCCGTGCATTGTTACGGGATAACTAAACTTTTATACTAAAAACACACGGATCGTATGATAAAATAAAAAATACTGTGGATGGACAATATGTTTTAGTTTTAGAGATAGAAATAGACTTTAGAAATATAAGCAAATATTTGTTTTCCAAGTTTGTGTCTTATATCTAATAATTTTCAAATTGCAACATATGAGAATTCATCTTAATCATAATAAGTTTAAATTTTACAATACATGTTTTAGAATATCCTGTAAAATTAAGAATCTAATCTCTCAATAGCTTGACCGGGATAATGTATTTTGCATGGACACCAAGCAGCAGCTCATCACCGATTAAAAATGATTCATAAGATTTTCAAGTCCAAGATGCAACATCTGACTTCTTGCAGCTAAAGCAGGTAGATGGCTCAAGCTAGAACTATGAGTATCCTGCATATAAGTTATTTGTTAGTTTTTAAATTTAAAGTACTATTGATATCTTAAAAAGTATATATCAATGTGTGATATTCTTTATGAATATATCCTTTGTTGTTTTTTTTCTTCCCCTTATCTTTTCCCTTCCCCTTGTTTACATCCTTCTCAGTAGTCGGCACGACCAAGATCTTAATATTTAATCTTGTTGTAGCTCTTGATAGCGCCACGTATAATTGGTCATGTGAGAATACTGGTTCTGGCAAGTATACGCCTACATTAGGGATAGTTTGTCCCTGCGCCTTGTTAATGGTCATCGCGAAACTGAGCTGAATAGAGAATTGCTTTCGCTTAAATTGGAAAGGGAACATCTCGTCGTCTGACGGGCATAAGGGTATGCGAGGTAGAAAAACCCGCTTTCCACAATGTTGTCCCAACACAATTTTCGCGTCTATAGTATTCTTTTGGAACCCCTGTATGATAAGCCTGGTACCATTACAGAGTCCGTTAGCAGGGTCAATATTCCTAAGCAATATGACTGGACAACCAATCTTCAACTTTAATAGATGTGGCGGTAGACCATTGGGTGTCAAAGTGTTAAGAAATTCCTCAGGGTAGTAGTTGTGAGGATCGTCCACTGCACAATCAAAGCTAACTGAATTTATTATTTAATAAACTTTTGTGTAAATCAAATTAACTATCATCCCACCTATTTCAGAGATATGACCAACAAAAAAAAACAGAAAAAAATTTGTTGTGCACAAATCTACAGAAAGTGTACATATCTACAGAAAGTGCCGCTGTACATAGAACCAGTCAAACCACAAATAAAAAAAATGGTAGCAAGCATAAGTGAAATCCAATTTTAAGTTATAGTGTTAAAAAACTCACAAATATTTAGTCCCAAAAGAAATGATAAATTGAGCAATGCATGTTTTGCTACTATAGTCTTTTATAGCATTGCTCGAGTTTTTAGGTCCAAGCTTGCTGCAGCTAAAGCTGGTGGGTTTGTGGTGTTGAGTGTGGAGTTGATTCGTCCGCGGTGGCGGCAGCAGCTTCTGGATCAGGTTCCATTGGGGCGTGTCCCAAACCAATACATCTTCTTGGGTTCAATCCCGTCTTCATTTAAATTCTTTGTGCGATATGGTTGTTCCTGATCCTTTGCTAGCGTCTCGACAGCGGGGTCTCCGGTGTCCGACGGCGTGGTTGGTAGGCACAAAAAATCTTCAGATTTGCTACTTTTTTTCTTTTTTCCAAGATTTTTTTTGTGCAGTTTGGTCGACACAGCTATGTGCCTGTATCTATACTTGTAATTTTTATATCCTTCTAGTATGGCAGTATGTATATGTATCTAGTAATTTTTGTAAGTATGTCAGTATGTGCTTGTATCTATATTTGTCAGGCAGTCCCAATGATAAAAACTACAGTAGTTTCTATAGCATAGGATGCCGTACCAAGAAACCACTCCTCCCAACCCATAATTTCTACAACACTATCCATATAAAAAGTAGATTAAATGCAGTGCAAAAACATCTAGATCGACTGTGGCAACTATTTATGTAGTCTGGTTGTTTCTGGATCTCACGATCCGACACCAGCAAAGAAACAACAGTTTTTGTTGTTGAAACACACTTCCCAGCACCAAACAGGCCATCGTTTGCTACATGTCACGCACCAAACATGATCAGTTGTAGCTAGAATATATGTAGCACTCACAGTGACCACAAATTAATCTCGTGTTGAACAGGATCAACTCTGATATCCATCCACGTGTTTTGGCAATGCTTGCTTACTTTCCTTCTTTTCACGCATACCCGTCCTCGGTGAGCTCATCCTCTCCTTCCTCTTGGTCTTCATCGGCGTTGGAAGTGCCATGACCGAATATATGCAGCTAACTATACCATCGCATGCATGCACGTATTCCATGGATGTCGTCAATCCACTAGCGGCAAGCTCGATTTCTTTCATTATTTGTATCTGCGATGCCTGCTGCGCAATCCTCCTCACCGGTTGTCCAGTCCACGACCAACGTCATGCTTGACAACATGCTGCTGCTGAGGCCACCGCCAGACGACCGTGCAGGTTGCGCCGACGAACTCCTTCTCGTCGTCGAGCTTGTCGCGAACAACTCCGATCCGATCCAGCACGAAGGAGGAGGAGGCAGGAGGACACGAACACGTAGGAAGATGGGGGAGGGATGCGGGAGGGCAGTGGAGCAGATAATCCCGGCAGAGAAGGAAAGAAACTACCGGTTTCTCCCCCAACACTGCTCCGCTCGTTTCATCGTGCATTGGCGAACGTGAAGACTTCGTTTCCTTCCTAAGAAACGGTTTCTCTAATTTCTCTTCTCTCTCTTCAAGAAATATACTACCATATCAGCAATTTGCTTAGTTGGCAAGGTAATTAATATAGATAGAAATCACCATAAATACACCATTGGGACTGCCCTCACTCTATGGTTTTCTTATTAGTTTTTTTTTGTGATTCTGAATTTCATTCATTCAGTATGGGAGAAATTACAATCTGAAGACAACAGGCCAGATACACACGCCGGGGCAATTGACCATCACCCGACCCGTGTATCGCCTGTGACTTGTTTTGCTAGAACATGTGCTACCCTATTACAAGAGCGAGGCGCAAAAGATAATTTAAACTCTTGGAACAGAGTGCTTAGCTCCCTGACTTCATTCAGAATAGACATCACACTTGAACGTTGCATGTCCCTCGCTTCCCAAATCTTGATCAACTCCTGACAGTCAGATTCTATCCAAAGATTTTGGATACCCATTTGCCGAGCCAAAACCAGGCCATCCCGGCAAGCTAGTGCCTCCATAGTTAGTGCGTCCAGGCAATGGCCATACCATTTTGCATAACCCCTGACAAAAACTCCCATGGCATCACGTATAACAGCACCTGTTGCACCCTGGCATTGCTGTGCGTAGAAGGCCCCATCAACATTGCATTTGGACCAACCCAATGGTGGTCGTTCCCAACATGGTTCAGAAGTCCCCCTTGACGGCAGCGACACCCCTGGGGTCTCCATTAGTTGGCCCAGATCATAGGCCAAGTCGATAGCCCACTGTACAGCAGCTCGGATTGGCACAACTTGGTCTCCATGTCTACGTTTGTTTCGTTGCATCCAGAGTGAGTACATGCCAATAAGAGAAATTACCTGACAGTGTTCAGTTCCAGTTCTCCCTTCTATTAGGTCCTCCGCCCAGGTAACAGGGTGCAGTTTTGGTAGTTTAATTCCTGTGATGGCTCTATTCTGCTCCCAGAAAGCCCGGGCGACCGAGCACTCCAACATCACATGGCGAATTGATTCTTGCTTCCCCCCCCCCCCCCCCCAGACTTCACAGTTCGCAATCGGCTCCATATGCTTACGGTGTAGATTCTGTTGGGTCGGAAGAAATTCATGAATAACCCGCCACCAAAATACCTGGATTTTCGGTGGCACCTTCAGTTTCCAAATTTTCTGCCAAATATTGTTTCTTGAAGCACTTGCCACATGCATTTCATTCTCTTACTCTTGCTCTATCAAGGAGCCTATAGGCTGATCTGACAGAGTACACTCCATGTTTTTCAGGCTCCCATGCCCAAACGTCTTCATACTGGATTCGAGCTGGTGTACGCAAAATAGTTGATGCATCCACTGGAATGAAGATTTGTCTGATAGCGTCCTCATCCCACTGGCCATTGGCTAACAGCAGGTTCGATACTCGCGATACATTTTTCCCCTCCCCCGGCGTGAGGGGTTTAGCATCGAAGTGGTTTGGTAACCATCGATCTTGCCAAATATCTGTCGATTGTCCATCACCGATTCTTCGAATGAGACCACGTTTTAGCACCTCTCGCCCTGCGAGAATAGCACGCCAAATATGACTAGTGAAAGGATCTAGATGCCCAAGAGGGGGGTGAATTGGGCTTCTTTTAAATTTCTAAAGCAATATTAAAACCTAGTGATGCCAATCACCCCCCTAGTGCCTACTGCAATGTGTATCCTAACTAGAAAGCAATAGCAAGCCAAAGAAAGGAAAGACAACCTAAGCAATTATAGTAGGAATTGAAAGAACACAACGAAAAGGTAATACAAAATGTAAAGAGCTAAGGATAGAGAATTGGTGACACGCGATGTTTTCCCAAGGTATCGAGGTGTCAATACACCCCCATAGTCCTCGTTGGAGCACCTCGCAAGGTATAACTCCCCCTCTACCCGCGCAAGGGTAGAGTGCTCTCTACGGGATGATTCTTTGCCACTCCGGCTCGGTGAATCGCCCACAACCGATCACAGAAGCTTGGAGAAGAGCCACCGACAATCTTCTGGCGATCACTTTCTCCGAACACCACCAAACCGTCTAGGTGCTGTCGAACACCAAGAGTAACAAGCACAAGACCTTCACTTGACCAACTCAAGGCTAGGAAGGTGGATGGATGCACACAAGTCACTCTTAATCACTCTAGTGGGGAAGAACAAGATGATCTCTCTCAAATCTCTCCCTCACTAGACACTTGACTCTCCAAGAACTCTCTCAAAGGTTCCTCAGGTGAAACAATGGCCAAGAGAGTTCTAAAGGACGAAGAGGGCAACTATAAATAGTCCCCACCTCCAAAACTAGCCGTTTCTTGTTTTTTCCACTTTCTGCGAAGGCACTGGACTAGTCCGGAGCACACACCACCGGACCATAGCGACTGGTCCGGAGCTCACTCGCAGTTCAAATCTCACCGGAAAGGAGGCACCGTCGGACCACTCGCTATGGTCTGACGCTCTGGTCCGACGCTCAGGTCCGGAGCCAGGGTGCTCACTGTGTTTAACACTCGACTGAGCTCGGCACCACCGGACCACTCTCCTTAGTCCGGTGCCCTAGTCCGACGCAGAGGTCCGGAGCCAGGGTGCTTACTGGATCCAACAACTTCTCTGTCTCGAAGCGTCAGACTAGAGGACGGTCACACCGTCGGACTAGTCCGGAGCCTCCTCTGAGGCTACCTTCCTCTGGCAGGGACCTCCGGACCACTCGTCTATGGTCCGGAGCCCTTCTGGACAGGTGGTCCGAAGGTTTCCCACTGGAACTTTGCCTAAGACAGGGACCATCGGACCACTCTCCTTGGTCTGACGCCTCCTAGGCAGACTGGTCCGGAGCCTCTTTCTCCCCCTGTTTCAACTGTTTTCACTAAGTTTTCTCTAGAGGTTTTGCTCCTACCATCTCAAGGGCTATTAGCATGGTCTCTAGGACTAGTTGTGACAAGTGTGCATACACCAACATTCCCAAACTCTCCTAGGTCAAGCTACTAATCTCATACCCTCCTTTAGAGTACGGTCAAAGGAAAAACAAAACCCTAGTCTATACTTAGTGCCCTTCTTACACCTCATGGCACTAAGAGCTAGCTTAGTCTTTACCTTGTAGCTTAATCTTTTCAACCGAAACGATTTCCATCTTGGGGGCATGAATATCCATTAAGCCCATTCAATAAGCATCACTTATGACCTAACTCTAATGACTTTGCATCTGCAAAACACACGTTAGTCATAGTGACTTAGTATTGTCGTTAATCGCCTAAACACAAGGGACCATGATTCTTCAACTAGCATGCTTTTTCGTTGTGCTTGTCATGAAATCACCATCATGGTAGTATCTTCCTTTAGCACTCTTGCACATAAACTGTCTTGGTTAACCATCAACCGCCAGCTTTGTTTTCCAAGCATCGCGATATTGAAATTCCTCAAATCACGAAAGCCCATACCACCCAAATCCTTCGGATAAGTAAGACGTTCCCAGCTGAGCCAATGGATACGCCTGCTGTCAGCTGCGCCTCCCCACCAATAATTTGCTATGGGTGACCTCATCTTCTTGCACGTTGTTTTTTAAAGTAGGAAACAACTCATGGAATAGGTGGGGACTGCCTGTGCCACTGATTTTAGGAGGACCTCCCTTCCTGCACAGCTAGCTTCCCTTCCACTCCAAGTACCGATCAATTTTGTAATTCTCAAAGGCATGAACTCAAATGCCTCCGACGTAGATCTTCCAACCGTTGTTGGAAGCCCTAGATACTTTTCAGCAAGGGCTTCCTTCTCAATATTCAGAGACTGTCGGACTTGCTCCTTCATCTCTTCAGAGTAGTTCTTGCTAAAAAACACCGCCGACTTGTCCCGGTTCACCATCTGTCCTGATCCGTTACTGTAAGTGCTAAGCACCTCCTGCAATCGTGAGGCCCCCCTCTGCGAAGCTTCTGAAAAAACTATGCAATCATCCGCAAAAAGTAAGTGTGATATCCAGGGGGCATGGATGCCCACGCGCACAGGTATGTGTACGCTTTTGCGTGCTTTTATAAAAAATATATATTTACCTCATGTGTATCCATTTGAAATCCATAAATGCATGCAACAACGATGGTTTCTGGGCAACATCACACAACTGATTGAGATAATAGAAAATCTCTGAACATCCAAGCTATAGCCTACATCTCGCAATATTCAATTAGTGAAAGGGGGGAAAAAATCTAAAAGTCAAATTACTGGGGATATTCTTTGCCTGGAAATCAGTCAACGATCAAGCAAATATGTTGGTTTACTGAATCACCTGTGCTCAGAATATATTCCTTGACATTCAAATAGGGAAACTTTCAAGGTACTGATTCTACCTTGAAAATTCACCGGAGGAGAGGAACTTGATCTCACCTTTGCAGGGGACAAGATCTCTTCCAGGCCGTGCAAATCGTGGATGTTTGACAGCGGTTGCGGCCTGCGGCAAACCGCTGGCATTCGCGCTAGGTAGCAGCGATGCCCAAAGTAGCAGCACTGCAGCAGTTGACACCCCCACCAGAGCGAGGCAGAGAGAGCAGTTGAGGTCGCCGCCTCGCTGGTGGTGGATTCTCTCTGCCGCGTAGTGAAATAGATCCGCGGCGTGGGGAGGACCTTACCGAGTTACCGAGGCTTCCAGGCGGCACCAGCTCCAGAACCGGTGCAATCCTCTTGCAAAGTTGTGCCACCGCCTAGGCCCACTGCTCCGCGACCCCGTGGCCTGTCTTCCACCGTTGTCGGGGAGTGGTCGTCGGTGAGGCTGGTGCTTGGTGCAGCTCGGAGCCTCGGACAATGGCGCCGGTGGTGTGGTGTGCTAGGAGCGGAGGACGGACGTACTGCGTGGGTGCTAAGCACTTAAGCAGAGCGGATTGGTGAGACAGACACAAGTTGCTCCTGATTGGGGAGGTGCTTCCCCACCGGATCGATGGTATGGAGGCCGAGGATTGGGCGAAGAGAGAGGCGCGGCACGAAGACGGGATATACGGGGAGTGGGTGGGGGCGTCGAGTGCTCACTGGTGGAGATGACTGACATGACATGACATGAGCTGATGAGCGTGCCCAGGAAAACCGGCGAGGACTCTGTTCCTTCGTCCAAACATGCGGAAGCCACAGACGGGGATCTATGCTAGGCGATTTCGTTCTGCCGGTTGAACGATTGCCTTATGAATATTTTTTAGTTGTATATAGAGATTAGGTAGATTGGGCCGCGCTCGCTCGTATTATATGGTCGGCGGGCTGCTGTTGTCCGAGTGGTCGGACCGGATGATTCGCGGTGCTCTCATGCTCCTTCCTATCTTGTCCGCTACCCCCGCGGCTGGGTGGTGTCGTGTCCCCCACCTCGTCTTCGTTCTGCTCCTAGCCTCCTACCAATTCCACTCCTAGCCATCCGCCCAACCATGGCGGCAACGGCTCTGCTCCTTCCCAGCCTCGCTGCGCCCACGGCCACGCAGCGCAGGTTGCTGCAGCCGCAGCAGCTCCAGCTCCAGCGCAGCTCCCTCGCCTCTTGCTCTCGCTCCGGCCTCCGGCCGCTTCTGCGGCGGCAGCTGCGGCTCGCGGTCTCGGCCGTGCAAGAGACGAAGGAGGGGGAGGCCAAGACGGCCGAGGAGATCACCGAGAAGTACGGGCTCGAGTTCGGCCTCTGGAAAGTAAGCGCGAGACCACACCGAGGTCTATTAGTCCGAAGCACATCACATGTGAGCTGACTGCTGAGCGAATTGTGGTGGGTGCAGGTGTTCAGCTCCAAGGACAAGGACGAGGAGGGAGGCGAGGGGAGCAAGTCCCGGACGGACCAGGCCAAGGAGCTCCTGGCCAAGTACGGCGGCGCGTACCTGGCCACCTCCATCTCGCTCTCCATCGTCTCCTTCACCCTCTGCTACCTCCTCATCAACGCCGGCGTCGACGTGCAGGAGCTGCTCGCCAAGGTGAGCTGCTTGCTGTACTGTTGCTGCATCAAGCCCTGCCCAGCTGTGCAATCGCCTCACCAACTCCTCGGCTCACACAATTCGGGCCACAAATTAATGGTCCTTGTGCGTTGCAGGTCGGCATCGTGACAGGAGAAACCGGAGGGAAGGTCGGGACCTTCGCGTTGGCCTACGCCGCGCACAAGGCCGCGTCGCCGATCAGGTTCCCGCCGACGGTGGCGCTGACGCCGGTGGTGGCCAGCTGGATTGGCAAGATCAGGAAGGGCAGCGACTGATGCACCGCACCACTCAAGTACAGCTCTCACTGAATCATCAAGTCTATGCGAATAGCTACGTACAGTATATATTATATAAGCTTATATAGGTGTTCTACTAGGCGATGCCAGCGAATCTATCTGGTGCTGCTTTTGTAAAAGCTGTTCAAGAACGATTTTGAACTAGCAGTAATAATGGAATGACGAGTGGATAGTTTTTAAACTAGAAGCTGACAATGCAGTTGCTTCAGAGTTTAGCGTTACTTTCTACACATCTAGCCAGCCTAGACATAATATGTACACAAAAATTGCGGCGCCATCCAAACGCAGAATTTTATGGGCATACTAAGCCTGGCCCTTAAAAGTTGGAGGAATGCACCTCTGTAACCAGCGGTTTAGTCTACACGCCTGATTGGAGCATTGTTCTGCATCCATGCCACTGACGCTGTATAAGCCACCAAATGTGTGACAGCAACAATCCACAACAAAAGGCCTCTCTCACCAGGCACATCTCAACCTCTGTATCCTGCCTTCCACACAGAGAATGGACGTGTGACGTGGTAGAAAACACCCCTCTTCCAGGAGTCTCAAAAGGAACAGTTGCCATCCAAAATGAGCTCAGTTCGTTCCAAAACATCCAGCACAGTATTATCTTCTTTCTTGCCCACAGCTAGCCTGTAGGTACACCAACTGCAGCTGGCTGCTGGTTGAGTGTTTCTGGTGAGCTCACCTCTTCAACTAAGAAATCGTTGGGGTCTATCTGATCCAACTGCATTTCTGCTATTTACCATGTTAAGTAATACTTCAATTCAGGAACTGCAAGTACCTATGGATTTATTGTAGATGGCATTTAAACAAGACCTCGTGAATACAAGTATTCAAAAAAGGATACGTTCTGTTCTCCACATATCAGTAATGCTAGCATCACAGTCTGTAAGCAGCAAGTAGTCCGCTCCACTCTGCAAAAGTGTAGTAGGATCATGAATATCTAAGTCTACTATTTGTTTTGATAGGGGCAAACCCAATGTATTTTCACAAGTAAAAATAATGCAATTACAGGGATAAAAAGAAATCAAGATGCAATTTACGAGTATGTACGCCAAATTATAAAATGTTTTGGCTTTTCTAGATACATTGTTTTTACTATGATCTAGACATATTACATATATCTAAAGGCATAGCAAAATCTATGTATCTAAAAAAGCCAAAACGTCTTAAAACTTGGAGTAGAGTGAGTACTAATGTAGAACTGGAGTTCTTTCTATGAAGTGATGAGGCTCAATGTTCTCAGTTAACTGATATGATTGTGGAATCCCTCACCTTCACCTTGTATAATATAAAAGGTAGACTTCATGAGTTCAAATCTAACTTACGTCAACATCTGAAGGATTAATCTTCCTCAGCACCCCTTCAGAATGATATGGGGCATTTAGATCTGGAGTTTTTTGGGTCTTCTGCGCCTTAAGCACCACCTCCTCCTTTCTACGCCTTTGCCAAGCTCTTTTTGTTCTGGGGCGTTTTATGGAGCCATGCTTTGCCACATTTGTGTGCCCTGCTGGTGCTGCATCATCATCATCCAGCTTTCCCTCCATTTTTTCTTCAGTTTTACTAACAATATAGTAAGGATGTATGTCAGACAACTTACTTTTCCAGGCACCAGCTTCAAGAGAAGATTCAAACATTACCTAATCAAGTAAAGATCAACTGGACCCATTGTACTCCGTACTACTATTCTATATCTTCTTTGAAGGCTATCGTCAGTCATCTTATGAAATAAATGAGCTAAAGTTATGAAACAGTTAATGATAACTAAACATGCAACACATCGTATATGGAGTTATGGACTGGTTATTGTTTTCCTGGTTACTTACCACATCAGGATTGGGCACTTCCAAAGAAGACCCATGAGGTGCTTTTATTGCAATTAGTGTTTGGTTCTGCAGATTGAAAAAGGATATATGAGTTCACAGCAGAATTAACTATGCTTAGTTATGTTTGGTATTAAGATAGCCTGAATAGTCAAACATAGGATGAAATTTACTTTGAATAGTCAGAAATAAGATGAAATTTGGAAAAGGCAATAATTCAGAATTTCTTTAACATGTAAGCAAACCTGAAAGCAGGGCAACCCCTTGATGTCATCTTCAGTAAGAAATAGCCACCTAAACAGGAATAATAGACATGATTAAAAAGTAAAACAGTAACTGCGATATGCAAGCATCTTGACACAAATTAATATGGTTACCCCTGATTGCTTTCATCTTCAGTTAAGTCCTTCAGCTTTTCCTGTATTTTACTGCAAGGAGCAATACTTTTAGACTGTATCACCATTCTCATTTGAAATAGCAACATTGCGAACTGCAGTCAATAGTTTTGCAACCTCCAGCGGTTACCAACCTTATATGTTCATCTAATGCTTGCTCCTGTAGATTCAGATTTTCAAAATCTGTCTGCAAGGAGATTACACCAAGTGGAACTTAGACTTGGCGTATCATGTCTAGGTACAGGGACATTTACTATGAGTTTGATAATAAGGACATGATTACATGAAACGGAAAGAGCAAAAATAAATACCTTCAGAACTGAAAGAGCATCATCCAAGTTAGGTCCCAATTTATCCAAACCCCTGTAAAATCATAAGGTTAGCATGTTGCACCATGTAACCAAAACTTGTAAGCATAGAAGACAATGCTCACTTCCAACAGATTCTGTTCTTCAACTTCTTTTCTATCAGACCAACTCCTTCAAGGACATTTGTAATGTCATACATGCGCCTCTTTTGAACCTGAGTTTTTATAGTCACACAAAAGCTTGCATCAAGACTTAAGAGAAACAAAGAGAAATGCCAGCTTAAATTAGGAAAAGTTCCATACACCTAACGTCTCTGCTGTGCTGTTCAAATCTAAAACTCCATCTTCAGCCTCCTTGAGCAGATTGATAAACTTTTTTGTCAACAGTGCTGGATAAATATCACATGTTCACATAAATAGGTATCAGTAAAAGAATTCATATGAAACAAGACAATAGTAAAAAATAATTGACATGACACAATGTAACCAGGATGGAATATCTAATAAGCACCGCATGGAGTATCATAAAAGTCAATTTATCATACGAGAGTGCTAAAAAACACCTAATGAGCTTTCATAGCGACAAGAACCAGCAGGAGTAGGTGGGTTGCCAGGTAAACCTGCTACAACACAAAAGCACAATGCATTTAACTATCAGACAGACAGAACAAATGCATAAGAAGGGGAAGTTGTAATGTAAGAACAAACTATGTTCATGTAACCAGAACCAGATCAACGAATTTGTACTTGCCAGCGTTTGATGTGGGTGTCTGAGGTCCAGCTTTGGTGCATTCAGACTTTGACTTATATTTCCTAGCAGTTTTTCCAGAAATTGGGGTCATTCGTGGACTGCCAACTCCTTGAATGAACCCAGAACTGTCCATACTCAATCCGGTGGACTCAGCAGGATCACATTCTCCATAGCGAGCTTTTCTTTTTAGCTGGACATAAAAGGAGGAAATGTATTAGTGGCGGCTTACACTCGATATAGCCACAAGTGGTAGACTGCAGCATGTGCTAAACCATGACAAAACTTCAATAAATGAAGAAGTGACATGACACATATTTCAGATGCTAATTAGAGGCTACAGATATCTTTTGTCTCAACCATAAAGATCTATTAGAAAAATAAAATGCAGTATACAAGATCACAATGGAGTATTCTGTAAGAAAATTACAGTACAGTCCTTGGTCCGAACGGAACTTTGTGGAAGTTGTATCAACGTCAGGAATAAATGCTTAGATTATACAGATAGTATCCTGACAGTGGCTACCCGGTGATCCTAAGGTACAGATCCTTCTCAGAAATTTCAGGAAATTTATAAATGCTAACACGACTATATTTGTGGAGTTTCAACATAAAAGTTCTGCTAACTATCCAAGAGCTGCATGATCCCACATCAATTTGGTACTGAAACCTTTAATTAGAAACACGCATAATCCTCCAAGGTGATCTGCTCTGTTGCATCAAATAAAACTGGTGACACTACAAACCAGCATCCAGGATGTTTTTAGATAAGGGAATAAACCCTATATTCAAGTCTCTTCATCTAAGATGAACATGAACATAACCGAGCATTCGAGATGACAAGCTGAAGCTTTAGTTTGTACAATCCAGCACAAGGCATGGCAGCTTGTAGCAACAAAATAATTGGATAAACAGGATAACAAAATAGAAGCGGCTGAATTGAGACCTTTCTTCCTGCATCATGTTTGCAACTAAGCAAAACAATAGTGAGCACATACCTAAAATTAGCATGAAACGCAGTAATCTAAAGTGTAAACTGGCCCGACAGGCACCCATTCTTGCTCTCGAAGCAATTCTGATGTAACTTGCAATCAACCATGTAGGATTTAGGAACATAACATGTAGCATTACCCGTGAAAACCAAAATCCCAAACCTCAAAAGTCAAGCAGACTAGGAAACCACATTTTCTCATTGGCATTGGATACCGGACGGCCGATAGGCCAAGTGCTTCCCAAGCGTGAAAGTTTCACAGTCTCTGTATTTTCATTTTTCAGCTTCTCACAAATTATTGGGCTACAAGCAGCCCAAAATTGGACCCAAATGCACTTATCCACATGATAATCCTACTCGATAAGTAATTTTGAAGAGGGTTGCATTTCCGCTACATGAAGGTCCATCCTCCTGCAAAACCCCAAAAATTCCGAACGAAGCCCCGAAAAAACAGCAAGCAAATCCGTACACTGTAGACTAAGCGCCAACTCACCGGCTTCCTGATGACGATCCCCTCATCAAACTCTCCGCGACCGCCGGGGGTAGCTGCCGCTGCAGTAGCAGGTGACGACGATGGCCCGGGGAACTGGTGATACTCGCCGAGAGCAGCGCCGAAGGGTGGAGGCCGCGAGCACCGCTGTAGAGACTTCACAATCTGCCGCGCGGCCACCGGCCGGGCGCCTTCCAACATGGTATCCTCCGGCGGAGGGAGCAGCGGCGCGTGCAACGGTACCGTGAATACGTGACCACCTGGCGCGGAGATGCACCCGGTCCCGATCGTCCCGCCGGGGATCTTCTCGAAGCGTACGCCTGAGGTAGGGTTCCGGCGAGGCGGCGGTGGAGGTGGTCAGTTCGGGGGTGGGGGGCTGAGGGTGGGGTTGGCGAATGGCGAGGGCGAGGGGTGGGTTAAGGGGGAAAAGCGCGAGGAGAGAAGACGGCGAGGGAAATTACCAGGGTCGTTTGCGTTTTTGCGGTTTCGGATAGCGGCGCGGGGGCAGATTAGCGACACTTTTAATTTTTCTGAGGCGTTAGATGCAAAAGTCGCGCTGGAACGGCCGAGGCCGAGCGGGCCGCGGGGCATGATAATTTTTTTTTTCCTTTAATTAACCGTGCGGGCCTAATTGTGTCTTGTTATATTTTTCATTCTCTTGCCCGTCGACTAAGAGCATCTCTAAGTGATTAGTTAAATCGTTTTCTAAATATAAATTTGGTTATTATGAAAGGAAAATGTGTCTCCAACAGCTCTGTAAATGACTCTCCAAATTTAGAATATCTCTATTCCACTTCATTCCCTCTCTATCTTTGGATAGACTACCTCATTAGTCATCTAGATTTTTCATTTTATAGAGTCTGTTGGAGTAATCTAGTATTATCTATTTTAGAGAATAACTAAATCACTAAATCTGGCTAGTAGGATGAGAGAGGAAATCTTTAAAATATTCCCTCTGATTTAAAATATATGACTTTATATATTCAAATTTTGTTCCAGACACTTTTCATTTTCATTCCAACATGTATTTATTTTTCTTCAATATATCTTTCTCTTTTCTTAATGCACCTATATGCCTCTCCTTTTTATTGTCAGTCCACCATACTCTTTTACTCCTTAATTTATGTGCCAGATATATAAAATTATTTTTTTTGGAGGGAAGGAGTGCGGTGATATACATAGGTAACCCAAGTCATTTTAGATAATGACATTGTCAGCAAAGCAAAACTTGATTTCTTACTTTTATAAAAATATTATTGGAAAGTGATATATTATGTATATATTTATGAAAGTCTTTTCAAGACAAATACATTCATATGGTTTTTATATTTCCAAACTCAACAACTTAAAAGAAATTCATGATTTATAATTCCAGTGTTTGACCCAAGTGTTATAAAAAAAACTTCAATTAACTGTATATAGGTAGTATAGGAATAAATTGGGAACCAAATCCGTCCCTTGGAAATTGGGTAGTAGTATATGATAGAATTGTTTCATTTTAGGTTACTTTTAGGTCAACTATCATAAATGCACAACACAAGTAACACCAAAATATTAGTCCTAATTGGAAGAGCGGTGAAAAAAACACTTCTCTAGTAAGTTCTGTAAATAAAATAAAGAAAAAACATGATTAAAATAAGCTAGTTTGACCTAGCCTTTGTGTTTTAGTACAAATGGGTGATATTGAAAGAAGTGTTATAAAAAAAATTCTATAAAAACAATAGTTTAACTTTAGTACCATCTCATTTTGGTCATAAACAATTTATAATGCTTGCACTGATATAAGGATGTGTTTGGTGCAGCTCTAGTTCGAGGGTCCTCCCCCTCCAAGTGTTTTGTTGTAGGAGCCGAAGTCCTATGATGGAGGCAGTTTTTGGCGTTCTGGCTCTATGCACCAAAATAGCTCCATCTTGGTGAATAGGAGGGTAAAAGGACTCCTTTCTCGCGTTATTGTGTGGTCTGCTTCTATTAACATCCTCACATGGATGGTGCACGAGCTACACCAAACAGTCTCTAGCATGGTAGGTTTGAAGAAAAAGAAATTTTACAATTGAGTGAGTGTATTAGAGCAATTTTAATAAGGCTCCTACTTGAACCTCAATAGTTGAATATGAATGCCCAAGCCAAAAAAATACAACTCCAATTTAGCCTCTACTAGAGCTCTCAAATTTGGGTGGGCACCCAAATCATTTCTTGGACTCTAGGCAAGTCCACAATTGATGATTTTCGTCTATTTCTGTGCACGCCTTTTTACATTCACCACTTCCTCGCAAGCGTGCTACTACTTTTCCCTAGCCTGCGTGCGACTCCCCTAGCGCAGCTGCCATGCCTCTCTAGGTGACCATGACTCCCCTTAGCACTACTACAACTCCCGGTGACCATGACCCTATTCTGTTTTGCTCGATCCCATCGCGAGACCGTGACAATGCCAATGCGGCACGAGGGGTGCATTTGCGATTTCGGATCACGCATGTCATTTTCCCGCGTATCATGTGGTGGGAGGCTGTTGAACGCGTTTGGCAGGATTCAATCGCTTCTCTCCATTACAACACACGTTTATGCAGGGCTGCATGACTACCCACCGCGATTAGCTTTTCTCTAACTCTCCGCTCCCTCCTTTTGTCTCTAGTAGTCCATCCATGCACTTATTCTCTCGACTCCTAGTGTTTTGGGCAAGAACATCAATGACAAGCGAATCCTAGGTGTCATTCTCGGTTGGGATGAGTGTGAGGACCTTATTTTAAGGGCAATTGTTAGAATGCGACCTTAAAAACACAATTATAACAAAAATGAGAGGGGCCTTAAATGAAAAATAAGAGCATCTCCAAGACTTCCCTAAATTTCTTTCCTAATCCTTGTTTTTTAGCCATATGAGAAAAATCTTCTCTCCAACAACTCCTAATCCATCTTCCTAATTATATACTCACATTTTTACTCACACACATAAAAAAAATACATAATACAATATTACATGTATGCATACTCCGTAAACATTATATATATATATATATCATTAAATGTAAAAATGATATTATTGAAATAATTAATTAGAGTCAAATAACGTAGAAGAAAAATGTAAAAATAAAAGAAAATAAAAACAAAAATGAAAAAAATCTCCATGAAACATAAAAGAGAAAAAGATAAGTGAATGGAAGAAAAAAACATGAAAACAAAAAAATAGTAATTGGGTAAAAATAAAATGAATAAAATAAATAAATAAAGATAAGAATCAAAAGTCAAAAGAAAAATAAAGAAGACCACATAATAAAAAATAAAAATAACAATAAAAAAATAAGTCCAAGAAGGAAGGAGCAAAGAAAATAAAAAATGAATAAATGAAATAAAATAAAATAATAAAAAGGAAGATTAAAACAACATATAGAAAAGAAAAAGAAAAAAAACTGTAAATAGAAAAAACCTATAGAAGAAAAAAAAAGAGTAAAACTTCATAGAGGAAATAAAAAAACGAAAAGGAAAAGGATGTACAAACTGCAATGTTAATGTAAACGCAACAATTCCCTTGTGGCAATGGAAAGGGAATCGGTTATTTCCATTTTTGTTTGGTTCTGGCCACGGTAATCGCGCGAGCCTTTTTATTTTCTCGCAACAGCATTACCGGAGGCAAGCGCAATCTATTACCGCCCGCAATCGAGCGTAACCCAAGCGTCGAAGGCCCGTATCCGTTCTGGCGTCAACCGATTACACAGAACAACAAACAAACAGTTATGAACAACAAACAAACAGTTATTAACGTAAACAGTTGGCGATGTGATCAGGTTACACCGTGAAATCACCGAACCAAGCACGAGGCTACGACGGAGCGAAACGACGTACGTCAGGCAACAACACGCGGAGCATGCTCTCTCTGTGTGTGGGCTGCTGATGGGCCGGCGTGCGCTCCTTGGGCCTGTCCAGCGCCACTGCAGGAGCCGGGGTGACGTGGGTGGTCGGTGCGGCGGCTAGCTTCTAGGCGTGGCGAAGTTACAGCGGATCTTGTCAAATTTTGTGATTTTTAAGTAAAACTAGAGTCTTTCTTCAACCTCTAATTTTGATTTGGCAAAATAAAAAAAAAGACCCACATACAACTTCTTGTTGAGAGTTGATATGAAAACAAGATAGTCACTATATGATCTTTCTTCTTCTATATATCGATAGTGCTAAATTATATATTCTCTATCTCTAGCATAATTGGATTTTTCAAATAAATCTAGATCTACCCACACAAACGTCCCCCGCTGAGGGATCCCACCTTCGTGTACTCACAGAAATTTATCTTTGTTAAAATCAATGGCTCAGAAAACATCGATATCAGATCTAATGGCTCACAACCAATGTTTGTCCAAGGCTTCTCACCCGCCTCTCACTTGTGCCCACGCCCCCGCAAACAGCCCCGCTGAGGTAAGTCTGGCAGCGCCTCTCCGATTCCTTTGCCGCCGCCGCCGTCACAAAGAGTCGATCCTCCAAAGTCAAGTTCCCATCGATTAGAACTGCACTCTATTTTGATTACGGCGGTTCTTGCCCGTGCAGATTCTCCATGTGGCCGTCGGTGTCCCGCAGGGTGGAGTTCCGCCTGTCAGGCCGACCCGAGGCGCTGTCCGCTAGAGTGCATCTGAAAACCAGGTACCCTTTCTTTTGATTGGATCGAACTGTGTTTGTTGTGGTGATTTGGTGGTCTGCGACCTGCTGAGAAATGCTAACCAAGGTGATCCACATCACCACCACGAAGCTTTGGGGCTGGTAATTTCCTGGGTTGCGGAGATCAAGCGTTGTAACTTTGTTCTGAACTGAGGTAAGAACTAAGAGATTTTCTTTTTTCCGTGTGATTTGGGATATCTGAGAATTGTTTATCAAACAAATTAAATTATTTAAGTTATGTGGGAATTGTTTGTCAAAGTATACCATACCATGCTGCCATTTTTTGTGTTCTTTCACGTTTCACTCATAAAAGTTGCTAAATTCTAGACTTTTTGTTTTTACTTATATTTTGGTCCAAATACATCAAAATTATTTAGAATTTGTTTATTTCCTTCGAGAGCTGTGTGCCTGCCCACGTACGTCCGCTGCGCGCCTGCGCCGCCAGCGAGGAGACACGCCCCTTGCTCCTACACCGCTGATAGCCGCGCCCGTCGCGAAGAGACGCCACGGCGAAGGGTCCACTTGCTACACCGACGAGCATCACGAGGACGCCTCCATACCCACCGCGCCGCAGTGCCCGCCACTGACCCGTGGACTGCCGCCTTCGCGGCCTACAATAACAACTGGGGCGATTTCGTGCCGAACAGGTACATCGTGACCGGCGTGGAGAGAGGCACTCCACGCCCATGTGCGTCCGCCGCGCCGCCGGCGAGGACACAAGCGAGTACATCGCTAACCATCTTCGCAGACTATGACGACTAGGGCGACTTCGTGCCGAGTGGGTACATCGATGGTGTCGAGAGACGCGCGATCCTTTGCCCGCGATCCTTTGCCCGTCACGTGCCTTGACGTGCTTCTCGATGGCGGGTTGCGACTTCCTGCACGCCTAGCCCTTGTCACTTCAGATCATCGAGGTCTGTTCTGAATTCGTATATCCTGAATTTGGACGCTACTATGTTTATCGATCTGCATTGCTTATCCCTTGTCACTTCAAATCACATAAATCTTATTTTGAAATCTTATTTGCAATGCACATGAACAATGTCTTCTGTACAAGTGGCCAAGCGGGTGGGGAAGAGAATGTGTAAAGGAAACCATGAGAACTCATAAAAATGTATTTTGATTACTCAAACATGAGTTGATTATGTTTGGTGGGGAAGAGAATGTGTAAGGGAAACCATGAGAACTCATAAGAATGTATTTTGATTACTCAAAGATGAGTTGATTATGCAAACATGAGATGCATTCATATCACATAGGTGTATTTTGTTTTTTTTATAGTTGTGATCCTCATTTTTTTAAATGAGAGTAATAAATTTGGTGATTTTTTTCATTTTATATGACTTTTTTATAAAACAAGATTGAAGTCTAACATTTGTGACAAAAGTACATCTATGCTTTTTTTTAACGTGCATTGCTTCAATTTTCGTGGAGCCATAGAAAAACATTTTTGATTGAAATGTAATACAATGCTTCAAGTTTGAAAGAATTAACTTTAGATTTTATATTATCGGTAGCGTTAGCACGGACAAATATACTAGTTTTCTTATAACTCATGAATGCTGAAAAATATAAAAAAAATGAATCACATATTCCTGACTATAGATAATATTTTGTGTAATTTATGTATACTTTTTAGCTAACATATGGATCATTAAAAAAATTGCAAAGTAAATAACAAAATAAACACCACGTACAAACTAGAGTTATGATTCTCATTCAATGCAAGGACGGCAGCGAACACGTGCTGCGTCGTTGTTGGAAGTTCACACACCAGTAGGGACGAACTTTTTCCATTGCATCCGCACACGCACGATAAGACCGGCGGGGTGCCAGGGCAGGATGTCAACTCGCTGGGCGCGCATATATGCGCCTGGATGGGGAGAAATTTGCCAACCTTTTAAAATTGTCAAGTTAGATATTAAATTGTTGGAGGATATTTTTTTTTATTTTATCAAAAATAATTAGATACCAAATTGATTTGATAAATTTTTGAAGATGCTCTTATGTAGGTACTTAAATTTATATTTAAATATGATAAAATTTTGAATATAGTAATGAGTTTTTATTTTGCAATGTGTGAAACTGCACAATCGCTGCATAACGTATCTTGGCCACTCTCTCAACGTGCCTATCGGGCCTCGTCTGGGCATCTTGAGCCTTGACCTTTTCTTCAAGGTGGGTCATTTAGGAATTAGGAGGCCCACCTTCCAAAATGGTCTCCATTTTTGAAGGTCGGTTTCTTAAAACGTCCACCTCCATAAATGGATTTTAGGAGGCGGTTATTTTTGGATCATCTTCGTAAATTGATTTTGTAAGATGGTTAATTGTGATTGCCTCAGTAAATGAAAACGACCTTCTCCAAAAATCCCTAGACATTTTTAAGGCGGTTGGATGTTATGACCAGCCTGGTTAATAAAAGAGCACCGCTTCACAAAATTATTTTTTGTAGTAGTGAACCATTGGTATGAAACTGCCTAAAAATTGGAGAAACAATGGAGAATTCAATGAATTTCCAATTAGGTCATGATAAGTCACACACTCACACTTGATGTCAAAATGTTACTTCTGGTTGTATAATATATCAATGATGTTAATTAAAGACGAATCATTATACCTGAAGGTTGTAATGTTTGTGGTAGACACATGTTTTTGTTGCTCAATATGCTTATATAGTGACCCTTCGACTGTAGAGATATATTGTGCCTTAGAATTTAGTTGGTCAAACTTTCCGCAATTTTGACATTCTTTCATCTATGAAGGCTACTAATTAATTGGTAACATATGTGATACTATCTTTACTAACACTACCATGGACAACTAACATGAGATAGGCTTGAAACATAGAAAATATAATTACTAAATTTTATACTTACTATCTACAGCTAGTAAAAATACTTATATTTCTTTGTGCGTGCTCTTTTTATTCATTTTCTAACACAATTATTGTATGTGTTTTCTACATGTACATCACATCACTTTTTCTTTCTTTGCATAGCACCAACATGTGTTTTCAATATGTATTTAGTTGAAACTTTATGTAAATTATGTCTACTCTCGTTAGAGCTTATATCTCATGATGTCATTATTTTAAATTTTGATATTATTAGTTGCTTCACATGTTTATTGCCATGTTAAATTGAAAATCTTGTGCTTACTATATCTATTATTCAAAGCTCTTCTTTTGTTTTTCATTAAAAGTAAAGATCATTTTTTAGACCACAATATAAATTACTATGGTGTCATAGACGGTTATTTAAGCTCATACCACGATTATTTGCCCATGCTAACGCTACGGTTTTATTGAGTGAATGTTATAAAAAATAACTAATTTGTTTTTGCAAAGTTTAACTAATTTGTAGTGACGCATCCTTCTCAGTGGATGGATCACCACCCAGCTTACTAACCAGTTCATGAAAATGCAATGGGCGAAGCATTTCGGCAGGCACATAGAGCTGCGTCGACTTCTTGGACTTCTTCTTGCACTCGAGGGCCATGCGGATGTGCCCGCCGGCGGAGAGCTCCTACGTGAGCTTCCCCGTTGGCACGCCAATCTCCAGCGCGAGCGACGGGAGCCTGTCGGGGCGCTCCTGGACGGCGAGCGGGATGCGCGCGCGGCGGTGCCCGTAGAACGTGCCGGTGACGCGTGCGCCGCCACTGCCGCCGTGGCCATCGTGCGGCACACCGCGGGTACGTCGATGGGCAGCGACCGGATCAGCGCGCGGATCGTGTGGAGCGCCCGCGACGACTTACAGACGGCGGCGGGCGCGCGCTTCTACGAAGCTTGCGACGACGACTGTCACAGCGTGATCCCCCGCGGGCGCGACGTAATCCAGGCCTTCCTTGGACATTTCCCTGCTTCCCTCCTGAGCCTGCTCCTGAGTCCGCCGCCGAGGGAGAGGAGGTGAGTCACGACCGACGGAGAGGAGGCGAGGAGCCAGCCACGCCGGCCGCCGCTAGTCCGCCGCGGCGCCGCCCCACCCCGCCGGCCTCCCTCGCCCGTCCAGCCGCAGCCTGGGCACCTGGCCAGCCCCTGCTCCTCACTTCCTCAGGCCTAGGCGCCTTGGCGGCCGGCCTGCTCCCTGCCCAGACGGCCAGGACTAGGAACGGCGCCACCACCACAGTGGCCGCGTTCCGGCCACGGATCGGGGCGGGGCGAGCATGACGGCGGCGCTCCAGCCGCGGATCGGGGCGTGTGGCAGGTGTGACGAGCGGCGCGTGGGCAAGTGCAGGAGCGAGTGCGGAAGCAGGCCTCGGCGCTTGTGCTAGTGGTGGAGCGGGCGGCGGCGGCGCCTGAGCACGCCAAGCACCTGCACCACGCCTCCGCCCGCGGTCCCGCCGTGCCCCTCTGGCAACGCCCGGCCAGCTCCTTGCCACGGTCGAGCGCGCGGACGCCGGCGACCCTGGCCCACGACAGTGAGATCCGGCGAGCACGGGCTTGGATCCCGGCCGGCGATTCGGCGATAGGGAGGGAGCAGTCGGCTGAGCAATTCGGCAGCGGGGAGGGAGCGGGCGGACCGGCGAATCGTCGACGGGGAGGGAGCGGTCGGCCAGGCGAATTGACGGCGGGGAGGAAGCGGGAGCCGGCGTGCGTACATGCGGGCGTAACCGGGAGCCGCCGTACTATCGTGCGGGAGTGACCAGGACCCCGTTATTTCCCTTGATTGAAGTCGTACACGTGAGAAAAAAAATGAATAATAATCAAGACAATTGGAGGATTCGAACTTTGGTCGCGGCGTTGCGTGGGTGGGAGCGCGGGAGGGTGGGAGAGTGGGAAGAGGTTTCTAACTTTTTAATCTCAGCCGTTGCATCCGTAGTAGACTTGTTGTTAGTCGTTGATTTTGAAGGAGGGAAATGACCTGGAGAAGTTTTGCATTATAGGGGAGATACCACGATGCTCAAGGCATTAATAAACCTCAAGTGAGATCTACGAGAGTCCCATTGTGCTGAATCAAGAGGATGCTGATATATAAGCCTAACCATCACCATTTACTCCAAAGTAATTTAAAATACTAAGCATGACATAGTCATCTTTGGTCTACACTAACCTCCTACAGTGCTCCAGATGTTAAATTCACTGCTCAAGATGTTGAATTTCCTGTATCAAGGCTAGAACAACCTTGGACAGTCCTATTTTCAGAGAAATTGTCATCACTGCTTGTTGGATTATTTGAACAACTAGAAATGATGTCATATTTATATTTAACAATAAGAGTCGCAACCTCATAAAATGGAAGATTAATTTCTATGAGGAGCTTGAGTTGGTGTGTGTCAAAACCAAACAAAGCTTGAAAGAGCCTTTGAGAATGTGGCGAGAGATTTACACTTAGTCCTTTCTTGTTTCTTCTTATTTCTTAGGGCTTTTCAAGCCTTGTACCCCGTATATACTATAAGTTTTGTGATTCTATATATCTATAAATTTTAGGTAGCAGTCTCCCTGCTGTAAGGTCCTAATCCAAGGCTAGAGGGGGGTGAATAGCCTAAATCGAAATCTAAAAACAAACTCAACAACAAGTTAGATAACAATGAAGCGAAGCTAGGATTGCACTAACCTACTAGGGGATGTGAAGCCTCCTAACCACAATTGCTATCCTAGTAGAGCTCTAAGACCACTCAATGCCTACTCAATTCTAGTAGCCCTCAAGCACAACCTAATACACTAAGCAAGAATGAGAAAGGTAATGCAAAGATGGGAAAGAGATTGTACCGCCGTGTAGAGGTAATGAGCAATCAAGTGAACTCCAAGCAACCCAATCAATCACAATGATGCACAAGAGGTTGTCACTTGATTTTTCACCCGAGGTTCACTAGTTTGCCAACTAGCTATGTCCTCGTTGTGTCGGCTCACTCACTTGGAGGTTCACGCGCTAATTGGCATCACACGCCAAACCCGTCACCGGGTGCCGCACAACCAACACAAGATGAGGGCACTCCAAGACACGTGCAATCCACTAGAGTTACCTTTGCGATCTCTGTCACACCCAGTTTTAAAGACAAAACGGGATGCAATAATCTTATGTGTGCCCAGAGATCAGTCACACACATAAGCCGACAAATTATCAAAATTGTATCATCACAAGTGTTTATTACATAGCGAACAAATATTTAAATAATGTCTATTACAAAACAGCGGAAATATATGATAACTCTCGCGAAGCTCCATAGCACAGGGACGTCAACTGGTTGACCCCAAACCTAGAAGTCCTCTGGATACTCCTCATAACTCTGGTAATCTGGTACCCATCCGGGATTTTATACAAGTATTGAAAAGAAAGAAGACAAGCGTAAGTACTTTCGTACTCAACAAGTATATATGAGGTTCATGAGGCTCAAATAGTATGACACTGGTGTACTGCGGTAAGCATTTTAATTTGTAACAAAACTTTATAAGTGGTAGATCAAAGTTATGCTCAAGTCCCCAAATTAAATTGCATGATCAAGTAAAAAATTGAACAAGTAACATAATTCCATGATAAAGTGATTCATAAAGGTAAACAACAAGTAACCAAAGAGTTCTGTGAGTTTTCCGGGCCGCTCGTGTCCGTGAGCACGGCTATCATGATAGTTTTTAACACTCTGCAGAGTTTGTACACTTTACCCATGAGTCGTGTTTGCCCAAATGCCCCGGGATCATGACTCCCTTAACACTACCGAGGTGAGCGGGCAGGGAACACTATGAAGTCTTTCAAAGGGGTTCGCTGACATACCACAGACAGTATGGATCCACGGGCAAGGGGTATATAGGAGCCCCAGGATGGTACACACACGCAGCGGTCCCCACTCCGGCCGCTCCGCAACCGCTCGTCAATGGCAACTTTCCTGAACTGCTGCATGCGAGAGAGTGACCCTAATACTGAACTAAAGCCAGAGCCATATAGCCCTCATGGTTGTACTGTATGTCCCAACTTTTGCTGACAGATAGGGTCCTAAATCCATGTTGCTAAAAAGTTAAGTTTTACTTCATCATTTCATGTAATCATTAATCAAGATTAAAGGATCATGCTCATTAAAGAGAAGCACTAGCAATAACTACCCATATGCAACGGTAACCCACAGGTTTTCAAGGATCAAGGTAATCAAATCTAGGTAAACCCTATGGTAACAGTATTAGACACATGCATATGATTTTATTGGAAAAACTTCATTAATAGGACATCAAGGAAGATCCCATATAATACTTGCCTTGCTCAAAGGGATCCTGCTGCTGCTCCTGCTCAAAGCAAAACCCTTGGTCTCCCACGTACTGCTCACCGTCTGTACTCGATCATCACATCACATGCAATCACGCAGAGGCATAACATGCAAGCAACAAAGGCTATAGATTAGAACAGTACACCAATCACAATAAAACAAGATTAAAAGTTTATAAAACACATCTACGTCTCACCATGATCGCAAAGACGCTTGAGTCACGAAAAACGGAGCTATAACGAAGAAGATATGAATTAAACGGGATTTTGAAAAGAGCAAGATTAAAGCATTACGGAAATAATTTTCTTTGATTTTCAAAAGTTATTAACATAGATGAAATCCATACTACTGGATAGAGCATGAAAATACGGATCTAACGCAACTTGAACAGAGCGATTTGGATTTAAAATGAGCAATTTAGAGACATTTGAAATAGAGTGGCAAAACTGTAAATAGAATTTTCCTTTTTATTTTTGAAATAAAACGAAACAGAAATGAAGTGCGCCTTCCAGGACTGAAAGCGTAACAAGGGAATACGCCATCTGGACTGCTGGTTCAGACTTTAAAAAGGGCGGGGTCTATTTTGCAAAAGAGACAGCCGAACCGGTACAGAGCGCGGTGGTCCATCCGATTAGAAACGGATGGTCGGGATTAGATCCGAGGGGGAAGACGGTGGCGCACGGCGGCGCAACGCGATCTGGCGATTCAGAGCGTCAAACTCAACGCAAATAGGTCTGGGAGAGAGAGGGGAGAGCGGCGAACACAAGGGTGGAGTTGGTCGAAGCGATTATGCTCGGGGGAGGAGCGTCCACGCGGCGCGGCGGCTCTGCATCGCCGACGAGTGCGTGCGGAGGCAGGGAAGGGTGGAGAAGGAGTTCGGGGGCATTGGGAGGCTAGCTTACCACGACGCGAGGCTGTCACAACGTTCAGGCGGAGCGGAGAAACTCGGCAGAGGCAGAATCGACGGCGGCGGCGGCGCAGAGGGGCTCTGCAGCTCTGGTGTGCCTCTGGGATGTTCCGCGGTCGCAAGGTGAGGGCGGAAGGACGCAGGGCATGAGCTTTTATAGCTCAGGGAGCACCGCAGGGAAGGAAAGGCGGATTCCGCCGCGGATTTGCATTCGGCCGCAAGGAAATGGCGGCGGCCGGGGAAAGGAAAGAAGAGAAAGGGGAGGGAAGGAAGGGAGGCGGCGGTGCGGCGCGTAGCTAGACCTGCCACGGTTCTGAGTCGGCGAAGGAAAGGGAGGGGGATCTTCTACCCCGATTCGGGCTCGGCGACGAGAGGTGCCGGCACGACAGAGCGGGAAGGAGGGAGGGAGAAGAAGGAAAGTGAGGGAGGAGAGACTGACAAGTGGGGCAGATTCGTCAGTGGGGGAGAGGAGAGCTGACCGGTGGGGCGGTTCTGTCAGTGAGAGAGGGAGGGCTGTGGTGCGGGGAAGGGGAACTGGGCCGGCCTGCTGGACAGCTGGCCCAACAAAGAGAGAGAGGGGGAGATTGGGCCGAGGGAGGGAAAAGCCTGCGGGCCAAAACAACAAGAGAGAGGGAGAGGAGGGTAAAAATGTTTTTCTGTTTTTCTTTTCAATTTTCCAAACCATTTTCAAACACATTTTTCAAAATGAAATTTTGTACTCAATTTTGAATTTTTGCAAACTCCAAACAATACAAAGTAAAATGCATCAGCATGAATGCAACAACACTGTTTCTATTATGATGCTCATTTTTATTTTATGAAACCTTTAATTAATTTTTCCTATGTTTGAATGTCCACACAAAAATGCAATTAAATTTTACTTTTAATCTATTTGGAAAGATGCAAAATTTTGGGTGTTACAATCTCCCAAGGGGAAGGCACAAGAACCCTTACAATCACCACTTGTGGTCGACGAAGCACAATCACCAAGCTTCTCGAATCCACACCGTTGCTCCAACCGTCTAGGTGATGGCAATCACCAAGAGTAACAAGAAATTAGCAACGGTATCAACTCCCAAGTGCCACTAAGATGAACTCACTTCATGCAATGCACTAGAACACTCAAATCTCTCAAATGGAAGATCAATTGACTAAGATATGAGTGGGAATGTGTGTCACAAGCTTCTCAAGTGTATACAATATCAGAATGAGCAAGAGAGCCACCTTGAACCGCCACACACCCTTTTTAGCCCCCTCAAAGGAACTAGCCGTTATGCACTTGGGCTGCTGAAATCATGACCGTCGGACCACTTTCAGCACCGTCGGACCATTGCGACTAGTCCGACGCTTTAGTCTGACGCCTTCTGCGTCTGCCACGTGTCTAGCCCAGTTTGAAAATAGTTGTTGGCCCGCAGCTCTAGGCACCGTCGGATCACCTTCATTGGTCCGGAGGCCTGGTCTGACGCCTGCCAGGTCTTCAACCAGTTTCACTCAGTATGCACCTGTGCTTTGGACCACCTCTCTGGACCACACCACTGGACCATTGCTTCTAGTTCGGAGCTCGCCTTGATCCTCTGTTGAGCCACCGTCAGACTAGTCCGGAGCATCGAGTCTGGAGGACTTTCCTCTGACCTCTGCCTGAGGCAGAACCACCGGACCACTCACCAATGGCCCGGAGCTTCTTTGCAAACTAGTCCGGAGCTTCTGTCTTGGTCAGAATTCTCTTCTCTTTTCTTCCCTTGATCTCATGTGCCACCACCAAGTGTTTCACTGACTTGTGCACGTGTGTTGGCATATTTTATCAAGTTTTACAAGGGTTTTTCATTAGGTTTAGATGCAATGCAATGGATGATCAACCTAATGGCACTCGATAGTTGGAACCACATACTATTTCCCCATCTTAATAGTACGGTTACCTATCCTAAATGTGATCACACCCATTAGGTGTCTTGATCACCAAAATGGAAAAGCCCTAGCTTATACCTTTGCCTTGAATAGCTTAGGGTCTCCTCCTTCTTCCTTCTTCTCCAAGTGTGAGCTCTTGATAGCTTTCTCCCTTAGCCTCCTCCTTGCTCCATCACTTGTCATCTTCACTTCACCTTGGTGTACTAAACCTACTCAAATACTTAGAGCTAGGTTAGTACTTAGGTTTCATCAATCACCCAAAACACTAGAGATCTTTCAATCTCCCCCTTTTTGGTAATTGATGACAACCCGTATAAAATGATATGAAATATGATTTTGATTTCAACCCGAAATGCTTGACACCACTTGAAAGACAAGGATGGTGGAATGGGACAAACATTTCTAAGTTGGTTTGATAGTGTTAACTCCTCCTACATGTGTGCACTTCTATGAATAAGAATCAAGCTTTGCACACATGCTTAGATAGAACTTTTGGAGGGGTGAACAACTAGCAAACTATGACATGATGCTAAGGTTTTAAGAATAGAACTTTGAAGCGTGATACCAATCGAAGTGCGCCTTTAATTTCACCCTTAGCAACATGGTTAGCTCGATACCAATTGGTTACACAAAAGAGAGGATATCTAGCTAACTTCCTATGCATGCTAGTGATCAAAACATCAATCAAGATTTAATACTAGTCATGCACCACACAAGCAAGAAACCACTTGGAAGACAAAAAATAACTTCAATGCAAGCAAGCATATGAGTGAATGTACATTCAAATGCAACAAATTGTTCATAGGCTTGCTCCCCCTACTTGTGTGCTCAAATTTTAATTCAAAATCTTATTTCTCCCTCTATATCTAGATTCTCCCCTTAACCACTTGTTAATTTCATTTATCATGTTTCTCTCCTTTTGACCATTTCTCCCCCCTATAACAAAAAAATTTCTCCCCCATAATTAAAATAATTTAGCACAATTTCTCCCCCATTGTCACACATTACCACAAAGGAAACCACTTGTAGTAATATGTATCACTTGAGGATACTTAGGAAGATTTGTTTATCAAGTCAATTTAGAAAGGAGTGGGGTGAATATCAATTTTAATTTAACCTAGATTACTTGTCCGGTATACTTAACACGGTTTAAACCATGGACAAGCTTCTTCACACATCTTGCAATGGTTATCTTAGCCATGTTGGTTAAGTACAAGAATAAGCATTCTAGACTAAACATGTGAGGTTACAAGCTTATCAAACATGTCATATGCCACCACTAGATCAATCAACTTATAGAAACTATAGTGGTACCATATGTACATAGAAATCATTTGATTTTTCATGAATGAGTCTATCATGAGTGATGTATATATGCTCTACACAAGACTAGCAAAGGATGAATGGATATGTCAATAAATTGTACCTTGCTATGTTGGAGTAGAGGCATGTCATAGGTGGGGTGCATCAACACATGTTGGAGAAATCTAAGATGTTCAACTCATTCCTCAACTTGCAAAACCTCTTCTCATCAAGTGGCTTGGTGAATATATCGGCTAATTGATCATCGGTGCCCACATTGTCAATGAAAATGTCACCCTTTTGTTGATGATCTCTTATGAAGTGATGTCTCACATCTATATGCTTTGTCCTTGAGTGTTGGACGGGGTTATTTGTAAGCTTCACCGCACTTTCATTGTCACATAGCAATGGAACTTTCTTGAATTGAATTTCATAGTCCTCCAAAGTGGCTTTCATCCACAATAGTTGTGCACAACAACTCCCCGCACTAATGTATTCGGCTTCGGCGATAGAGAGTGCCACACTATTTTGCTTCTTGGATGACCATGAGACTAGAGACCTTCCCAACATTTGACATGTTCCACTAGTGCTCTTTCTATCCACTTTGCAACCCGCATAGTCGGAGTCCGAATATCCAATCAATTCAAACCTTGACCCCCCTTTGGAAACCATAGTCCAACTTCTTGTGTATGCTTCAAATATCTCAATATTCTTTTTGTGGCTTTCAAATGACTCTCTCTTGGAGATGCTTGAAACCTTGCACACATGCATACACTAAACATGACATCCGACCTTGAAGCGGTCACATAGAGTAAGCTTCCAATCATAGACCGATAGAGTGTTTGATCTACAATCATGCCACTTGAGTCACTATCCAAATGTCCATTAGTCCCCATGGGAGTACTAATGCCTTTAGCTTCTTCTAGCCCAAAATTCTTCATCATATCTTTGATGTACTTGCCTTGACTTACAAATGTACCATTCTTCATTTGCTTGATTTGAAGTCCAAGAAAGTAACTAAGTTCACCAATCATTGACATCTCAAATTCATTAGCCATCATCTCCTCAAACTCTTCAAAAAAAGTCTTGATTTGAAGATCCAAAGATAATGTCACCCACATAGATTTGCAAGATGAACAAGTCATTTCCAATCTTCTTGGTGAATAGGGTAGTATCAACCAATCCCATCTTGAACCCTTTAGAGAGAAGAAAGCTTCTCAATCTCTCATACCATGTTCTAGGTGCTTGCTTCAATCCATAGAGAGCCTTCTTGAGCTTGAATACATGGTCGGGCTTCTTAGCATCTTCAAAACTGGGTGGTTGCTTAACATACACCTCCTCATTGATATACCCATTTAGGAATGCACTCTTGACATCCATTTGATATAATTTGATATTGTGTGCACAAGCATAGGCCAATAGAATTCTAATTGCCTCCAATCTTGCCACCAAAGCATGTCTCTCCAAAGTCAAGACCTTCAACTTGAGAGTAACCTTGATCTACTAGTCTTGCTTTTTTCCTCACCACTATTCCATCTTGATCTTGCTTGTTCTTGAAAACCCATTTAGTTCCAATGACATTGTGCTTCTTTGGTATTTCTACCAATTCCCAAACTTGATTTCTTGTGAAGTTATTGAGCTCTTCATGCATAGCATTGATCCAATCAACATCCTTCAAAGCTTAATCTATCTTGGTTGGCTCAAATGATGAGACAAAAGAATAATGCTCACAAAATGAAGCCAATCTTGATCTTGTTTGAACACCACTTTGAATGCCTCCAATAACTTGATCCAAAGGATGATCTCTTGCAATGTTGGTAGGTTGGAGCACTTGCATGTTGATGTCATTTGGTTGAGATGATGGAATAACTTGAACTTGATCTTCACTTACACTTTCTTGATCTTGAGTTGGAGAACCACTAGCTTGCTCACTTGAAATGATCACTTGATCTTCATCTTCATCTTGGACTAGTCTTGGTCTAATATCACCAACATCCATATCTTTCATTGCATTGACCAACTTGTCACCTCTCACATCATCCAAGTTTTCTTCATCTTGAGAGGCTTGAGTTTCATCAAATTCAACATCACGCATTTCCTCAAGAATTCCACTAGCCAAGTTCCATACTCTATAAGCCTTGCTAGTTGTTGAGTAACCAAGTAGAAATCCCTCATCAGATTTCTTTTCAAACTTGCTCAACCTTATTCCCTTCTTCAAGATATAACACTTGCATCCAAACACCCTAAAGTAGGCAATGTTTGGCTTTCTTCCATTCAATAGCTCATATGGAGTCTTCTCAAGCATTCCATGACAATATAGGCAGTTGCTAGAGTAGCAAGCCGTGTTGATGGCTTCGGCCCAAAAAGAATCACTAACATTGTACTCACTTAGCATTGATCTTGCCATGTCAATCAAGGTTCTATTCTTCCTTTCAACTATCCCATTGGATTGAGGAGTGTACTTTGGAGAGAATTGATGGTTGATTCCAAAGTCATCACAAAGTTCTTCAATTCTTGTGTTTTTTAACTCACTCCCATTGTCACTTCTAACTCTCTTGATAGTTGTTTCAAACTCATTTTGGTACCTCTTGACAAATGACTTGAAGATATCAAATGTGTCACTCTTGTCACTCAAGAAGAATACCCAAGTGTATCTTGTGAAGTCATCCACTATCACAAATACATACTTGTTGCCACCAATGCTTATGTATGTTGTTGGCCCAAAGAGATCCATGTGCAATAACTCAAAAGCTTTGCTTGTACTCATGATGCTCTTCTTTGGATGAGTGTTGCCAACTTGCTTTCTGGCTTGACATGCACTACATAGCTTGTCCTTCTCAAATGTGACATCCTTCAAGCCTTTCACTAGATCATGCTTGATTAGCTTGTTTAATTGTTTTATGCCAACATGTCCAAGCCTTCTATGCCACAACCAACCCATACTAGATCTTGAGATGAGACATGTAGAGAGTTGAGTCTCATTAGCATTGAAATCCACTAGGTAGAGGTCCTCATACCGAAATCCCTTGAAGATCATGTTTGAACCATCCACACTAATGATTTCCACATCCTCCACTCGAAAGTTGCACTTGAAACTGAGATCACACAATTGGGCAACCGAAAATAGATTGAACTCAAGCCTTTCCACTAGAAGCACATTGCTAATGCTTAGATCATTGGAGATAGCAATCTTTCCAAGTCCTTTCACCTTGCCTTTGCCATTGTCACCAAATGTGATACTATCAAAGCCATGAGTGTTATCTTGGTTGATTGAGTTGAACATCCTTCCATCACCGGTCATGTGTTGAGTGAACCCACTATCAAGCACCCAATGCTTCCCTCGGGCTTTGTAATTGACCTATAAGAGAGATCAATTCCTTTTAGGTACCCAAACTTGCTTGGGTCCTTCAAGGTTAGTTACCAAAGATTTTGGTACCCAAATGGACTTCTTAGAAGCCATCCATGGTGCACCAACAAACTTGGCATAAGCTCCATTTGTACCCTTAGAAAGTACATAGAATGAATCAACTCTAATGGAGGATACATCTTGGTTAGCCTTCTTGTTAATGCACCTTTGCTCAAGGTGACCAACTTTCTTGCAACTCTTGCAATAGCTACTAGTGTTCTTCACAAAATGAGTCTTGTGAGGAGTAAAAGCGGTCTTGCCTTTCTTGGGGGTATAGCCCAATCCCTCTTTGTAGAGAGATGCTCTTTGGCTACCCAAGCACATAAGCAAGCGGTCCTCACCTCCATAAGCCTTGGCTAAGGAGTGATTGAGCTTTGTAACCTCCTTCTTGAGGGTTTCATTTTCCACCATTAGCGAGGCATCATAAGTGAAACCATCACTAGTAGATGAAGTAGGAATGATAGTGCTACAAGAGGGGTTAGTAGGAGCAACAATGATAGGAGTATAGAAAGATTCATCAAGAATATCACAAGTAACTCCCATGTCACATGTTTGAACAATCTCCTTACTTTGGTCAAGGAGGGAGGAATGAGCTCTTTCAAGCTTAGTGTGAGACTTCACTAGCTTCTCATGGGCTTCCATTAGCCTCTCATGAGATGCTACGACCTCATCAAGGTTTTGCTCAAGAGCCACATTGGCCTTTCGCAATTCCTTGCATTCCTTCCTCTTCTTGTCAATGTAATCCTTCGCTTGTTCAAGCATGGTCATGAGTTCCTCCTTTGAGGGCTCCTCACTATCACTATCGCTCTCACTCACTCTCATCATGAGAAAGTACCTTAGTGGACTTAGCCATGAAGCATGATGATGGAGTGTCAAATAGAGAGTTCTTGTCCCTCATTGCAATGCTTGCAAAAGCCTTCTTCTTGGTAATGGTCTTCTTTTCATTATCACTATCTTCACAACATGAAGAAGAATCACTATCCCAAGTGACAATATGAGAGTAGCCCTTCTTTTTCTTCTTGTCAAATAGGGGCTTCTTCTCCTTCTTACCTTTCTTCTTTTGATCATCATCATCCTTGTCACTATTGTAAGGACAATGAGCAATGAGATGATCAAAGCTTTTACACTTGAAGCACTTCCTTGGTTCATCATAGTTTTTGGTGGAAGTCATCTTTCTTCTTGCACCATAGCCCTTCTTCTTCATGAATCTTCCAAATTTCTTCACAAAGAGAGTCATTTCCTCTTCATCAAGATCACTAGCACTTTGGTCTTCACTTTCACTAGATTCTTCAATCTTGCTCTTACCTTTGCTCTTGTGTGATGATGTAGCTTTGAATGCTACACTCTTCTTCTTCTCATCTTTCTTGTCTTCCTTCTTGACATCTTCTTCCTTGTTCTCTCGATAAGCATCTTGAGTCATGACATCTCCCAAGACTTGATTTGGAGTCATGGTGTCTAGCCCACTTCTCACAATCAAGGTCACAAGTGTGTCAAACCGGGATGGAAGACACCTCAAGAACTTGTGAGAGAAGTCCTTGTCCTCAACCTTCTCACCAAGAGCCGTGAGATCATTGACTAGCACTTGAAACCTATGGAATATCTCCAGCACATTTTCATCATCCTTCATCTTGAAGCTAGCAAACTTCTCCTTGAGAATATATGCCTTGCCCCCCTTGACGCCTTGTGTGCCTTCAAATGATTCTTCAAGCTTCTTCCAAGCCTCATGAGCACTCTCTAGATTCTTGATTTGTTCAAAGACCTTCTCATCAAGAGCCTCATGGATGGCACTAAGAGCAATGTCATTGTGTTGCAACTTCTCTTCCTCTTGTGGAGTTGGAGCATCCGCATTCACAACCTCAAACTTCTTGTCCACCATAAGCTACACCTTCCGGCTAATTGACTTGATGTGAGCGGTCATCTTGACCTTCCAATAGCCATAGTTGGAACCATCAAATCTTGGTGGTTTCTTCATGTTGTTGATTTGAGCCATGATCACACTGTAGGTTGTTAAGCCTCAAATTGGTGGTGTACTAGCTCTGATACCACGTATAAGGTCCTAATCCAAAGCTAGAGGGGGGGGGGTGAATAGCCTAAATCAAAATCTAAAAAAAACTCAACAACAAGTTAGATAACAATGAAGCGAAGCTAGGATTGCACTAGCCTACTAGGGGATGCAAAGCCTCCTAACCACAATTGCTATCCTAGTAGAGCTCTAAGACCACTCAATGCGTACTCAATTCTAGTAGCCCTCAAGCACAACCTAATACACTAAGCAAGAATGAGAAAGGTAATGCAAAGATGGGAAAGGGATTGTACCGCCGTGTAGAGGTAATGAGCCAATCATGTGAACTCCAAGCAACCCAATCAATCACAATGATGCACAAGAGGTTGACACTTGATTTTTCACCCGAGGTTCACTAGTTTGCCAACTAGCTACGTCCTCGTTGTGTCGGCTCACTCACTTGGAGGTTCACGCGCTAATTGGCATCACACGCCAAACCCGTCACCGGGTGCCGCACAACCAACACAAGATGAGGGCACTCCAAGACACGTGCAATCCACTAGAGTTACCTTTGCGATCTCTCGCGGGGAAGGCACAAGAACCCCTTACAATCACCACTTGTGGTCGACAAAATACAATCACCAAGCTTCTTGAATCCACACCGCTGCTCCAACCGTCTAGGTGATGGCAATCACCAATAGTAACAAGAAACTAGTAGCGGTATCAACTCCCAAGTTACACTAAGATGAACTCACTTCATGCAATGCACTAGAACACTCAAATCTCTCAAATGGAAGATCAATTGACTAATAGATGAGTGGGAGTGTGTGTCACAAGCTTCTCAAATGTATGCAATATCAGAATGAGCAAGGAAGCCACCTTGAACCTCCACACACCCTTTTATAGCCCTCTCAAAGGAACTAGCCGTTATGCACTTGGGCTGCTGAAATCGTGACCGTCGGACCACTTTCAGCACCGTCGGACCATTGCGACTGGTCCGACGCTTTAGTCCGACGCCTTCTGCGTCTGCCACGTGTCTCACCCAGTTTGAAAATAGCCGTTGGCGTGGAGCTCTGGGCACCGTCGGACCACCTTCATTGATCCGGAGGCCTGGTCCGATGCCTCGTCCGACGCCTGCCAGGTCTTCAACCAGTTTCACTCAGTATGCACCCGTGCTTCGGACCACTGGTCCGGAGGTCACCACCGGACCATATCTCCTGGTCCGGACCCACCTTAGAGCTTTGAAAAAACCACGCAGGGAGCACCTGTGCTTCGGACCACCTCTTCGGACCACACCACCGGACCATTGCTTATGGTCAGGAGCTCGCCTTGATCCTCTGTTGAGCCACCGTCAGACTAGTCCGGAGCATCGAGTCCGGAGGACTTTCCTCTGAGCTCTGCCTGAGGCAGAACCACCAGACCACTCACCAATGGTCTGGAGCTTCTTTGCAAACCAGTCCGGAGCTTCTATCTTGGTCAGAATTCTCCTCTTTTCTTCCCTTTATCTCATGTGCCACCACCAAGTGTTTCACTGACTTGTGCATGTGTGTTGGCATATTTTATCAAGTTTTACAAGGGTTGCTCATTAGGTTTAGATGCAATGCAATGGATGATCAACCTAATGGCACTTGATAGTTGGAACCACATGCTATTTTCCCCTCTTAATAGTACGGTTACCTATCCTAAATGTGATCACACCAACTAGGTGTCTTGATCACAAAAATGGAAAAGCCCTAGCTTATACCTTTGCCTTGAATAGCTTAGGGTCTCCTCCTTCTTCCTTCTTCTCCAATTGTGAGCTCTTGATAGCTTTCTCCCTTAGCCTTCTCCTTGCTCCATCACTTGTCATCTTCACTTCACCTTGGTGTACTAAACCTACTCAAACACTTAGAGCTAGGTTAGTACTTAGGTTTCATCAATTACCCAAAACACTAGAGATCTTTCACCTGCTAACCTTTAAAAAAACTTTCCTCTATCAAAAAATTACATGAAGTATATAGAAAAACATAATGTCTGCAATCATGCTACGTCATAATACTTCTGCCATGTAAAGTAACAACTTAAATAAAGTGTTGCCATGGTATTATTGTAGTTTTTAATGAATTGCTAGTAGTGTTGGTATATGAGTCATTGAAGAAAGATTTTTCATGACTGTTGGAATATACTCCATAAATATTTTTTATTGTTCATGCCTAATTCATTGACATGTACTTAAAGTTAATTTTCTATGCATTAATTGTAATAAAAGTGTGTAACTAGAAATATATACAAGTTTATGGTTATTTAGACCTTTTTCATAATATGTGGTGATGGTACTCAGATATAGATTTGAGGGGTTATTTAGTTTAATGGCAAGGTGATTAGTTTTGATACAAGTTTTGGAGTTACTTTATGTTATATTTCATAATTGCAAAGGTGAGTAGTTTAATTAGATGTAAATTGAAGGGGTTACTTAGACTATCCGTAATAATTGCAGAGTTGATAATTTGTCTTCAAATTTAGGGGTCTACTTTAGATTATGTTTCATAATGTTAGAGATGGGTCATTTTTCATGAAAGTTTATGGGGTTGTTTTAAATGTTTTTTTCATAATGTTAGAGGTGGGTAATTTCTTAAAATGCATATATAATAGCTATTATTTTCCATGAGAATAATAGTCTTCCAAATTAATAATAAAACATTTCTGATTTTTGTGAGAATTTTTAGAATTTATCTTCTTTTCTAGTGCTTCTCATTAGGATTATTGTGGAGACTCTATTGGATCCTTTCAATTAGTATAATAATATAATACAAAGATTATAGTCTACCAAATTAACATCCTCTAATTTTTGTTAAAGATTTTATTCATTTTTTAATTTTTATTCTGGTGATAATTAATATGGATGCTTAGAATTAGTAATACTAAGATATTGTTAAAAAAAATTCTTATCAAAGATTGTATTTTGTCCATAATATTCCTCCGGTCTACTTGTTTGGACAAGCAAATTGATCAAAAATTAGCTCTTGCTTGCTGCCGGAAATTTCAAGTTCTCCTAAATCGTTGAAGAGAGAGAAAAAGAGAAGGGCGTTCATTTTCAGCCCAGTCCAGTAGGATAGATGGGAGGGCACGGCCATTCAGCCCAATGGTCTTAGTGAGTGTCAGCAGCCCCTGCTGATGCTGCTCCTTGCATTGTGAATCATTCCGTTTATCATGGATGTAGTTGTTTACTTCTTTTCAACTGATAGCTCTATTTGCAGGAGGTGTACAGGAAAAGAGAAATGAAGAAACAGGGACTCCAAAAAGGGTGGAATTCACAGCTGGCAGTGGTTGTCTTGGCCAAATTTCTGCAGGTCCAAACTTTAGTAACCCCTTGACCAAACTTTACATAAGTTCCTTTATATGCAAGCACAATAATAGACATACTGTTCTTATCACAAAATGGTTAGATTTTTTTTTTCTGTCGTTGCAGGGTGTTCCTTTTGTAGTGGGCGGCAACCTCTGCCAGCAAGTTGCCATGAGTTTTCACGGCAAATCTCTTGCCGTTTTCTCGGAATAAAAAAACAAAAACTTACGGCACATTATGGTACGGTATACAGTACCTGTGCTCCAACATTTGGTTCAGAAATCAGAATACAGGGGAGGAGTGTCGCTTTTTCCATCACACCTTGCATTGCCGTAGCATAGTGCTGCCTCTGCTGCATCTTCTGCTCCCATTACCAGCGCGCCAGGGGAATTAAAATTCAGAAGCTTTTCTGCAGATAATGCCACTCATGGGCTTTTTAGCGCCCCACCTCTTGGTGCACTTTAAAAAGCTGCCTGCGGGTACACAGAGCTTAGCGCTCTAGTTTAATTCGGCAGCACGCCACACTGGCCTTTGTCATGCACACAACAACACAGATCTGAACAGGAACCTAACCGCTGCTTCGATTAAGCATCTAGAGAAAGAAAAGAGGAGATCAAAAGAAGGGCCTGCAGTGATTACTAGGGTTCTTTTCTGCTTTCGTCTTTGTGTTTTCTTTTGCAGCATTGCTGCTGGCTGCTCTTCTCTCTTGGTTCTCTCTGCTTGTTGTTCCTCAAACTGCGTATATACTTTCCTCCTTGAAGCGCTCCTTTTGGGGCAAATGGCTTTGTGATGATTAGGGCTTGGCCCTTTTGCTGCCATTTTGGGCCATATGTTACCAAAGATTTCTTTGACTGTGACCACTACCTCTGAGATTAGTTTGAAAAGATCATGCGTACACTCAGAGCTTCACAATACAGCATCGGTGCCGGAATCCTAGAAAGAAGGTAATAACAGACTTCTCTGTCTCTAGCAGTTACAGATATACATGCATGTAAGTTCAGATGCATTATTAATCACTCTTAATTAGGGTCTTGAGAAGAAGTCTCTAGAACTTCACGAGATGCAAAAAAAACTGATTCATGTATTCGAGAGGCATCTACTGATGATGATGTACATACATATATGCATAACCGCATATATGGTTTTGGAAATAAAGGATCGATATTGAGCTGGGGAGGGAGACCATGATTGAGTAATGAGGGAGATCTCTTGGGATGGAAGGCGTGAGGGGGAAGTCATTTCTGATCGTTACCTCTGGGCGTAGTAGCTGTTAACCGACCCCTTTTCTCTCTTCGTATCCCCATAAAGAACAATGTTTCGAGCACATCTTTTGATGCAAATTCACGCAGTAATGACCGGTCAATGATCCTGCAAACCTTGCTTTGTTATCTGCTGCTTTGGCTTTCACTGGCAGATAATTCTGCTCGATCCTAGTTGTACTGATGCACACCATGCATTTGAACAAAATGTTACGAGGATAAAGCAAGCTAGCTCTAGTTGGTAATTGATGTGACATCAAGAACTTCCCTATCTGACATCGTGGTTTGTAATTTCAGTAAGCCAATGTGCATGTTGTTACAGATCAACCCTAGCTAGAGGACAGTGGCTATTTTATTCTTGTAATGAGTAATGACAGTGTGTGGCACTGAAACTTGAGAGGTCGCCTAAACCTAAACCTGCATTGGTGATAACACACTGAATGTGTTAATTTCTGTGTCTGGCTAGTACATATATACTCCTATACCAATACACAGTCTGCTTTTGAGGAGCAGGAATGCTGAAAAGCCCCTGCATGCTTTGCTGAACATCATGTGGCTGTTTTTCAGTGCTCCTACTATACGCTACAACTGCTAAACTACGAGTGACTTCAATCTTTGCCATGCATGATGCATACACACATACCGGCCTACGACTGCCTACTACGCATACAGAGCAAATGGGCAGTAAGGGGACGCTTTATTCCTTATACTTTGAGTCCAGAGAGAAAGAGACCGTACACAGTTCCCGATTCTTTTAGGGCACAAAGATCTCTCTCGCAGGAAAAGAAAACCAATTTAAATGGGCCCTCTCAAAAGATGAGAGGTCACTGCAGGCCACATCAGATCCTATCGATCGATCACATAAAAGCATCATATGTTGTATCGTCATCATTGCAAGATCAGTCCCGTTTCCTGGTTAATGTGATCGATTGTATAACTATATACACGAGACCTGCGGGAGGTGTGAAAGCACCAAACTCACTAGTGCCTCCTAGTATGCACTCGCCATGTTATTAGATGCAGAGAGAACATGTCGAATTTTAGGTTACTCTTTAATTTCTTGCATTTTCTGAGGGGCGTTACATATATACTGTTCAGTTTTTTGTTGATTCATCAGTGTTTTAGTACTTATAATTCGAAAGTGGCTTTTATGTAGTGTGTGAGAGCAAATTGTGTAGGAGTATTTTCTAACAGAGCCATCAACCCATCATCACCTCACGGTTATCTTGAGATCTAATAAGAGCATCTCCATGGGATTATTCTACATGTCCTTCCTAAATGGTAGCTCTAAAGAAACTCAGTTTGTTAGTTATTATGTAGCTATTTATGGACCAGTGTACTATTGTTATTCCAATAGGGTGAGAGCTTTCCTGACATATGTCTTTTAGTGGTTAATTGTGCTGGGTAAGGATGATCACGTCACTAGCTACCTCGAAGTTGCACATCAGTCTATAAACCATGAACTATATATATGAAATAGTGCAACAAACACCCTCTAAATATTCATGTTGTTATTAGTTGTTAATTAGTACTAGTTTCATAATTTAAGGTTGAAAATCGGCTATCATACAATTTGAAGATAAAAAAAATGCAATTTAACCTTTAATTTATTCTACCAACACACAACTGCCTTTGGTGGGAAATGCCATGTGGATTTTTCCTACGTGTTCTAGCTATAATTGTTAATTAACTGCTATATATGCTACCTGATTACTTTTGCATGCATGTGATGAAAATGGACATGCTAGCTATAACATGTTGAAGTGATCTGCAGAGATTTTATCTCTGCTGTAAACATCTATCACACTGTGCCTTTTACTACACGGAGAGTTAGCGAGCCTTCAGAAATCACAAAGTCTGCAAGGGTTAGCTGCTCCAATGATGAATGCACATTTGTCACCTGTTCGAATCCGTCCAGATCAGGTTCGAAATTTTATGTTTGCCTTTGCTCACTTTGATGCATTCCGGCATAAAATTAGTTCTCAGCCTCTAGCTCACTGGGTCATTCTTTAGAGGTAGCCGATCACATACAAAATCTGGTCGTAAAGATACTGCAATACCACTGTGTACATCTCCATATGATCTGCTTTATCATATGGTCATTGTGAGCTATACTGATCGAGAGCTAGCTAGGTATGGAGAGAGATAGAGAGAGGAGGGAAAGCTGAGGCGCCTTTGTATCTGCTTTGTCAGCACATGCATTCTACCTCTACCCACTTTCTCTTTTCCCACCACAAAATCCACTTTGGACACAGAAAAAAAAAACTAAGAGTAGTAAAGAAAAATGTAGCTAGCCAGCAGCAGCCCTCTCTAACAAGAAAAGCACAAATCCATACACCCAACAAATAATCATCCATCCTTCACCTCCTCAAGACATCACCGGCCGGCCGGCCCTGCTCAAAAGATGAACAACTAACACTCACTAACATATAAAGCAGCACCACCACCTGTAGCTCCTCCAGTGATCGATCGATCCCCCCTACTATATCTACGCACACATCTCCCTCATCTTCAGCCTCGCAACTGCCATCAAATCTCTTTCAGAACTCACTGCTGCTGCTGCCACCACCAAATCAGATAGCTATAGGTGGGTGGAGTCGACGATGAGGGCCGGGGGGTGCACGGTGCAGCAGTCGCTGACGGCGGATGCCGCGGCGGTGGTGAAGCAGGCGGTGAGCCTTGCGCGGCGGCGCGGGAACGCGCAGGTGACGCCGCTGCACGTGGCGAGCGCGATGCTGGCGGCGCCGGCGGGGCTGCTGCGCGCGGCGTGCCTCCGCTCGCACTCCCACCCGCTGCAGTGCAAGGCGCTGGAGCTGTGCTTCAACGTGGCGCTCAACCGCCTCCCCGCGTCGGCCGCGGTCGCCTCGTCACCGCTGCTCGGCGGGCACGGCCACCACCACCACCACCACCACTACTACCCGCCGTCCCTGTCCAACGCGCTCGTCGCGGCGTTCAAGCGCGCGCAGGCGCACCAGCGGCGTGGCTCCGTGGAGAGCCAGCAGCAGCCGGTGCTCGCCGTCAAGATCGAGCTCGAGCAGCTCGTCGTCTCCATCCTCGACGACCCCAGCGTCAGCCGCGTGATGCGTGAGGCTGGCTTCTCCAGCACCCAGGTGAAGGCCAACGTGGAGCAGGCCGCCGTGTGCACCACCACCACCGCGGCTACGGCCGCCGCTGCTCCCAGCAAAAACACTAACCCTAGAAGCTCTGCCACCACAAGCCCACCTCATCAGGAAGCCAAAGCCAGCAAGCTGCCGCTGCCGCTCTCGCTCCACCCAGCAGCAGCGCGCGACGAGGACGTCGCCGCCGTCCTGGACTGCTTGGCGTCCCGGAGCAAGAGGAGGGTGGTCGTCATCGCGGAGAGCGTTGGCGCGGCCGAGGCCATGGCGCATGCGGCCATGGACAAGATGAAGAGAGCCGAGCTCGAGGCGAAGCACGAGGCGCTTCGAGGCGCGCAGGTCGTGAGCCTCCGCGTGTCGTCGTTCCGCGACATGCCGAGGGAGGAGACGGAGCGGCGGCTCGGCGAGCTGCGCTGCCTCGTCAAGGGCAGCAGGAGGCAGCAGCAGGTGGTGCTCGTCGTGGAGGACCTCAAGTGGGTGGCCGAGTTCTGGGCCGGCCACGTCCAGAGCGGGAGGAGAGGGTACCACTACTGCTCCGTGGAGCACGTGGTCACCGAGCTGCGCGCACTGGCGGGCGGCGGCGACCACGGCGGCAGCCTCTGCTGGCTCCTCGGCTTCGGGACGTACCAGGCCTACATGAGGTGTCGGGCGGGGCAACCGTCGCTGGAGACCCTGTGGGGGCTCCAGACGCTCACCGTGCCCGCCGGCAGCCTCGCACTCAGCCTCACCTGCGCCTTCGACGACAGGTAATAATCCTCCAGATCAGGTCCCATTCCAAACTGGTTTTGCTGCTGCGATGCAAAGTTGTTAGCGAGGTTTTTCGATTCAGAATGTCACGTCAGGTGAACGAATATGCCTGAAATGAAATGTCACTGACAATGCTTCATAGTGTAACCGAAGTAACTATAGGACGAGTAGCAACTGTAGCGTCGTCCTCCCTGCAACTTGCTCTGCCCTTTTCTCTTTGCCTACATGAGTGTGAGTGAAAGCTTGCATCTTTTGCGTGCTTTCTGGACAAAAGCTCTAGGAACTCGTCGACTGGACATTCCCTCTTTTCCATCTTTGTTTCCTCTACACCGTTGGGTTAAGTTCAAAATTGTATACACGGGCTGGGGCTGATGTATAGACATGGCCGGGGTACGATTGGCAGCTCTATAGTTTTAAGAAATAAAGAAAAAACTGTTTTTTTTTTATCAATACTAGTAGTGATTACGAAGACAACATATATGTGACTGGTACACCGCCGGCCGGCAAAGCTAGCGGGTAGTAGTAGCTGATTTTATGGATATGTCGAGTGAAATGACACTGGAATCTTATTCCCGTTTGTTCTTTCTGCAGCGCTCTAGGCACAGTCAATCAGTCCATGAAAGCGGGGTCTGACACGGATGGGAACGGACCGGCGTCTTGCTGGCCGCTTTTGGGCGGCAGCCAGCTCATCTCCAGATGCTGCGGCGATTGCTCTGCCGCAAGGATAGACACGAAAGCAGCGGCGTTGCCTTTGCCTCGCCCGTTCGTCTCATCGTCCAATAACAGCCTCCCTTCCTGGCTCCAGCAGCATTGCCGTGATCATCAGGTACCGTACCCAAATGTTCAGTCACATTGCAGCATGATTCCTTCTCCAATCCCATTAAATTACTGGTGCAGCATGTCAACATTTGACACGTGCGTTCTAAACACCTACGTATAATCTTCCTGATGACTGACCTTTTTACTGCACTACTATATATACTATACAGGAGCCTACGACTACCCATCTAACGGATCTTGGCAAGACATGGAGCTCCATCTGCAGCAGGCCGTCACAGCGAATGACGCTACATTTCTCAGCGCCGGTGTCTCCGGCGTCCTCCATCTCTTCCTACGAGCACGGCGGCGAACATCAGCAGCCGCCGCCACGGCACTCATCATGGCTCCTCGCTGGTCTCGACGCCGCGGCCGCGCACCACCACCCGTGGAGGCCCAAGCGCGAGGCCAGCGGGAAGGCCAGCAGCAGGTCCCACGACTCCGGCGGCTCGAACGGCTCCGTGGAGGTGGAGTGCCGCGCCAAGTTCAAGGAGCTCAACGCCGAGAACCTCAAGGTGCTCTGCGGCGCGCTGGAGAAGGAAGTGCCGTGGCACAAGGAGATCGTCCCCGAGATCGCCAGCGCCGTCCTGCAGTGCCGGTCGGGGATCGCCAAGCGCCGCGACAAGTCGAGGTCGGCCGACGCCGCCAAGGAGGAGACGTGGATGTTCTTCCTCGGAGCCGACGCCGACGGCAAGGAGAGGGTGGCGAGGGAGCTCGCCAGTCTCGTCTTCGGCTCACGCAACAGCTTCGTATCCATCAGGCCTGGTGGTGTTGCTGATGGTGCCTCGTCGCCGCCGCCGTCGGCGGGCTCCTCCGAGGGGCACCACCGGAGTAATAAGCGGCCACGGATGGCCTACCTAGAGCGGTTGCACGAGGCTGTCTCCGAGAACCCACACCGGGTCATTTTCATGGAGGACGTTGAGCAGGCTGACCGGGACTGCCAGCTCGGCATCAAGGAGGCGATCGAGAGCGGGGTCGTAAGGAACCATGCTGGCGAGGAGGTCGGCGTGGGTGATGCCATCGTCATCCTCAGCTGCGAGAGATTTGACGGCGACAGCATGTCTAGCAGAGCTTGCTCGCCACCGAGCAAGAAGGTGAAGGTAGAGATGGAGGAGCGCACAGGTGACCATGAACACAACGAAGATGGTGCTTCCTCTTCGTCCCCATCTTGCATCGATTTAAACGTGGACATGGAGAGTGATCAGGCGGACGAGCGAAGTCTCGATGATCTCTGTCTGCTCACGGCCGTCGACAGGACCCTATTCTTCAGAAGACAACAAGAGAATTAGTGACTGACTGCATGTGTACATTAATTGAAGGATCCGTCAGCGTATCAAACGTGCTTCGAACTGATAAGAACCTAGATTAGTTGCAAGCGCAAGTCTTAGTAGCATTTTCTTTAGTTTATGTTTTGTTTTATTTTAGTTTTCTCTTTATCTTTTTTGTTTTTGTTATCTTGGTTTTAGATAATTGGATCGCTGGTGTATTTGGGCTTCACTAAAGACAAAATAGAGTTGTTGTAAATTTACCTGGAGATTCTAATTCGCAGTTATCAGTAACCGACAAAGTTAATTTACTCTCTTTTTTCACCTAGCTAGCGATGAGCTTGTATTTTCAAGATTTGTCATTCCAATTCCAAAAGGACCAAAACTCAAAATATATAGTTGAGCTGAAATTTGAATATCCGGTTGCATATATAGAGCTTTTAATTTGCACCTATGCTTGAATTCAGTCGCCTGAGATTTCAGGCAATGGGTAAATACGTTGTCTTCCATGTTTTTTTGTTCAGCTGATGAAAGCAACAAATCGAAGTATGGTAGATGGTCACCAACGTCGCGTCGCCTGATCGTTTGTCAAAAAACAGGCACCTGTATAATAACAATTTCCTTTAATTTGACTGAAATATAGAATCCGTGAGACCAAATTGTGAGGCCACAATGCTGGCCTTTTTTTAAGAAAAAAGACTCACAATATTCGCATTTGCCATGTGCACATGTGCAAATCCTCATGATGTGGCAATAAGGAGACTATTTTTCACAATGTGCATATTTCTCTATTTATTTAAGCCAGGTTTATTTTCAAGGGTCTAAACTTTATACCTGTCACATCGTATATTTGAACACTAACTTTAAGTATTAAATATAGATTAATTATAAAACTTATTATACAGATTGAGTCTAATTTGCAAGATAAATATATTAAGTCTAATTATTTCATAATTTGACAATGTGATGCTACAATAAACATTTGCTAATGATGAATTAATTAGACTTAATAGTTTTGTCTCACTAATTAGTCTACTTCTATGTAATTAGTTTTATAATTAGCTCATGTTTAGGCCTCCTAGTTACCATCCAAATGTTTGATGTGACACAGTCTAAACTTTAGCCCCTGAATCTAAACACCCCCTTAGTAATGTGTAAGGATCAATTGAGAGGGGTTCACACTACTGTAAACTTCTCCAAGGTTAGAGAAATGGATTTACCGAGGTCGGATCAAAGGTCACAGTAAATAAATATTTACCGAAACAGTTTAAATGCTCGCATCACTAAATCAAATAAGAAACAAACAAAAGAAAATCCCGTTTATAGGCCCACCGAGACCATCCACACACCGACGCCACCACCACTCGCTCGAGCCACCGTCGGGGCGTGTGTCCACCGTTGAGCCGGATCTGGCTTCCCTGCTGCCAAATTTGGCCTCGTGCCGCCGGAGTTGGCAAGGAGGTGGAGGAAGAGAGCCGTCGCCCAGGGAGTTGATGCCAGAAATGGAGCGCTGTCGTGGGAAGGCCGGATCCGACCTCCTTGCCACTGGATTCGATCTCTTCACCGTCGAAGTTGACAGAGGTGGAGGAACGCCGTCCATATCTCCTATGCTCATGCCACTGTGCTCCGGGACGGAGGGAAGGAAGAGGCGCCGCTTCTGGCCACCGTGCTGAGGGAGGAAGGGAGGCGTCGCTCATGGAGCCCGTAGGAGAGAGAGATGTGAGGTAGCCATAAGTATCCTATATATACTTGAGTGCCATATCAGGTCTGGTGTGGGCCTATTAGGTCTCGGTCTTTTTTCCAAGGCGGCCCATTTAGGAGGCTCGCTAGTGAAAATGGAGGCACTTTTTGTCTGGGCCTATTAGGCCTCGGTCTTTTTTTCCAAGGCGGCCGATTTAGGAGGCTTGACACTCAAAATGGAGGTACTTTTGGCGGTGGACCACTTATAAGGCCCACCTCCGGTAATAAATTTAGGAGGCAGTTATTTTTTTGACCGCCTTCATAAATCGATTATGGTTAATGAAAACAATCACATCCATTAATTGTAAACGTTAACCAAGGCGGTTGATTTTTTGTAAAGGTCTCGATTAATAAAAGAGCACTGGCTCGTAGAATCATTTATATAGTAGTGTCAATATCGGGAGATGATCTATCATGGCTAATAGTATATTTTTCCTTATTTTCAATTCCAAATCTGAGCGCGGGCCCACCTTAATGTTGAGATCGCACTACAGGAAAACGGTGATTTGCCGAGTGCTAAATTAGTTGCCGAGTGCCAAATATCGGGTACTCGACAACTAATTTAATTGCCGAGTCTCACACTCGGCAACTAATTAAATGTCGAATGCCTAGTACTTGGCAAAAAAAACACTCGGCAACTTAATTCTTTTTGCCGAATACCGACTCTCGCCAAAAAAATACACTCAACACTTTATTAACACGAGGGCTAACGCAATCCCGCTACGTTTAAGTTGCTGAGTGCCTGCCGTTTCGCACTCGACAACTTAAATTTAGTTACTGAGTGCCAACCCTAGCACTCGACAACTTATTTATTATTTTTTGTTTTTTTGCTCCCAATTTTTTGTGTGTGTTTAGTGAACTATTGTAAACAACATGTTCAAATTTGGAAGATTTTCATTGCCTTTTGGTATTTTCCTTAGTTTATTTTGTTTTCTTCAATTTTCCCGCTTAATCTTCATTTGAACTGCATGTGTATGAAATAATAGATTTTCTTTCGTTCTAAAAATGTTATCCTTGTTTGTTAGTGTAAATGATGGCTAAATCCATGACCTGTCTTGAAAGTTCGATCAACGTGCTCACGGGGTAACGTCGCCAACTTCAGTGCTTGTCGTTTTTTTAATTATATAAAATGCAAACAAATTCTGAAAATCACGAAACTTGTGCACGTGTCATGATATCATGTGCGCATGTTGTGGTAAAAAATTGAAAAAGTTCCGAGCACATCGTCACGTACGTTGTTCACAAACCTCTAGGTCCACATATTAAGTTACCGAGTGCCAACCCGTCTAGGCACTCGGCAAACTGGTTGTTTCAGTTAAAACAACTGGGCTGGCCCACTCGGCCGGCACTCACACTCCCACTCCCACTCCTCTCACTCTCTCCCCTCTCTTAGCCGTCGTCGCCGCCAGCACCGCTGCCCGCGCCGCCGGCACCCGCCCGCGCCACCCCCACGCCGCCCCGCCTCCGCGCCCCCTCCCCGCGCAACCCGCGCCGCTTCCGCCCGCACTCGCGCTGCCCGCCACCGCCTCCCCGCGCCCACTCCCGCGCCACCCACAACCCACGCCCAACAGCAGAGAAGAAGGAGGAGGAGGGCAAGTTTTAGGGGAGGAGAAGAGAGGAAGAGGAGAAGGAGAAAAGGAGGTGAAGGACTCGCCGGCCATTTTCGTCGATCCGTGCTTTTGCCGTCCTCGTCGCAAAGGTATATGCCTCTTAGTAGTAGTAGTAGTAGTAGTAGTAGTAGTAGCAATAGTTAGTAGTAGTAGTAGCAGTAGCAGTAGGAGTAGCAGTAGTTAGTAGTTAGTAGTTAGTAGTTAGTAGTTAGTAGTAGTAGTTAGTAGTAGTTAGAAGAAAGAAGGAGGAGAGTAGTAGTAGTCAGTAGTAGTTACTAAGTAGTAGTTACTAACTATGTATGTGATTGTTGGTGTGTTTGGTGTATATGTGGTTGTTGGCCTTCGTGCCACTATTTTGTGCATATGTGGTTGTTGGCCTTCGTGCCTATGTTTTTTACAGGTTTGGTAACCTCCCCGTGCAGGGGAGGTGTTGTCGAAATTTTTAGTTGACACTGACCACTTTTTTTTCTTGCAGGAGGACCCGTGGGAGGGACTCGGCGACCCCGATCGACTTCGTCGGCGTTCCTGATCTGCCTGCACCGCGTCGCCTCGTCACTGCACCGCCTCGCCACAGCCTCGCTAGCCTTTCTTCACCGACACCTTAGGTATAGCCCCCTCCTTTTCATGCATGTTTTATATGATCACGTAATCAAGTTAGGCGTCTCCCGTTCGAAAGAGATACAGTCGAAGGTATGTAAATATATGTGACCGTATGTGTTTCGGATTGTTCACGTATTTTGGATAGCCCGTTGATGCGTAGATGATGTTACTTTTCATGGTTCGCTCTGGTCTAAGATAGACTTCTTCATCACCTCCCTGTTGTTCGCAGGATGCACACTCTCTCTTTCGGGACGTGTATGGGGAGAACATCGGGGAGGTGATGCCGAAATTTTGTCTCGGATCGGAGCGGAGCATGAAAACTGACATCATCTACGCATCCGCAGGTGGGATTAGGACCTATCCTCACCTATTAGACAGTAAGCATGCGGGACATGTTCAGCTTTATGACTAGCCTTAGTGCAATTCCAGGTGTGGTCGTACCCGAGTCGCTTCTCGGCCCAGTTATGGTTGTGGATCCCCCTCCACAGCCTATTGTTTTCGGGACTCCAGTTAGTATTTTTGGTGGTTTCTTTCTTTAGCTTATGCGAATTTTCTGCATGTACTTATTAATTGACTTCTTCTTTGTGCAACAAGTGTTTATGAGTTCGAACTCAACGGTTCAAGGCGGTGGTCCTTCTCCACAGCAGGGTTGGCCGACTGACACTCCTCCACAGCCCGGGTTGCCAGATGACTCTTCTTCATGGCCCGGCTGGTCAGGACGGCAGTAGGTACTTCTCCCTTGTCTATTTTCATGTTGCCCAGACTTGTATTAGACTTGGACTTGTGTTCGACTTAGATTTGTGACATATTCAGAGCTATGTGATGGATTATGGACTCTATATGATAGATTTATGGACTCTATATGTGTATGTGATATATTATGGACTTATGGATGTTTGTAATGGATGTTTGTGATCGATGCTATATACGTATGATGGATTGTGAATAATGGATGTGATGATATATATGTGATTTGAATGGTGGATATGATATATATGTGATTTGAATGGTGGATGTGATATATATGTGATTTCAATGGTAAATGTGATATATATATCTATCTAATTTTGTCTCTGTATTGTCAGAAAACAAAAAAAAACAAAAAAATAGTAATTTTTTTTATTTGCCGAGTGCCACACTCGACAACTAATTTAGTTGTCAAGTGCAATTGTCATTGCACTCGGCAACTCTGGGAACAGAGAGCCTAAGTTTCCCAGAGTTGCCGAGTGCAATGGTAATTGCACTCGGCAACTAATTATTATAAAAAAATAAAAAAAATTAGTAGCCGAGTGCCTGGTGGCTGGCACTCGGGAACTAAATAAATAGTTGCCGAGTGCCAGCCACTAGTCACTCGGCAAACCGTTTGCCGTATGCAAAAGGCTTGTTGCCTAGCACTCGGCAACTCGACGATTTCCTGTAGCGTCGGCCACAACCACAATAGCTATATGAATGAAGACGGCTGCTCATAGGTCGAGTAACTACAACCACCGTCCATGTCAAGGGAGCGTTGCGTGTTAACTTTGATTTTTTTCTCCTTTTATAGTTTCTATATTTCTAGGTACATAAACTAATTCATAGATAGGAAACAATTTATTCTCATATATGCATATTATTTGCTACTCCATCCATTCTAAATTATAAGTCATTTTAAGAATTTTGAAGAGTTAAAATAACTCAAGTTTGATTAAATTATAGAGTAAATTATCATATAAATTTAGTCAAACTTAAGATGTTTTACTCTCCAAGATTTTTGAAATTACTTGTATTTAGGATGGAGGGAGATTTTGCTTGATGAATATCTCACTAATAGAATGACTATCTTTATTTTTATTTCATAAAAGTATACCTGAATGTAAAAGGTAAGCATGTATAGACGTCTATATGGAAATAAGATTGTATTATAAAATGATGAGGACATCACCGGCTTAGATATGACCATGCCAACCACTTCTATACCAAAGGTGAAACCATTCTATATGAGGTTTATCATTGTTACATTTGATGAATGGGTGCTGCACTATGAAGTGTGTATGTTTTCATTTTCAGAATTGCTTACATGGATCAAGGAAGGGTTAAATTGCATATGGAAAGCATGGATGGTCAATGAAGTTGATTGGGGACCAAATCCAAGTGTTCCTAACGTTCTCCACCAGGCCACCACGTCATATTGGATCCAAGGAAACAAAGAGTCCAAGTCCAACACGTTTTGGAAAGTTCAATTCGGACTGCAGAAGAGTCCAAACTTGCGACGGTTGCCACGACTTCATACGGACTCCGATTGGGACGTTATAGGACTTTTTGGAAAGCTTATCAAGTCTACTTTCCAATGGGTCCGGACTCATACCTATATCCTATCAGATGCGTGCGCAGTAGACAATTTAATACCGAGATCTTTTCTGCCAACGGTGCTGCGTCACCCTATTTTGGGCCGATGGCCCGTGTATCAACTTGAGTCCATTAGGGACTCATCCTAGGGTTGTAGGACGACACTAGGACCCTTGTGGTCGTCCTCCCTCCTCCTTATATCCCCTTAGAGCCGCCACAAACAGATTGGGTTTTGTTTAGATGAAAGTTTAGCTGCTGCTACTTCCTTGTAGACGCGTGTGTCGACTAGACCATCCGTTCTACTTGATTCGGAACCCCACCTTCATGTGTATCACATCTGATCCTTCATCTCTTATTTGCAATTGAGTGCTTGTTCTACTTGTTCTTGCTTGTTCTTCGATTGCTTGCAGGAATAACCCTAGTGGTTTGGTTGGTTGTGATCCGCAAGATCGTGAGCAACCGCTGGAATTGGTGTATCGATCGCTAAGGCGCAGCGTCCTTGGATAGTTGTAGTCGGATCGTGAACGTCGTTCCAGTCAAATCGAAGTTATCTATCTCCACCGAAAGATCGGGACACCCCACCACACTCATCAAGTGGTATTCAGAGCAAGGTTTCATCGGTGAGAGATTTCAGTTTGCTTTTAATTTCCTAAAGTCCAGAAAAAGCCAACAAAAAAATAGTAGATTCGTTTCCCATAATCCCATAGACCTTTTGAGCCTTTTACTAGTATTGATTAGTTCGGGCTTGTTGAGTTTGGTTTACATCGGTTGAGTCGTGTTGCTGGTCTTAGGGTTAGGCTTTTAGAGTTTCGAGTTCTTGTCACGTTTTGGTCACTATATCCGCTGCGTTTACCATCACCATATACATCTCCACTACATCATATATTTTTCCTTTGCAATTATTACTATCATATATATCCTTGCTGCACCCTATCCATCCACAATTTTTTTTTCACATCCAGATCTGCTTTAGGCACACAAAAAATATCAGCATTGCTAGTTCTTTAAGAAAGAAAACACTTTGTTACATTGCTTATTGGAATCTGATTTGTCAAGATCCAATTTTGTTATAGTTGTGCAAAGTAAAAGAAAAGAAGAAGAAAAAAAATCAGAAAGAAAATAGAAAAAAAAGAAGAAAAGAAGAGAAAGAGAAAGAGAAAAGAAAGAAAAGAAGAGAGGAAGAAAAGAAAGGGAGTGTTTTGCTTGCTGTTCTTGTGCCTATTTTTGCTGTACCGTGACTTCGTTTGTGTCCAGGCTCGCGTCTCTAGCACTGTCTAGCCTAGGACCAGCACGGTACCTCCGTTGAACGATCTCTCAACTTGCTTTTGCAACTAATGTGGTGCTAGTATTTCCTTGCACATTATTTTTTAGCCCTCCTATAGCTCCACATATCCGGATACAGCTTGACAGGTGTTGTTGCTACGGTGTCGATACACTACATCCAAGGTTTCCGACTTGCTGGTTGTTGCAACCCCCCTGTTTTGCTGGGTAAGAACTTGTAAGAATTTGTTTGATCACGTTGAGAGTGAGAGAATTACAACAACCACATCCTACTAGTTGATAGGAACATAAATACTATTGTGTATGTTTCTTGTTATCTCCTAATCATGGCAGGAATCTACATGGAAAAAGGAGATGATCAGGTTGCATATTCTAACCACTTTGCTAAAGATGTGGCAATTGATAGCCATGCTACTCATGAGGTATGTGATGCTTTGCTTAATAGAATCAAATCTGCCCTACCTTATTTTGAAGGAAACTATGATCCTCATGCATATATTGAATGGGAGTTAAATGTAAACAATGAATTTAAAAACTATGATCTATCTGAAAAACAAAAGGTTAAAGTTGCTTCAAGTGTTCTTATCAAGTATGCTTTAACTGAGTGGAAACACCTTTGTAGATTTGCTAATGCTCCTCGATCATGGAAAGATATGAAAAGACATTTTAGAGATGTTTTTGTTCCTAGCTATTATTCTGAATTTTTGTATGGAAAATTGCAATCTATAAAACAAGAAAACAAAACTGTAGCAGTATACTTGGAAAGACTAAAATTATGTTTGCTACGTTGTGGCTTTGAAGAAAATGATGAGTTTCTAGAACATAGATTTTTGCAAGGTCTTGACATGCAAATTCAGAATATTCTTGTTGATAAACATTATGATACTTTTGATGAGTTGTTTTGTCTTGCTTGTGATTCTGAAATGACTCTAAAAAAGGATCTCACAAATACTATAGCAGCATGTATCTCTCCTATTACTAATAATTTGCAGCAAGTAGATGACAATATACACATGGACATTGATCAATTTGAGATAGGAGGTGAAACATTTGAAAAAAGCATGAATCTGGCTACACATACACCATTTGAGAAGAGCATCAAAGGTAAGTCAGATAATTATAACATAAATCAAGGTGAGCATACTTTAGTAGAATTACATTTGCCCACTAATCATGATATTATAGATCAATCAATTGTGGAACCCATCGCTGATTTTCCTTTCTCACACTTCCATATGCTTGATATTCCATGTGACAAAGAAGAGTTGTGTGATAATGAATTACTTATATCCATACCACAACTACCGAATAAAGCTAAAAATTCTAAATCAATGAGTGCTGAATTCCAACATATTGTTCATATTGCAAATGAAAAAGAAGAAGCTCAATTGTTGTCATCTTTACATACAATAGGGTACATTGAGTTTGATGATCTTTGTGAGCTTAGCTATTTGCAGAATAAACTGATTGGTAGATTTGAATTGCCATGTTCTTCTAATGTTAGTTTCCACGCTATTGGAAAATATAATTGTAAAGAGGAGTATATGGTACATCGAATTTACATTTGCTCAGTTCTACAATCTTCTTTTATTGTGAAAAGATGTGATCAATTAGAGGTATGCAATAATTATAAACATGCCATGTCGAGCTTCTCTAGTTTTATTATGAAGAAACAGGATAACAAACAAGAAAGGGAGCCCGGTTTGCTTGTATCTACAACACATCCTCCGACAGTGGTCAAACCGAGGACGGTTTGCTGTCAAGAAAGGGAGAATGATGAGGACATCACCGGCTTAGATATGACCATGCCAACCACTTCTATACCAAAGGTGAAACCATTCTATATGAGGTTTATCATTGTTACATTTGATGAATGGGTGCTGCACTATGAAGTGTGTATGTTTTCATTTTCAGAATTGCTTACATGGATCAAGGAAGGGTTAAATTGCATATGGAAAGCATGGATGGTCAATGAAGTTGATTGGGGACCAAATCCAAGTGTTCCTAACGTTCTCCACCAGGCCACCACGTCATATTGGATCCAAGGAAACAAAGAGTCCAAGTCCAACACGTTTTGGAAAGTTCAATTCGGACTGCAGAAGAGTCCAAACTTGCGACGGTTGCCACGACTTCATACGGACTCCGATTGGGACGTTATAGGACTTTTTGGAAAGCTTATCAAGTCTACTTTCCAATGGGTCCGGACTCATACCTATATCCTATCAGATGCGTGCGCAGTAGACAATTTAATACCGAGATCTTTTCTGCCAACGGTGCTGCGTCACCCTATTTTGGGCCGATGGCCCGTGTATCAACTTGAGTCCATTAGGGACTCATCCTAGGGTTGTAGGACGACACTAGGACCCTTGTGGTCGTCCTCCCTCCTCCTTATATCCCCCTAGAGCCGCCACAAACAGATTGGGTTTTGTTTAGATGAAAGTTTAGCTGCTGCTACTTCCTTGTAGACGCGTGTGTCGACTAGACCATCCGTTCTACTTGATTCGGAACCCCACCTTCATGTGTATCACATCTGATCCTTCATCTCTTATTTGCAATTGAGTGCTTGTTCTACTTGTTCTTGCTTGTTCTTCGATTGCTTGCAGGAATAACCCTAGTGGTTTGGTTGGTTGTGATCCGCAAGATCGTGAGCAACCGCTGGAATTGGTGTATCGATCGCTAAGGCGCAGCGTCCTTGGATAGTTGTAGTCGGATCGTGAACGTCGTTCCAGTCAAATCGAAGTTATCTATCTCCACCGAAAGATCGGGACACCCCACCACACTCATCATAAAATTGTCTATGCGGCCCATGAAAATAAGAGATTTGTGATGTCGGAAACTCTACAAGATTTGTCTACTCAAAGAAAAGAAGAGAATGTGTTGTACAATTTGTAAGAATATATGATTCAAGCACCTCTGCTCCTCTCAGGAGCAAACTTCTTAGAGCATCACCAAGATATTAGCTAAATTGTTTTCTAAATCTAAATTTGGCTATTATCAAAGAAAAATCGTCTCCAACAAACTCTGCAAATGACTCCCAAAATTTAGTAGCTCTTTATCCCGTCTTATTCGCTCTCTATTTTTTGATAGTCTACCTCACTAGCCATCCAACCTCTATATTGTACCAAGTCTGTTGGAGTACATAGTACTATATTATTATCTATTTTAGAGAGCAACTAAATTAGTAAATTTGACTATTTTTTGGCTAATCTCTTGGAGATGCTCTTAATATTAGTAGTCGTGGTTAATTATGTCTCCTTGATTTATTCCCAATCGTTCTGAGGTTAGCGCATCGATGTCAACAACGAAAGAGGGATTCATCCCATGTTAAGTACCTCTTTGTTTACGATGTTAAATACCTCTTTATTTATGATGGTACTACTCTTCTGATTCCTCTCTTAGCATTATTATGATGTTGAGTACCTCTTTGTTTCTATTCGATTCCTCTCCCTATTTCTCATTCTATGAGCCCTCTTTTCATACAACACTCAAAATCCCCGCACCAATGTGCGGGGTAGTAGTATTTGTAAGAGAAAATAGCGGAGCACGTCATATATATATTGATTGTCAGTGGAACAACATCTCCAATGGCTAAGATCGTTCGGGATTCCTGCGTTGCCCACGCCCAGCGCACCCTAGAGCTCCTCGCGCACTCACCGCGTCAATGGCCTCCGGAGAGCGCGCTCTGCGGCGCACACACGCGCCCGATCTTCACGGCGTCCACGCTTCCGCTTTGTGCACTCGCCCACTCTCGCGTGTGTGTGGTCATGACCAAAGATCATTGTAATCTATAAATGTACGCTCTATACGATCAATAGCCGGGTCTGAAAATTAATTTTCAGAAGAGTGAAATCTTTTGTTTCGGTAAAGCAAAAGAGGAGGAAGAGTTTTATTCTCATCTATTTGAGTGTGCAATTGGTAAATACCCATTTCGTTACCTTGGCCTGCATATGAATATTAGGAAGCTAAACAACAAAGATTGGAAGGCAATTGAAAATAGAATTGAAAAGCGACTCAGTGGCTGGAAAGCAAAAATGCTTTCGGTGGGGGGGGGGGGGATTGGTATTAATAAACTCGGTGTTGTCTAGTCTACCGATGTTTATGATGTTTTTCTTCGAACTGTTGAAAGGAGTATTAGAAAAAATAGATTGCTTTAGATCACGATTTTATTGGCAAAATGACCAACATAAACGGAAATATAGACCGGCCAAATGGGAGGTTTTATGTCAACCTAAAGATCAGGGTGGTTTAGGCATTCAAAATCTAGATATATAGAACAAGTGTTTGTTAAGCAAATGACTTTTTAAACTATTGAACGAAGATGGTATGTGGTAGGAACTTTTGAGAAACAAATATATCAAAAATAAGACTTTAGGAAGTTGTGGAAAAAACCTTCTGATTCTCATTTTTGGAAAAGTTTAATGAATATCAAAGATGACTTTATGGACTTGGGCTCGTTTAAAGTGAAGGATGGGTCTCAAACCAGGTTCTGGCTCGATACTTGGTTGGGGAATAAGCCTCTTAAAGACAAATTTTCTTCATTATTTAATATTGTAAGGAGGAAACAAGATTCTGTGGCCGAAGTGCTTAGCTCAATCCCACTAAATATTTCTTTTCATCGAAATTTAGTGGGGGCGAACTTAACAAATTGGCATAGAATCGTTGCCTCTATACAGAGTATTAACCTAATGGAGCAAAGGGTCGTTTTTGTTTGGAGTCTAAACGCGTCCGGAATCTTTACAGACAAATCCATGTATGTTGTTGTAATTAACAATGGAGTTCGAGTGTCAAAAGATCTATGGTAAATAAAGGTACATGCGAAAATAAAATTTTTCCTATGGTACCTAAAAAATGGAGTGATCTTAACTAAGGATAACTTAGTTAGGCGTAACTGGAATGGTGACACGCACTGCTGTTTCTGTCATTCTCCAGAAACCATACAACATCTCTTTTTAGATTGTGTTTATGCCAAGTTCTTATGACGCGCTGTACATATACTTTTTGGAATTCCACCTCCAGATGATATAAATGACCTTTTTATTAGGTGGTCAAAAATTTAATTCATTGTTATTAACGGCGGCTGCGGCGCTTTGTTGGGCAATCTGGATAATCAGGAACGAAGTGATTTTTAACAAATGTAGACCAAAATCTTTCTTGCAGGTACTGTTCAGAGGAACATATTGACTGCGACAATGGGCAAGTCTGCAAAGGCATGATGACCAGCGGGATATGTTGATCTAAGCTGGACAACACCTAAAGACGTCGGCGTTACAGTTCTTTAGATCCAATGGATGGTTGAGTTCTAGAGTTATTGGTCATGTTTAGTTTAAATCTTTTTTCGTTCTGCTGTCTGCAGTCAGAGTGTGTCCTTTGGAGAACCTTTATAATAATTAACCTGATTAATTGGCCTGATTCTATCTGTTGATAGATGAAACCGGGTATTAACTATCCTTTATCTAAAAAAATAGAAGTTGTCCGGTTGATCTATTTCACTCTACATATCTATCAGGGATACGATCAGCTACTACTAAAGTGATGGAATGGTAGCAATCTTTTAGGAAACAACAGCTGTGGATCACAAGAGTCTTTTCCAAGCAGTGAGATATATGATTCTGGTGTTGATGATTATTCAAACAAACCCAAAGTGTTATGTGATGTGTCCATCACATCTGAGCACTCACATCCGTTTAGAATATCTTGTTAGTTTCAAGCTTATCCCAAAAGTTCAAAAGTAAGATGATTAATAAGACCTTTATAATGTCATATTGAGAAAGTTAGTCTTAACATTCTATTTTGGTGCACTTATTTTCAGATTATTTGCTTGACTTGAAGGGTTTATGGTTTAAGCCATCACTAAAGGAAGTTGGAATGGTATATTTGTACACTTCAACCTGTGAGCCAACCTGAATCTTGTTATTTGTTCACCATCAGTTTTCTTGTTAGATGCATGTCTATTGAATATGGTCAATGCTCAGGTACTCCGGTTACCTAATATCTTAAATCAAATCTGGACCGTTGATTTTTCTAAACTTAATAATTTACTAAATAAATTAATAAATAAAAACCCAAAAAATAAAACACCATGCCACTCGACGCTCCGTACCTCCGTACGCGCTGCCGTCTGGACGACGCAGCCCGAGGGAGGCTCCGCCGACACGAACTGCCCCGCTAGGCACCGCCGGACAACGGCGACGCCGCCACAGCTATCCGGAGGTTCCGCCGCCGGACGCACGCGCTGCTGGACGCGTCGTACGTAGCCTTGACACCGCCACTTGACGCTCCGTACGCGCTGCCGGCTAGACGACGGAGCCCGAGGGAGGCTCCGCCGCCAGGAACTGCCTCGCTCGGCACCGCCGGACCACGGCGATGCCGCCGCAGCCATCCGGAGGCTCCGCCGCCGGACGCACGCGCTGCTGGACGCGTCGTACATCGCCTTGACGCCGCCACTCGACGCTCCGTACGCGCTGCCGCCTGGACGACGTAGCCCGAGGGAGGCTCCGCCGCCACGAACTGCCCCACTCGGCACCGCCGTATATACGGGTGTTTTGGTGTTCTCTAAGACTGATGGAGAAATTTTTTGAAGAAAAGAAGACATTGATATCTTTCTCTAATCGCAAAAATCGTCATTATAGCTATTTTGGTTTGTGAGTTTTGAAAATCACAAGGAGACCCATCTGTGCGGTTTAGAACCTGGAACAGTTTCGGTTGATGATTATTTTCCACTACCTTAACCACAGAATCTGGAGAAGTCTGCTATAAGGAAGTTGTAGACAATTTCATAACCTTTCCAACGGTTTAAGATTCAGCCTCATTGGATTAATAGAACTCTAGTTATGGTTGTTTTACTAAGCTGCTGTCTTGCAACTAGTGAGTAAATTTTTGGTTAGTCCCATTGCACCTACACACAAGTTTTCAAAAGTATCAGAAAGACATAATGATGACAAAAAATCACTCAAAAAAAAGGATGCAAGCTACCATGTGGAGCCTCTTGTCCATTTTTTCTTAAGGGGGATAGCCAAGTTGAAGACGTTGCAATGTGGAAGACGCATACAATCTAGTGTCTAGCTTGAAGGCTTTGTTTATCAAATTGATCGGGATATTCTCTAGTTCCTCATGCTATACTTTGACATTGTTTGACGCTACATTTAAGGAAGCTATGAATGACCAAAATTCTAATGCATACATGTTCCAAACGGATGGATACTACAAGGAAAGACACTTCATAGGATACGAGAAGAAATGTTCCCAATACTAATCCACCACCATCAAATTCTTCAACTATAGAGCAAGTTTTGTCGACGTAGACTCAACTACTACAATGTCTTTTTCAAAACTCTCAACAACAAACACCACCTATAGATACATGTAGTGAGTTTATGAAAGGACATCCACTGACTTTCTCGAATGCAAGTGACCCACTAGAAGCAGATGACTGGCTTACAGCTATGGAGCGACAAAGGATGAAAAAGAAGAAGAGAAAGTGTGATCTTCAACACCAGTTTAGAGATATTCATCCACATTTTGTTACACAAATAGAATATCAATCACAATCTACGAATATGCTTGGGAGTACAGGTCAAGATCAACAATTCAATGATGCAGTACCACACTCCAACTCACAAGGTCTATGTCTATCACCACCTACTATCCCTTTTATAAAGACCAACACTTCTACTAATAGGGAATGATATGATAATGGTGAGATTGAATCTTATGAGAGCAACCATCTTGAGAAGGTTGTTGAGAATAATCAACACCAAAACCAACAACAATAGGAACCAGAATCGAGTAATCAGAAAAAGCAAGATCAAAGAATAAGAGTGAAGGAAAAAGGATTGAGTATCAAGGGATGCAACCTAAACCCGAGGAATGTCAGTTCTTAGATGGTAACGCTTATGAATTATTACCTTTGGAGGAGCTCAACACAACAGATGATCACGCTTGTGTAGATTTTCCGTCCAAGCAACGTCAGAGCTCTCAAAATGCCATACAAAGTTAACTTGTGCTCTCTAAATCAAAGTTTTGTTCCAAGTCAGCTGTGATCTCTATATCTTGAAGAATAGCTGTGCTCTCATGTTAAAGTTTTCGTTCCAAAGCAGATATAAGCTTTGAAGGCATCTTTATCTTTCTAGTCTCTTCGAATCTCGAGGACGAGATTCATCTTAAGGGGGGTAGAATTGTAACACCCAAAAATTTGAATTTTGAAAATAGATTGAAATTGAGTTGATTATGAATTATGTGCTCATGAAAATGTAGGAAAATAAAAACATTTTTGACCAAATTAAATTTATTTAGAGTTAGCAACTTTTTTGTGCATCCATGCCACTACATGTGATTTAATGTGATGTGTGATTTTAACCAAAACTCAAAAGTTTCAAAACGTGTTTTATAAGTTTTATCTTTATCCAGCCCGCCTTCGTCTTTTCTATCATCAAGTTCATTGTTCGCCAACTTCATACTCTTATTTGGAGTTTTCCGATATCCCTTTTATTCCACTCCAAATCATTCCTTCAAGTTTATCATTCATCAACATATCTGTAAAATCTTCTGGGGAATCCTTCTAGCTTTTTCCGGATCTTTTTCCTATTTATCTATGAGCATATTATAATTTTTATTGCTTTAAAATACTTTCTCTTGAGCTCCAAATACTTTATTTGGGTTTATCATATTCCAAAGTGTGTCCAAGAATTTTCCTGGAATTTTTTGGAGCTTTCAGAATATTTTTCGTGACTTAAATATCAATTCTGATATATTCTGCAATTATTTTAATCCCGAAATTAATTAATTCTGAAAATAATAAAATATGTCGTTTTCGTAACAACTTCAAACTCTATACCTATATATATCCCAGCGTAGCCCTCGACGCAAGGGTTTCAGAAGTACGACCTGTTTTTCCATCTAGCGTTTCGGGCTCTCTAGATCTAAAGCCGAAGTTTCGCATCTACTAAATTCCGGCGAGCTTTTCCGGCCAACTCCGATGTCCCCCGCCGATTCCGAGACCACTACGAGGTTTCTCTCGTCGTTCTCTTCACCATAGTATCTTTCTTTTATCCAATCCATTACCGTTTGACACTCCCCCGCTTGGTTTTGTTTCTCCGGTCGGTTTTCTGGTGAACTGCACCATGGACGGGCTGCCTCGTTCATTGTGTGCTGATCCTTGCGTGACCTTGCTCTAGGCCCGTGATGCCACTTGGGCTTCTGGCCTCGCCTCCCCTCGTGGCGAAGCAGGGCAGGGTGGCCTTGCCTCCCCTCGTGGCGAAGCAGGGCAGGCCGCTGCCTGCGCTTGTGCTGCACGCAGCACGCTCCACCAGTCGGCCAAGGTCTCGCCCAGGCCCCTCCTTTCCCACGTGAAGGCCACCAGCAGCAGCGTTGCGTTGCTTTTCGCGTCCGTACAAGAGGCCAGGGAAGAAGACGAGGCATTTTCAGAACTACCACCGGTTACTATAATCTTTGTCGTTTCTTCGTTTTAAATCCGTTTTAGTCCGTTCAAGTTGCGTTAGAATCGTATCGTCATGCTCTACATCGTAGTATTAATATTTTTCAGATTGCTTAATTAATAAGTTTCGTTAATATAAATATTACTTTAATTAATAGTTTTAAATTAATTAAAAGAAAGTTAGATTCTAATTCCCTTTTGCACCATTTAAGTTGCATTTAAAACGTGATGATGTCATCTATAAGCTAGTGGTAATATTTATTCTTTCATAAGCTTTTCCATATATTACTAATAATTAAACTAATTAATATACTTGCAACTAGTTTAATAATTAAATCAATATCGGTTTTATACTTTGATATTTTATATCTCGGTAATTTATATATAATATTAATATGATTAATGGATAATATTAATATGCTTTTAAATATAATTTTTCTTAGTATAAACATGCATGTTAATTCTAAAATAGTTGCTCTCACATGTCAACTTATATTTATAAGTTAAAGTTAGACCGACATAAATGAAATCTATTTATAAATAGAATATGAATAGTTTTATTTTGTTTCTCTAATTCAACTGTAATATGACTTAATTCATATTGAGTATTTCTCTGAAATATCATATATAATTTTATATAGATAAAATAAATAAAGTCTAGTTCTCCTTTAAAGTTAATCCTTCGGTAGCCATTTCTTGTTCATCGTAGCCCCGATTAGCGTGTTCCTCGCGTCCGTGTGTTCATAGCAACGTGTTGTTTTGTTTTCAAAACCTTTTTCATTGATTGGTGTATTGTTCTAAAGTAGATATATTGTATGCTTTGTATGATTGTTCAGATGCTTGTGTGGTGTTTATGATCCTGTCCAATCGGTGAGATTACGTGGAGATCAAGAAGAAGTCATCTGAAGATTGAGAATCAGTTGAAGAAAGGATCTAAGCGTTTAAGGCAAGTTTAACATGGGATCATCCTTGTTACCCATTCACTATAATCAATTTAGTCATGATGCATGTGTGTCTTAACTTGATTCCTACATAGATCTATATCACAAGTTGTTATCCTTTTATTCCTTGTAGCCAATGGGATCTATGCACGTGGGTAGCCTTGCTATGCTATACAATAATGAATTATGAGATGAATCTTGATTAATGATATATGCAACGAGGAGTTAAAACTGGCTTTTATAGCAACATGGAATAGGACCACACTGTAGGGCAAAAGCTGGGACTTAAATGCAACCATGAGTGTTATATGACTCTGGCTTTAGTTAAGTACGAAGTTTGGACTAGCATGCTTGTGGTTCGTGAAAGTCTCCTTTGCCGAGCTGGTTATGGGGTATAGCTTGTGTGGGGACCGCTGCGGGTGGTACCATCGGGGTGTCCCATATACCCCTTTGCATTGGGTCCGTAGGGTCCGCTACATGCTAGAAAGGACTTTTGAAAGACTTCGTAGTGTACCCTGCCGACCTTCCTTGGAAGTGGGTTAAGACTTGTGGGTAACACGGCTTGTGGGTAAAGTGCGTAACCTCTGCAGAGTGTAAATCTATCATGATAGCCGTGCTCCCGGTCACGAGCGGCTCGGAAAACTCACAGTGTTAATTGATCATGTTGTTGTAGCTACTTATGATGGTAAGTTTGGAGTTATGAGATAAAAGGTGGTTTCATTAATGATCATATGGTTATCAACTGGGTTATGCATAACTAAAGCTAATTATGGTTAAAACGTGACCAAGTTAAAAGCAATCGTAGTAAGACAGTGTTAGTCTTTTGAGCTTCATAACCCTGTGTTACTCTTGTTGAGTACGTTAAGTGCTCACCCTTGCCTTATCAACAATATCAGATTGCAAGAGTTAAAGGAGTTAGGCTTGTGATCAACCAGTCAGTTGTCCCTGTGAAGTTGGAGCCTTCGCCTGAAAATCGGAGTTGTCTTTCCGTTGTTTGCTATCGTGAGGTTATCCTTTGACCTTATATGTTATGAATTTAAGTATCGTCTTTTGATATCATCTTAATTTGTGACTATATGTGAGGTTTGACTTCCTTGGCTCACATATGGTGTATATCTGGTTTTGTCCTTAAAATCGGGTGTGACACAGACGTACGCACTGCTGGACACGTCGTACATCGCCTTGACGCCGCCACTCGACGCTCCGTACGCGCTGCCGCCTGGACGACGCAGCCCGAGGGAGGCTCCGCCGCCACGAACTGCCCCGCTAACGTCGTTGAAAGACTGCTCCTTCGCCGACGTTGGCAACCGTCCAACATTCATTCCGGAGTAAAATAAAAATTCAATAAATACTATTACCTCAGATGATCATGACCGTTGGATCGGAATAAATGGACGGTCTACATTCATTCTGGAGTACCGTAGCAAAAGCCATTGAATATTGATTACCACGGGGCAACAGAAACTTGCTCTCATATCAGCTCTGCTGTTCCTGTTCAGTGATCCCCCCTCTATGCATCTTGCAACGACAAATGATTTTAGCTTTGGTGTACGGTAGTATTCCATTATATATATATATATCCAACCAAAGAATCTGGTAATGTGTGAAACAGGTGAGGGGCCAACTTCCCCATGGATATCATTCAGAGTTATGTTTGCAGTTATTCAAGACAATATATCATCAGTGGCTAGGGAGCTTCTCTTCCATCATTATGAGGAGCTGAAGGTACTATCAGCTTGGAAAGTTAAGTTATTAGGTAGGTATTTATTTTGGTTTGTATGGTGTGTGCTGAACCACCGTTTCAATCTTTCCACATGACAGGAAAGCATAATAACTCGTGAAGAAATGGTGAAAAAATGATAATACTAGTTGGAGAGAAAGTACTTTTGGAGGCCTTGAAAAAGCTTCATTACTGTGTCAGTTCATACTTCATAGTTGCATGCATTTTTTTGTTTCATGTCAAACCTGAGGAACCTTTCAAGGCTTGTATTATGCAAGTTCAAGATTGTATAGGAAGCACTTCGTAACACATTTTGTTTCCCAATTTCACCGTAATAACCTGTTAAAGTTTGTTGTACTAAATGCTGATTGGATGAGCCTGGCTGCATAACAGAAGGCTTCTTTTCAGTTTCCAAATCCAAACCTGTATCTTTTTTTTGAAGCAAAAGAAATTGATTTGTCTCTCATGAATAGTATGGATATGCAACTGTTACCATTCATTAATTAGTCGTAACAAGGCTGTTATGTGCTTAATCTACATTTAACATTTCTAATAGTTGAATTGTTTGATGGTTCATGGTAAGCGAGATTGATAGGGAATAATCAAACAGCTTCATGCCACTTGAGCACCAGTGGTTGTGTGCAAAGATAAATTGTTACAATTAGGGGTGTTCAACTTCAACCCAGTCTGGTCAAAACTTTTCTTTCCTCAGAGTTTAGTTTACTTGTATGTGTATCAGTGTATCCTTCCTTTCATTCCCTGATCCACTTGCTTAGACTTGATGAGTGTGCAGTTTGTAATGGTTTGAAACAACCTGCTTGTCCAGCAGTTGTATAGTATTATTTTTACTCTTCTCAGGCATGATCTTAAGTGTTCCAAATAAGTAATGTGCAGTACCTTTTTTCTTAATGGCATCTAGCGTCACTTTATTTTTGGCTTTTGTTGCAGCCATCATTATGGTACAAGCCTTCTGTTGAAGCAGTGTCTAGCGATTCTGTAATGGCAGCACCAGAACAATTATCCTTGGATAAGCAGGTGGAGATTGTTCATTAACTCTGAGTGTTAACCATGTTGATTCACATCCACCAAATGTTCTGAACATGCCACAGTTCTTAGCACCAAAGGATGTGATACCCTTGCAGCGGATATAGTGCCCAAAAGTCAAGATTGTCTGGGCGCATTTTTCAGAATTTGACCCTTTTTTTGAACTATTTTCACATTTGGACCCCTGGAGAAACTAATTGCAGATTTGGACCCTGTGGTCAGCGCCATGCCCCACGGCGCCGAGGTAACATAGCTCGGCGCCATGTCCCACGGCGCCGAGCTTTGCGACCAGAACCAACGTGGCAGGAAGGTCGGAGCTCGGCGCCACGGAGCACGGCGCCGAGGTATTTAATATAGAAACACATGTGCAGTTCAGTTGGTCGAGGCTTGAGATGTTGAGCCTTTAGTCGTGGGTTCGAACACAGATCTATACATTTTGCTATGTTTTTAAGCAATATTTTTTATAGAATACATTTTGTTTATAATTATGAATTAATTTTAATTATAAGTAAGTATAATATTTTTATATGATGTATTTATTTATTTATTAGTTTATATATCTAGCCTTTGTAAATAGAACAAGTAATATTTGTTTCTAGTTTTCTTCAAAACCACATGTGTAGTTTGGTTGGTTAAGGCATGTGGTGTTTTAGCCTTTGGCTGTGGGTTCAAAGTAATGAATTGACACAATTTTTGTTACTTTTTTATAATTTGGTTTTATTTAATTTCAAAATAAGAATTATTTAATTTATTTTTATAAGCTCTTGAAACATTCCGTTTTATAATTTATTTTTTATTTGATGTTTGAAACAATGAGTTTGGTTGTTCTAATGCTTCGATTTTGAAATAGCTTTTTATCCATCAATAAATTTAGTGAGATAATAACTAATAATAAATAAATAAATAAATAAATAAATAAATAAATAGTTACTCATAATTATAATTATAATTAAATAAATACATCATATAAAAATATTATACTTACTTATAATTAAAATTAATTCATAATTATAAATAAAATGTATTCTATAAAAAATATTGCTTAAAAACATAGCAAAATGTATAGATCTATATTCGAACCCACGACCAAAGGCTCAACACCTCAAGCTTCGACCAACTGAACTGCACATGCGTTTCTATATTACATACCTCGGCGCCGTGATCTATGGCGCCGTGCTCCGTGGCGCCGAGCTCCGACCTTCCTGCCACGTCGGCTGCCACGTTGGTTCTGGTCGCAAAGCTCGACGCCGTGGGGCATGGCGCCGACACCAGGGTCCAAATCTGCAATTAGTTTCTCCAAGGGTTCAAATGTAAAAATAGTTCAAAAAAGAGTCAAATTCTGAAAAATAGGGATTGTCTGGCGCCAGAAACATCTAGTTCTGCTATCCGTTGCCACGTGTGGGGGCTTCTACTAGTGTGGAACCCAAGCGCAGAAATTCTCCTGTACAGATGGTACCACGCCTGGAAACTCTGCAACCTCATGTGCCAAAAACCAAGATTCCTTTGTAGGAAGGGTGGCGACCTATAGTTCGTGATGGCCTTTTGAGGGCAATTTGTGGAAGCTCTTCATCTCCTAGCCAGGAAGTTTGCAAATCTGGCACACCAACCACAGGACTTCCTTGTTATTCTTCTCTAGCACAAGCTTCCCAAACCCATGGAGTTTCTGCTCCATGTGTCACTTTTAAAGGCTATGAGTCTGCTGTACCAAGCTTGTCACTTGGAAATTCCAAAAGTACAGGTGTGAAACAACTCAAGTCTGCACCAAGTATGACACATGAAAGCCAGAAATTCCTTTCACTGGGTATTGCGTCACGAAGCCCAGCAGCTCATGATTTAGTAAAATGCCAGGCCAGTTCAACACTGGTTGCCATGCCTCCAGTTCTTGCACCAGGTAAGCCTATATTTGTGAAAGACGATTGCTGCCTACCAAATATTGGATCATTATTAAGTTTGTCATTTCTGTGCAGGCCATGGAAAATTGTCATCCATGAAGACCGAGGGCCATGATTCTCTGGCAACGAGTGTCAAGCCAAAAGGCAATGGTTGTCTCTAGCACCAAGTAAATCGCCAAAGTTGCATGAACGTGTGACAGCTGATACGAGCATCAAGGGCTGTGATTCTCTAGCACTGAGTATCACACACCAAATGGCCATGATGGTCCAGCATCATCAAGTAATAAAACTCCAAAGCATCATGAATCTGTAATAGTTGATACGATGCCAGAAAGCAGTCGCTCTCAAGGCGATGGTGTCACCACAAAGGCCTATTGCGCTCCTAAACCAAATGCGGTGCCTGAAAACGCTTTACTCTGGAATATGAAACTGACTAGCATCAGTGTAATACGTCCTTAGACGTATGGAGGTGTGGAGACTATGGCGAGGGGGTAGCAGCGTGATGAGGACATCCCAACCATGCACGCTAGCTCAAGACCAAAGGATACAAATCAAGGTCCAATTACACGAACAAAACTACTCCAAAAAGAGATGAACTCATTCCTTATTGATTTTAATCTTGATAATTCTAAGAATGTTATACTACCTAAGTGTTCTACTTTGATTGTACTTAAGTATACACATTAAGAGTAGGATGTTACTCTACATGAAGAAAAGCTACAGACCAAAAACGGACCAGTTCTCTCAGGAAGAAGAAAAACAACGGACCAGTTCGGACCAGTGGAGTCCAAAACGGACCAGTTAAAGAAATAATCATATCTCTTTACTCCGAGAAGCTTTTGAGGCCAATGAGGACATTTTGGAAAGCTATTCAAGTTTACTTTCCAATGCAACAAACCTCACCACTTATGGACGTGCCAATTTTGAGATACGAACAGATTAGTGAAGACTTCTCAGAAGGTGAATGGTTTCACATGATAGAATATTGGTACAACTTTTCATGCAAAACTGTACCTTTCTACAATGTTTCGTGATGCATGGTATAGATGGATGGAAATCTTATTAAGTTTACTTTCACACCCAACAAACGGCTCATCATTTGGACTTCTCAATAATGAGTTATGGTCAGTTTAGTGGAAACTGCTCTGGAGGCCAACAGTCACGCCAAGCCACTTCGGGAAGCCATCTCGCAGTGACCTTTCACATAGCCTATCTTCACAAAGTCCTTTCCAATTTCACACCTATCTAGGAGGGTTGTTCCTAATATAAATATCCCCTGCATCTAAGCTATTAGCAACCTTTTGATAATTTGAACCTATATGGTATTGCAGCCGAGCTGTTGAGTGTCTTACTCAAACATTTGTTCTTCCTTGTTCTTCTTGGAATTGTGAAGTGATTCCTCTGGGATCCCCTACTTCATGCTCTACGACTTCCGTTCAGCTGCGCCGTATTATGTGGATTAGTTCCGGATTGTGGTTCTGCAGTCGTTCGGAGATGAGTCGAAGTCCTCGCGGTTTCGGTCCCTCTCTCCCCGTCGCTTGGTCGCATCCAACCTTGGACAATTATAAAGCTAGTTACCCCCCGTTGTTCGCAACAAGTTATCCTTTGTTAGAAACCTACTGTCGTGAAGATCGGGTCAATCCTTTACTGATCCATATCGGGTCTTGTCACAACAGCTATGGAGGGCGGCGGTTAGGGTTTAGGGGCGGCGCAGGGAGAAGGGAGGAGGGGCGGCGGCAGAGAGAGGGGCAGAGGGAGAGCAATAACTCTATTCTTCCTTGATTAGATTGATTACATCCTCCCTATATTTATAGTCCCTATAGGACTTGTTTCCCAAGCAACTACGAGAGATATCCTTATAGATTGGATTCTCCTTTCCAAACCTAACCCTATAATCTCCTAATTTACTTCCTATTTCTATATTATTGCCGGCGGCTACTGTAGCGCCGCGGGTACTGTTCACCCGCGGTGCAGTACTGTAGCGCGCCCTCTCATAGGCCGCAACTGGCCCATTAGCCGTGGACTAGGGAGGTGCCATTAGGCGTATGACAACTTCATTTCGTTGCTTCTACTAATAACGCTAATAATGCCTGGTACGTGTGTGGTGGCTGCAGGAGCTGGGGAGCCGAAGAAAGAACAGGCTGCGGTAACTGGCTCGCAGGGTAAATCATCTGTTCCAGGCCTCGATGCTAGCAGCCATGTTCCCGCTGGATCAGAGCCTACATGTATGTGATTGTTCCCGGCCGTTTCCATGTACGTTATGGTTGTAGCAGTGGTGTAAGACGGTGGGAATGTATGGATCAGTGTATGTATGTATCATGTATGTATACCCTAGGACAGGAATGAATGACCCCGTCGACTCTTCTTCGATCTGAACAATAAACACTCTTCGATTTTGATCCCTAGCTATGTCTCGTCTTGTGCCCGTTGTTTGCATGGCAGTAGTTATGATGATGATAATTTGCTGGTGGTCTGGTTCTTGTCATGCATAGCATGGAACAGTATTGGGAGATAATTAATGTGATCTGAATGAAAAATACAGAAGCGTCATTTGGCTTCCTTCAGCGGATAAGACGACTACAGAAGGTAAATATTATTTACTATTTCCTTTTTTTCTTTTATTTTTGGAAAAATGATGATGTCATTGGGTAACTGGTTATTATTGTACACATCTTATAAGAAGGGGAAAATAATAAGGGCAACTCCAACAGTTTGGTATTTAGACTTGACATATCTAATTTTGGCAAAAAAACTAAAAAACTGGTAGCCAACAGTTTGACATTTGGGCTTGACATTTTTACCAAAGTTGTAAATAAGAGTCCGCACTTGGTAATTTGGAGACCTTGAAAAGGGGGAGACAATTTTTTTTCCTTCTTTTTTTCACGGCTTAACACTAGACGGAACCCTTTTTTTTGTTTCTTTTTTTTCCTTGAGAACTGCAAACGACAGTTATTTAGGGACGCAGGGAGTATGCTACATAATAGTATCTACGGAAAGATTTTTAAGTCTAAGTTTTTAGCAAAATTATTTAAAGATATAAATTTTGTATGTATTTTGTATAAATCAAGTCAAACGTGTGGCACGAACACAAAAAATGACAGTTAAATTATGAGGAAGGGAAAATGACAGTTAAATTGGGACGAATGGAGTAGTACATGTACATCGTTTTCGCAGCAGACTTGCGTGCTAGTCAACGAGACTTGCTGTCGGCCTGCCACCGGACCACCATGCAATGCAAATCCATGTATCGATATATAGCACGTTGGCTACAGAGCTAGCAATGAAGGATAGTACATATACCATTTTCTTCTTCTCCTGTGACTATTATATATTATATACATGTCGTCATTACTGCAAGTGGCTTGACCATGATTTCGACCACGTGCAGTCGGTCATCACTTTTCTTATTTGCCCTGTCTAATCCTGATTCCTTCTTGGGCAGATGCAAGTTAGGGATGGGTTACCAGCTTTGGTACTCTTTGTGATAGTTTTTTTTTTTTTTGGTGCGAAGAAAGCAGTTGCTAAACTAGTAGCAGTGTTATGTAAAACAAATATATTGAGGCTCAGTATCAACATGGCGTTTTCTTAGTATCACAACTATAAGTATGATTTGTAGCAATCTCATCAAACAAAGTAAAGAGTTCCGGTTTGTTGCTGAAAATATTAGATAACTTATTTTTTACATATATCAAAAAGCTTCAGAGAGAGATGCGCATCTCATGTCTGCTATGCTCTTGTATATATTATTTTCTAATATATGTTAGGATCAAAAGGTTCAATCAATTAATTGGTATCCGGATATGAAGAAATCAAGTACATGAAAATGTAATCCATCCTTGATCATAATAGCTGGTAATGGTCAAGATTGACATCCCTATCAATTGAATTGTATCAGTCCAAGCGCATTGCATGAAATGGTCAATTCATCACATGTCTATAGTGATTTCAAATCAAGAATGTCGACATCATCACTTAAAGTTAAGCTTGCATAAACCATCTTGAGTACTAAAGTTCCATTAAGGTCATAATATAGATTACAAACATATATGCATTATGATGCTCTCTTTTTTTCCTGATATGCTAGCTGTTGTGTGTATCCATATTATGATTCCCAACAAATTAACTAAGACACATCTGATTCAACAATTTAGACTTTTTTTCATTTTTTTGAAACAATAGCAATAATATTATAGCTTATACTTGTTTAACATATATGAAAAGCTTGTCATTAATATCTAGTGTATTGAACAAATATTTATAGTAGTTGGTAAAAAAATGGCTTAAGAATAAATGTGTGAAATTCATGAAAATAAGTGATCCAAGTACCTAAAGAAATGAATAGTCTTTAGGTCTCCTAATATATATAGTCCTTTTTATTTTTTACTTTGTTTTTTTATGATTGTTCATGTTGGGTTTCAGCTCTATCTTACCCTAACTTGATCGGGAGACTAAAAAGGTTTCATTGTTGTGTTTTTACCTTTGTTGGTTAAGATTGCAGATGTTCCATTTTGAAGATTGGCGTGAATGCTTTGGCTTGCTTGCGCAACATATATATATTCAGCCTCTATTGATATAGAAAACTCATATACTAAGATTTATGTTTAGCTTAGCTTGTAAATGATTCGTCATATCTATATGCTTATGTATAGGAAAAAAAATTGAATTTCCTTGTTATTATGAATTAAAGGATAAGAAAAGGTTGTCATAGGAATAATATCTATACTTTTTATGTAGCTTCTAAATCTTATAATATTTTCTTCGTTTTCTCCATAAAGTTCAAGTACAAGAAAGCTAGCCCTATATATGCAGCATGGAGAATGATGATGCGTGCATTTACAATCCACACTTGCAATAATGGTTCTTCCATCACATCCAAAAACATGGGCATGCATGTTTTTGGAAAAGAAAAACATCCACTTTAGAGCATCTCTAAGAGTACTCAATAAGTTTTTCAAAAATATGATGTTTTTAACTCCTAAAAAGTATTGAGAGGCATAAATAACTAACAATTTATAATAATTCACTCCTAAAATATATAAGACAAATTTACTCAGGAATTCTATACTGTTTTAAATTATCCTGACCACTTTTATATATTGTTTGTCTCTTGTACATTTGTATCAAGAACATTTTCCTACTTTTTATTCTTTCCATGCTATTTAATCCTTAAATTGTCCAACAAACATACAAGGGGAGAGAAGATACACGCGACTTGGAAGCGTGCAACTTTACACGGAATAGGATGTCTTTTCCCGAGTTGTAAAAGATTATTAGGAGGATGGACTAGGAGTAGTTGGAAAGGGTTTTTTTTCTCATGTGGATAAAAACCAAGGATTTGGAATGAATTTAGGGAACACTTGGAGACGCTCAGATCCTAGTTGTTCCCTTTTTGTCCATTGAAATGAGATCAAATCATATCTACTGAAATGTGTCTTCTTCTCTTGTTTCAGAACGTGTGTTTGAACTGAAATTAATTTGTGAGGGTGATAGATTGATAGTTGCCATATTACCCCATGTTAGAGCATCTCCAACGGTTTTGCATTTTTTGTTTGGCAAAATTAGGAATTTGCCAAGTACAAAATGAATATGGCAAAGGTAAAAAAAGTCAATCTCCAACGGTTTCCCATTATTCACTTGACAAAACTAAAAATTGTACGCGCGAGGGGGAAATATCCCGCGAGATTAGTGCGCGGGGTGATTGCCGGCCAAGCGAACTGCAGTTTGACATATATGTCAAATATCACCTGGTGTTTGTCAAGTTAACAAAAATGTCAAGCCGATTTGCCAAACAGTTGGATAGGAGATTTTTAGACCTTTTTTGCAAAAAATAAGAATGTCAAACCCATTTGCAAAACCGTTGGAGATGCTCTTACAAAAGATAAGAATTTCCGCAAATTATTTTTTAGTTTATTTTATGTTACTTTATCCTTGATATGTAAACATGCATGAAAAACAAGAAAAACCATATACGTAATTAGAGGGTGAAACAAATGTGAATAGTTTGGAAGTAAATTGAGTAATTATTTTGTACAAAGTCCAAATGGATAAAATAAATTGTTCGAGTAGTACAATAGACTTCTATTGATTTTTTTTATTGTGTATACATATTAGTATGAACTATCATGTCCATGCGTTACAACTAGAACAACCATCTAAACCTTACCATATGCTTGAGGTGGCACGACTGTAAATAAGAGAATAGGGATGTGACCCCATGACTTTCTTTGTGCATTTGCTTCGTTCCATAACGCGCATGCAAAAAACCGCCGGTGGGAGGGATTAATTGATCGCATCCATCACGGTAGAGGTTACTTCCCTTCCCTTTGATTTGCTTCTTTCCTTAGCTTTCTTGTGCGTGGTGGCGTTCAATCAGATGAATTTAGTTTCCATCTATTGCACGTGTACGGGTGGTATATATGATAAGACATGATATCGTGTACCACGTGGACAAGTGCCTGGTGGACGGAATCGATCAATTGGTTCTCCTTCCATACGTGTAAGCTAAGTTATTTAGGACATCGACACGGTCTTTAAAGCATAACTTTGATAATTTAGTTTTTAAAAAATATTTATTAAAACTATATATATATATATATATATAAGACAAATCTATTGATATGGATTTTATACTTTCAAATTTAATAACTTAAAATTTATTTATGATTTATATTCCAATATATTTGACTCAAACTTTATGCTAAACGATACGCTTTATAGGTATAGAGGGAGTATTTTTTTAGTTATATATAATATAATATAAATATGATATATATATCCATATATATATATATTATAGATATATAGATATAACATATATAGTTTATATAATAGATTTAGATAGATATAGGTATAAGATATAACAAATATATAATATATAATATATAGATAGATAGATGATTATCCTTCCAATATATTCTATCACGTTGATTGTGGAGTACACACAAATCCGATGTCCTTTGATGCATGTTATCATAATACCTTCGTAACCTCATAATCCCAAGCAATTTCCTTCTATATATACCCCCACACTGATTCATCTCCATACAACCAGAGAAAGAGACTGCTATCACTTCTCATCATGGCAAGTATCAATGACTATTGCTGGCCAGAACCCATTGTACCTGTACAAACCCTTTCAAACTCTGGTGTGCCCACTGTGCCACAACAATACATCAAGCCTCCATCTGAGCGTCCTAGTGGTAGCATACTTACTAGCATGAATTGTTCTGATCTTAGCATCCCTATCATTGATCTTGCATGCTTCTCCGACACTCCTGAGCATCACAAAGCGGTGTTGGAAGCAATCAGTGATGCATGTAGAAATTGGGGATTTTTCCAAGTAGTGAATCATGGTGTGGGCATAGATTCAGTAAAGAGGATGAGGGAGGCATGGAGGGAGTTCTTTGACCTTCCTATGGAAGAGAAAAAAACTATATGCAAACTCACCAGTGACATACGAGGGCTATGGGAGCCGCCTTGGGGTTGAGAAAGGTGCAACCTTGGATTGGAGTGACTATTACTTCCTAAACCTTTTGCCAAATGATATGAAGAACCTTGAGAAGTGGCCAGAGATGCCTCGTCACCTGAGGTAATACACATGAATGCATGAGCCCCTTTTTATATCTATATTAGCTAGCTTAACTGACTTTCTTCTGCGCTTTATTTATTATGTATGCATTTGTTTTATGCTTGCATGTCTGTGTCTTATCTTTTGTTAATTACGTTAACTGTGTGATTCAACTTATAATTCAGGTGTCTTTTGCTTCTATTTCTTATTACCATATACATATATATCGGTGTGCAATAATTCAACTTGATCAAATAATTAAGCCAAGGAGATTGAAATACAGAATTAAAGAACTAACATGTATACGATGTGCATGCATGAGTGAAAGCCGGCCTTTATATATACATACATATATCAATATATGAATCCTGAATTATATGTCAAGAAACTCATCTCTCTTGTGTATATATGTAACTATATGTATATGCATGTGCAGGGAGGTGACTGAGAAGTATTCATGTGAGCTGATGAATCTGAGTGAAGTATTGCTCAAGGCCATGTCAAGCACCTTAGGATTAGATGAGAACTACCTTCACATGGCCTTTGGTGGAAGTAAGGGCATCTCGGCATGCATGCGTGTGAACTACTACCCGAAGTGCCCAGAGCCTGAGCTGACCCTTGGCCTCTCCTCTCACTCTGACCCTGGCGGTATCACCTTGCTCCTTGTTGACGAAAATGTCAAGGGGACACAGGTACGCAAGGGGAACACATGGGTCACGGTGCAGCCGATCCCGGGCGCCTTTGTTGTGAACGTTGGTGATCAAATTCAGGTACGTTATTAACCCTATATTATCTCTCTCTTGTATATGTATATTTTTTATATATACTACTCCCTTTGTTTTAAATTATAATTTGTTTGATTTTTAACCTCAAGTTTGACAAACAATTTATACAAACATAATCGAATTTAAATCATTCTTATATATCATTCATTAAATAAGTAAGCCATAATAAAAAAAGTGATATTTTACAAAAAATTTAAATAAGACAGGTGACCAAACTTGAGATTGAAAACATCAAACGGACTATAATTTGAAACGGATAGACTAGTACGTACTCCATGGATACAATATAATATACTCCCTCCATTCCAAATTGTAAATCATTCCAAGAATCTTGGAGAGTCAAAGTATTTTAAGTTTGACCAAAGATTATAGAGAGAAACATAAAGATTTATGACATTAAATAGGTATAGTATGAAAATATAACTAATAAAGAATCTAATGATACTTAGTTGGTATCAAATATGTTATTATTATATTATATAAATTTGGTCAAACTTTATAAACTTTGACTCTCCAAGATTCTTAGAATGACTTACAATTTGAGATGGAGGGAGTACATGATAATGATGCAGGATGCCTCGATATGGAACAGATCTTGAGCAACGGCGCTTACAAGAGCGTGGAGCACCGCGCGCTGGCTAGCTCCGGCGACGACCGCCTCACCATCGCCTTCTTCTGCAACCCTTGCGGCGACCTCCCCATCGCGCCGGCCGCCCAGCTGGTTGGCCCTCATCAGTCGCCGGCGGTGTACGGTCAGCCGGCCATCACCTTCAATGAGTACCGCAAGTACGTGCGAACCAAGGGCACCCGAGGAAGGGCGCAGGTGGAGTCCCTCTCCCTCTCCCTCTCCCTCCCCGTCAGCAGCAGCATGCATGCAGCACCACCACCACCACCATGAATTAAGAGAGATGGCCGGGAATTGAATAAAAAGTGCAGCTAGATCTAGTTGACATATATATATATATATAGAGAGAGAGAGAGCGCGAGCATGCAACTATCTTCTGTATCTTATTATCAATTAAGTATTGTTTGCCCATATATGCATGTAACACCGGCCAGCTACTCATCAGCTAGCTTGCTTGCCTGTGTAGCGCTGAACTGCAGATCATAGTCATGTGTTAGTATAAGACTGTTGTGATCGACTAGCTACAAATTGAATCATCGATTGGTTTGTAAGAATTTCAGTCGGCTGGTGTGGTCGATTGCAGTGACCATATATATACTAAACATATACGAAACATGATAGAAACGTCAAAAACCGAGCGTTAGACGTCCCAAAACTACACGAGGAGGCGGCAGAGTGACTAAAAGCCATGCCGTCGCTGGATGTCCAGAACAACAAGAAGGTATGGAAAAGGCCCGGGAACGCAAAAAAAAAAAAAAAATCCATGACTATATATAGGACAGGCGGCCGGTGTACAAGACCTAAATATCGCATTATCCGAGAAGTAGTGAAATTGGATAGGAAAACACTACGCCACAAACCTTTACCGCAGCGGTCAGAAACAGTTTACCGTGGCAGCGCAGGCAGCAGCGTCCGCTTGCGCTGCCACGCCACGGTAAATCCAGGCGTAACCGCAGCGGGCAAAACTGACCGCAGCGGTATATCCATTTACCGCAGCGGACAACATAAGGCACCCGCTGCGGTCCAGCGGCAAACTTATAGCGTCCGCTGCGGTTAATTGTAGTTAACCGTAACGGGCAGTTAAGTTGCTCGCTTCGGTAAATAGTTTTTGAAATAAAAAATAAAAAACAGAATTCAAATCATTTTCAGATTCCAGATTTCATATATATGAAGCAAACATTTAAATATAAAACATCCAAGCATTACACAAGACATAATACACAGTTTTCAACATCCATATACACATCACATGAAACCAACGAAGTCCTTTTGAGTTACATTTACAAATTCTTCTAAACAAAGTCGACGAGCCACTTGTAATCACTTGGGCGCGACAAAGTCGGTTATTTCCTAAGCCTCTTGTACCTGGGTTCGGACGCCAAATCAGATTCTTTGCCGTAGAATTGTTCTCCTTCGAGCACGCATTTCTCCATGACGAACTTGCAGATGTCCGCCTTAACTCTCTTGAGGGATGGCTTGTAGGTCGTCACCCAATATTTAACTCCTTCCTTGAGCTTCTTCCAGCTTTGAGTGTACTCCCTGCACTGCCTCAGGTGCTCGCATGTGTACAAGTCACATGCCTTGGATCCAACCACTTGTTTGGCACACTACACGATCAATATAGAAGCTTTAGAACAAACACATATGTACGAAAAACACAAATGAAATTTGCAATTACTTTACCTACCGGGAAGTCGTGCCGAATTTTGATGTGGTCAGTATTCTTCGCCTTGCACTTATCGGTCCTGCGATCCCAGCATTCTGGATCTTTCAAGTATGACTTATAAGCCCTGCACGAAATGTAATAGAGTTAGACATGTTTTGAATAATGACGATAACCGTAAAAGATGAAAATGCTCATTGACTTACACTTTCAAGCAATCTTCAAAGGCCTTGTACCCTGCTTTGTTTTGTGACCTCAACGAGTCAAATATGATCGCTCTGTTATCTTGAGGAAAGATGATATATGCAACCCAATGACTCTCGAGGCCGTTGTTGCATGATTGAAACAGACTATTGGTTACGATGATTACAAAACTTGATCCTACCCACATCGGATCTCTACGGACATGTTTTCTACTTACCCAAAGTGATAGGGAGCCATGATACACCGTGACCCATCCTCCTTGATATTCTTCATTACTGAGCACATGTAGTCTGCCATTTTCTGTCACAACCCGTTTTTAAGAACAAAAACAAGTGCATAAAAGGCTCATGTGCACCCCAGGAATAGTCGCACACATGAGTTAACAAATTATAAAAAGTACCATCACAATGCTTATTACATAGCGAATAAATATTCATTACATAGTCTGAAACAAATAACTTTAACTAAACAAAGATATCCGCGGAAGCTCCAAAGGGACTGGTTGACTGGTTGACATCAAGACTAGTACTCATTTCGGTAATCATCAACCCAATCTTCATCTGTGGTGTTTGAATGCAAGGGTGAGCACATACGTACTCAACAAATATAACATGGGGTTCATGAATCTCAAAAGGATATGTATGGTTCATAGCGGTAAGCATTTTAAGTAGATCAAGTTCATATTAATATCAATAATTGCCAAGGTAATGCATAAGCTCAAATATCCATGATCATAAAGTAAATGACAATGATACAATAAATAAATAATACTTGCATAAGCCACATAGAAATAAGAACCCAATAATTCTGTGAGTTTTCCGAGCCGCTCGTGTCCGTGAGCACGGCTATCATGATAGTTTTAACTCTGATCAAAGGTGTACAACTTTACCCACGAGTCGTGTTGCACAGATGTCCGGGTTTATAACTCCCAAAACACTGCCGAGGTGAACGGGCAGGATACACCATGAAACCTTTCAAGGGTTCATCTAACAAGTTAGTACCGCAAGGTTTCCATGGTAAGCAGATATAGAGCCAACCTGTCTACGGTCACACTCCTTCGCGGCTATGCCCATAGATTAGGAACCACACTATACCCGTCTCGGCACGCCCCTTTTGTGCCATAAATGTAACCACTGAACGAGCTAGAAAAGGTCTCCATACTGAGCTAAAGCCAGAGCCATATAGCCCTTGTGGTTGTACTGTATATCCCAGCTTTTGCCCTACAGATAAGCTCCTATAATACAATGTTGCTAAAAAGCGAGTTTTACCATTATTGCATATAGTCATTAACGAATTAAGATCATGTATATTCGGGTTGAGCACTAGCAATACTAAGCATATATAGTGGATCAAATCATCGGTGTTAAGGTATTCAGGATAACAAATCACTACGATCAATCTATGGTCAACAAGGAATATCATGCATATGAATTATATTAATTGTGAATAGGACAACAAGGATAATCCTATGTTATACTTGCCTTCTTCGAAGAACTCTTGCTGGTCTTGCTGTTCTTGATCAAAGAAAAGCTCTGGTTCTTCAACCGGTTGCTCAACGTCTACCGATCATCAATCAACACCATTCAATCAACGGGCAAACATACACGAAGCAAACATGGCTATGATTAGAACAGTACACCAACAGTAATAAAACAAGATGAAAAGTTTATAAAACAAATTTACGTATCGCTACGGTCACATCGACGTTTCGTGCACGCAAAACAGAGCTAAAACGACTAAGTTATGAATTAAACGGGTTTTCCTATACACAGATAATAAATTAAATCTAATCATGAAATTGAACTGTTTCAAAACTGACTAACAGTGGTACTAACATGTAGATAATTTTATTACGAATCTAACGCAATTCGAATGGGTCAAAATGGATTTAAAATGAGAGTTATAGGGTTTTCAAATTCGGTGGCAAATCTGTAAATATAGATTTTTTTTTATTTTGAATAAATCAAATGCCGAAAGGAAATACGCTTTTCAAAGGAGGAAGTGCATTCTGTTGATGCGCCACGGACGGCGGGCTGAGAGTCAAATTCTCCAGAGGCTCTTTAGAAAAAGTGAAAACAAAGGGGTATGTTTTATTCCTGATCGTCGATCTGAGATCGGACGATGGCGATAGATTGGGGAAGGGGAGCGGAAGCTTGCCGACCTGAAACAGAGGGCCGAGCAGCGGTCCTCCATGGACTCCGGCGCAGAGCTCGCCGGCGCAATCGATTTGGGCTATGGTTCACCGATTCGCGAAACGAAGGTACCGGGAGAAAGGGGGAGGGGAGAAGAACTCACCCAGGGGCTTCTCGAGGTCGGTGAAACAACGGAGAAGGCCGGCGATGATGCAAGGCGGCGTGGATGGTCCTGCTTACGATGACAGACCGATGAGAGCAAGCTTAGACCAAACAGAGATGAAGGGAGGGTTCAAGGGGTTCCCAAACCTCGAGTCAAAGTCGAGGGCGGCTGGAGGGCGGCTAGGAAGCTCTAGCGGACTCCAATGGCGGTGCGGATGGAGCCTAGGCTCGTGGCGGCGCTGCTAGCTAGGCTTTGGCGCAAATTGGCGATTAGATGGGAAAATAAGGGGCGGTAGGGGTATGTGGGGTACTTCAGGTGCACCCGGTATGCGGATATGGGAGGAAATCCCAACGAACCCGGAGTTTGATGCGGGGTTCGGTCGGCTTCCTGCTCGGGTTCGGCGAGCAGAAGGGGAAGAAGGAGCACACTGACTGGTGGCCCCGCACTGGCAGCAGCTGAGAGGAGGGAAGGGGCTGCCCTTTCATATGTATGCGCACGGCGCTGCCCAAGCCGTTGGGCCGAGCGGGGAGATGGGCCACACGGCCGGGAGCTGGGCCAAGAAGGGAAACGGCTACTGGGCCTCTCCGGCTGAAACAAAAAGGGAGGAAGGGCCTGTAGGGAGAATAGTGAAATCGGTATCGGGCAAGTGAAAGCAATCTGCTACGATCTTCACGGTGAAACTTTATACTTGTTTTATCTACTTGTTTATATATGTAATAATATAACTTATATGTAACACTAGATGGCTTCTTGGGAGGAGCATGCTAGGAATATTTTATTGGAAGAGGAAGAAGAAGATGAGGAGCTAATCCTTGTTCTTCTCCCTACTGTAATGCCCTCCCTGCTGTAATGAGCTATTCTTTGTTCTTTTATCCTGTTCATTCAGTCTCTGGACAACTCTATCATTCCTTATTATGCTGCCTTGTTTCTTTGTTCTACTATTAGAGTTCAATTATTTCTGCACTTTCTGACGAGATCCTGTTTGGGGTAAAGAAATCTGCTACATACAATTGATCTCAGTGCAGAATAGTGTCATAGTGACTAGTCCCTATAGAATAGATATACACTTTCCTAATTGTACATATCTATCAGTCTCATACAGTTGTCCTTTGCTCATTATATCTGACACATATTGTCATGGGCAGCCAGCAGGCTGCCACCGGCCCAGTAGGCCCAAAAGACAGTAGCTTAGCTACCAAGTTAGGGTTAGGTTTAGGGTTGGTTCCCTCTCTATATAAAGAGAGGCACGTCTGTCATTTGGAATCAAGCAACGAACAATGAAGAAACAATTCTAGTCTCCCTCAATCTCTCAATCTCTTGCCGAAGCATAAGGCCTAGTTACCCAAAATATCCATCTTCATTACATCCAAAGTTTTAAATCTTCGGCTATAGCGCCCAACTAGACTAGAAATGAGGACCAATACGTAACCCTAGCTAGCCAGCAGTAACGCTCCACTCTATCCCATACCGAGCGCCCGCTCTCCTTTTTCGTAGAAAAGAGGCGGCAGCGGCAGCTGTGCCTTCAGCGGCGGCGGCAAAGGCGACCAGCGGCGGCGGCGGCGGCGAGTGGAGGTGACCGGTGGTGGCTGCTGCTTCAAGCGGAGACCGGAGAGATCGACCAGCCGCCGCGGCGTGCGGAGGCGATCGACAGCGGAAGCGTCTGCTTTGAGTGGAGAGATCGACCGGTGGCAGTGGTGACGCATGGAGGAAGCTGAGCGTGGAAGCACTGCAGCAGCACCACCGATTGCGACGCCATGGCACAACACAATCTGGCAAGCTTCCCTGCTCAGTGCTTGCAGCAACAACGGTGATGTTTCAATATTATGTTAGGTTGTGATGTACTCCTATCAACTGATTATGAATTAATTACTAATGCTTATCAACTTATATGCCAAGGTCATGTATTTTTTCTTCTTTTTTGCACAAACAACTAAATGTCTTAGCTGCAGCTATCTGCGGCTATAGCTGCGCTTAGCTGCTGAAGAGGCGAGCAACTAAGAAGCTTAGCCGGAGATTTAAAACATTGATTACATCTGGTATCAGCTAGCCTGCGATCCTCTTCCACAGCCGCTGCCCATCCTCAATGTTTCCCAAAAAAAAAACAAATCAGCCGATTCTCATGAATACCCTAGATCATCCTCGATCCAGATCGCCGCCACGGCCTCCACCTACACCTATGAATCCTCTGCACCGCCGCCCCACCATCGCACCATCCGCGGCCCACGTCATCCGTGCCATCCGCGCCTCTGCGCCGCCACCCCACCATCGCGTCATCCGCGGTTCGCGTAATCCGCGCTTCCTCTGCGCCCGCGGTGCCCGCTAATCTTTTTCTGTGTGGCCCGTCGTCGCGCACGTCCGCGCCCACGGGTCTTCTCGGCATCATCCGTAGGTCGTCTTCGCGTTGTTTGCGCGGCTCTTCCCCGAGTTGTCCGTGCGAATCCTCTGTGTCCGTGGATCCGTGAGGCTCCACAACCCCACCAACAACCGCTGCATTCAGCCACCACCCCGCCCCCTCGATGGAGTTCCCTAAATTTGCGGGGAAATCTGATCATGTGGCTTTCGTCAACTAGTGTGACTCCTACTTCCGCTGAGAGCGCATCATGGAGGAAGAAAAGGTATGGCTGGTTTCCCGTAATTTGGAAGATGGTGACGCCCGGGTTTGGTTCCTCCAAGTCCAGCACGATGAAGGCACCCCGGCGTGGCGTCGCTTCACCGAGCTCCTACACCTGTGCTTTAAACCGCCCCCGTGTCCCAACCTGCTTCATCAAGTATGCCTTGGTGTCGACAACACCCTACGCATCCTTGCTGATGTGTCCACACAATTGGATCGCCTTAGGGCGCATCTCCAAGCGAACGACAAGGAGGACCGTGAACGCCGGGTGGATGTACGCCTCCAGGCAGCAGCACGGGGACTCCTGTCATGCCGCCGTGCGCAGGCTCAAGCAGCGGTGCGACTACAAGCTGCAGGGCGAGGTTTCCTTGTCCAACGTGTCGTGCGGAAGATGTGCTTGCTCCTCAGTTCATCGCTGTCGTGCGTGTTCATCCACTCAGCCTCACCCATACGTCATGCTGCTCCAATAGATGGGGAGGTCCAAGTATGGGCACTTCTAGTGCAGCGAACGTGCAGCACCGTCCAACATCAAGCATTAATGGCTATGGTCGTCTCACTCATTCTGGGACCTGCGGTGATGCTAGACGAATCCAACGCAAGAGCGGGCTGGTTCACGCTCAACCCTTCAGCCCTAATGAAGCCAGCGGAGGCGCTTTTTCCATGGGATCCAGGAGGACATAGTTGTAGTCCAAATTTATTTCATATTTTAGTCTTAAATAACAACGATAAGCCGAGATGTAAAAGATTTAACCCTAGGTCGTATCAAATAGGTCTGCGACAACTATTCAGCTCGAGAGTGAGTTGGGTCTCCAAGGGCGGAGGAGATGCCATGGGCAGCCAGCAGGCTTCCACCGGCCCAATAGGCCCAAAAGGCAGTAGCTTAGCCGCCAAGTTAGGGTTAGGTTTAGGGTTGATTCCCTCTCTATATAAAGAGAGGCACGTCTGTCATTTGGAATCAAGCAACGAACAATGAAGAAACAATTATAGTCTCCCTCAATCTCTCAAGCTCTTGGCAAAGCATAAGTGTTCACCAGCATAAGTCTTTTTCTAATTTTGGTTGAGTTTTTCTTATTTTCTGAGACGTTTCTATACTACTATATCTAGTAAAGTCATCAAATAAACAAAGACTTATTTCTGAAATCCTGGGTATGCTAGATGCACAGCCGAAACAAAGCCCATGAGCCATCACGGAGGACTGACCCTCCATGTATGCATGCTATCTGACAACTTTGTGTTGGAGCTGTTTGATCCCATAATGCATCTCCCCTTGCAACCGCATGCTTCCAAACAGCAGCAGGGAAGCAATCCCCAATGTGAAATCTCCCCTCCGGGTGGAGAGGGGATTAGCGTGTCCAGAAAAATACCTCCCCCTCCGTTTCTTCCCTGGGTTAGTTACCTTGTGTTGCCAAAGTAGGCCTAGGTTTTTCTTTTTCTTCTCCTTGGTGTTTCACTGATTCTCGTGAACACATGGATGCTACGTGTTCAGTTGTCTTGTCTTCCTGGTTATTGATAGATTCGTGTTCTTGCTCTTCCAATGTGTGCATCTTGATTGGCCAACTCTTGCTCCTGGATTTCTCAAAGAATGTGGAATGCGGGAGCTTCGTAGTAGCCTCTGGAACATATGGCCGGCTTTGGTACTGCTGGTGCAGGAGATTGGCGGCAGAAGTAGTACGACGACGGAAGCCGCGGCGCCCTGCGGATCAGGAAAAAAACGGGCGCACAGTTCTCTGAACCTCGTTAAGCTAGATGTGGGCCCTTCTGTTTGTTTTTTTTGTTTTGCTAAGTGAGAAATAAGAAACTCTTGGAGATAGCCTCTATTTTAACTTCACATATTTTTTGAAGAGTTGACATTGGCAAAACACAAGATTTGATAAGTTACATTTGACAAACTCTTGGAGATGCTTAGTTACCAAGGAGGGTTTAGTCTGCTCTGAACTTTACTGTCCTTCTTTTATGGTAAAAAGCAACAGTTCTATCACTTCCTCACCCTACGTGGAATTTGTTTTTAGGTTGTTTTTGTTGCTTTCCTCTCCGGTTCGGATCATGTGGTAGGCTGGTAATATAGGTTCTCTAAACTTCTGATCGATCTTCCTATTTGTTTTTGCTTAATTATGTATGATATTAGTATTAAAAATAAATACATTTGATAGTGATAATTTCATTTTAATTTTGGTTAGCTATCTCGATCTTCATCTACTTTTTGATATGTTAAATGATTTTGAGATAGTATATTTCGTTTGCTATATGAATCTGAAATACGTGCATGTCACAAAAAAGAATTTGCTCTAAATGTAAAATATGTGCATTAGCACATTCACGAAAAAATAATTTGCTTTGAATTTGGCTATATATATGCTTCTTTTGATTATTCTCACATTGAGGTGGAATGTCATTCATGCACAAACTGTCGTCTCCTGATTGAGTCAGCATCTTACACCACCGCTACAAGCTCAAGGTTTGGGTCACCTATATGGTATTGTACAATGATGTATTCCGCTAGAGGGGATGCTAACAGCTTGATGTTGTTTTTTTTCTTTTTCTTTTTGTTTGATGGCGTATTTAGATTTGTATGCGATGAATAATGAAGATGATGGAACACAATTGAAGAATACATTGTCCTTTCTAACAGACATCGGAACTGTTAGTTCTATTTTGCATAACTAGAGAATTCACTGCCATAAAAAAGAATAACTGATATAATGTTTAGATCTACAAATGCATATCTAAACACTGTATCAATTATTTATGTATCAAAAATGCCTCAAATGAGAAAAGCTCTAAACTACAGAGCTCTAGGTCTCTTTTTTCTATATAATTTTCATATAACTTTTATCTTCATCTGAGTCTATATATAAAAGTTATGTGTTTTTAAAAGATGAGCTACATAAAAAGAAAACCAGCTAATTCAAATGCGGTAACAAATAGTACTCCGCCAAACTCAATCGGCAGAATGTACTTGGCACCTATCGGTAGTACTACTATAGTTTTCTACTGATTTTTATTCTGATGACACATATTTTTGGGGAAAAAAAAGCCGAACTTCATAGAAAAACTAAAAGTAAAGAAAAAACTCGGCAGTGATGACATGACATCGAGACCAGAGAGGTAGAAGGCGTGTTCGAGCCGTTCAGACTCGCCTGATCTGGGCTTTGAAGCCCTTGTGCGGTGCAGTCCATCGATCATTACGTGACAGTTGTGGCCCAATCCGCCCGCGTTCCCTATGTACGCGTGACGCGCGCGGATCGCCAACGGATGGGCTTCCCCTGTCTCGCATATCTGCTCTGTCCCCTGGCGCACGCGCGCTGCCGCTAGCTAGAGCGTCGCCGTCCGGCCGGGGACTTTCTTTTTCTTATTTCCTTCGATAAAGCATTTCACTCTTCTATAGAAATCAAATATGAACAATTGATTCAGATAGACTTTTAATCAAAAAAGTTTTTCCAATCTTCTAAAATTAGACTTTTTCTTATTTTAACCTTTTGATTTCTATATTAAGGATAGACTGACAAAGTTGGCCTAATTTATTAGTTTTCACTAACCCTAGATTCTTTCCCTTGATCAAAAAGAAATTCTGTCCTCTCGAGCTCCATCGTTTGCTGGCCTCTCGTCGTCGCACTTCTCAGGTGCGCCGCACGGTGTGGTCATGGTCGCGCCTCTCAACCCCTCACTTGTGAATGGTCTGTCTGCGGCCGCGGCCGTTGGCGGGGCGTACGTGCGCGCGTCGACTTCACTCCACGTTAGGCGCGGTCGGTAGCTGCGGCTGCGAGCCATCAGCCTGGGTGTTCGGTTTCCTAGAACTTCGGTTTTCAGAAAATGAACACGGATCGGTTTGTAAAAAACCTAGAAACCGACGATTTCGGTTTCGGTTTTTTAGTTCGGTTTTTCGGTTTAAACCGAACAAACCGATGACACAGCACAACGCAGAGAAGACAGGGATTCGCCGACGCGGCTCTCTGATGCGGTCGAGGTCTTGCCGCCGCCCGCCGTCGCCCAGGGCCCAGCTGCCGCCTGCGACCGGCGTCGCCCTCCGAAGTGGCGTCCCTGGAGTGTAGGTTTGCCGCCGCCCAGCTGCTCGCCTGCTCTCAGCGGGGCAGCGGGCGATTGATAGGACGTCGCGACGCTCCCCACCTCCGCGACCGGCCCAGCTGCTCGCCTGCTCTGAGCGACCGATGCCAGTTAGGGTTAGGACTCTGGAGAGATTAGAATGGAGAAGAGAGAGTCCGAGAGGGAGAAGGAGTCAGCCTCGTGAGCCAGAGAGGCCGCGCCGAGGGAGGGAGTCTGGGAGTCGCTGCTGCCTACTGCTCGACTGCTGGTGGGCTGGTGGGCCGCCCACATGCTTGCGAATTGTGAAACAAGGCCTAAATTTCGGTTACTCGGTGATGGATCGGTTGGATAAAAACGTGAAACAAAAACGAACCGAACGAGCCGAACACCGAACAATACAGAACTAGAAACCGAAGCCAAAACGAAAAACCGAAAAATCGACATTTCGGTTCGGTTCGGATCGGTTTTCGGTAAAAATATGCCCAGACTGAGCGAGCCACGCAAAACGCGACCGGGCAGCGCCAGTGTCGGCGCACGCGAGAGCTGGTTTTTCAGGCTCATAATAATACGAACGAACGGGCGCTGGACGTGCCTCGTCCTCTGGGCCGATGATTGCCGATCAGACTCGCTCCATCCGTCCGTTGATAATACTGTACCTAGCCAGCCTCTGGATTTCAATTTGCCCTCGTTTGGTACACATATAACCACAGAGCGAGCGATAATGATGCTGACATGACGCGCGGCCAAACACTGTCATCATGCCCGACCTGCTTCGCACGCAGGAGTGAACGTATTACTAGTAGCATCTCCAGCCAAAGGCACTAAATCAATCCCCTATATTTTTATTTGGGAGGTGGCTTGTAAAATTTGAGAGTCCAACTCCAGCCATAGTCTCTAATTTAGGGGGAGAGGAATAGGAAGCCTCATTCCTAGGGACCCAAAACTAAACTTTGAGGGCCCTCTTAAAATGGGAGCTCAAATAGGAGGTGCATTGGAGTGGATTTTTTTAGACCAAGTCCCTAAATTTAGAATAGAGTCCTGTTTAGGGGCTCCACTGGAGTTGTTCTTATAGTGATAGTCGGTGTCGGGTCGTTGTCGCTCTCCGCGCTCTAAAATCCTGTTGTTTGTTCCCTTTCAACGAGTCATTTCTAAACAGGGAAGCTCCACCACATGGACATACGTTAAGTCGGCGTTTCTGAACGGGGAGCTCAAGGAAGAAGTTCATGTACAGCAGCCACCTGGGTTTTTTGTTCCTAGGAGGAAGGCAAGGTGTATCGCCTCTGCAAGGCCTTGTATGGACTGCGGCTGGCAACCAGAGCATGGAATGCAAAGCTGGACTCAACTCTGAAGAAGATGGGTGATGTGCAGAGACAGAAGAGGCTCAAATGGTTCTATCTTGCTGGTGGGGGTCTATGTGGATGATCTCATCATCAGTGGAGCTAAGGAGGAAGAAGTAAAGGCCTTCAAGACAGAGATGAAGTCCATCTTTGAGATGAGTGACCTTGGGCTGCTCAGTTTCTATCTTGGAGTTGAGAAAGGCAACAGTGGGATCACTCTGAGACAGAGCCACTATGCCAAAAGGATTGTAGAGTTGGGAAGCATGGCTGATTGCAACCCTGTTGCCACTCCAATGGAAGAAAAGTTTAAACTGAGCAAGGACAGTACAACTGAAGAAGTGGATTCAACTCACTACAGGAGGTTAGTTGGAAGCTTGAGGTACTTGGTCCACACCAGACCAGACCTAGCATTTCAGTGGGGTTTATGAGTAGGTTCTGGGAGAGGCCAACCACTGAACACCAGCTAGCAGTCAAGAGGATCCTCAGATACCTGGTAGGGACACTTGACTATGGTCTCCACTTCACCAAAGCACCAAACGCAGCAAGGTTTGTGGGTTACTGTGATTCAGACCTTGCTGATGACATTGATTCCAGCAAGAGCACAACTGGTTGCCTCTTCTTCCTAGGCAACATCTTGGTCAGTTGGGAGTCAATCAAGCAAAAGGTGGTGGCACTCTCAAGATGTGAGGCTGAGTATGTGGCCATGACTACAGCAGCAACACAAGCACTATGACTATCAAGGTTGTTGGCTGACTTACTGGGAAGAAGAGTGGAAGTTGTGGAGTTGAAGGTGGACAACAAGTCTGCATTGGCACTTGCCAAGAATTCTATGTTCCATGACAGGAGCAAGCATATAAGGACCAAGTTCCACATCCTCAGGGACTGCATGGATGAAGGAAGCATCAGGGCAGACCACACTCTACACATGAGCAGCTTGCAGACATCCTCACCAAATCACTTGGGAGGAAAGTTTGAAGATATGAGAAGCAAGATTGGGCTCAAGAAGATTGTCAAGACAAGTTGAAGCAAGGCTTAGGGGAGAATTGATAGATAATCATGTACTGTAAAGCACTTTAGCCATTAGTTTCTACTTTCAATCACTAGATAGTACTTAGCTTACTTTATGCTATTTCTGCTTTACTCTTTCTTGACCCTCAAGTAGCTATGTAATATACTTTAGGAATATGCTCTAGAGAGCAACTTGTATCTCAAGAAGAACTCTTGTATATAAAGAGATCCAAGGCCAAGAGGTATTCAGCCTTTGGCAAACCAAAATATCGGTGTCTATTGCTAATAGTTATCTGTTTCATCACAGCTGCAACATTGAACATGGCACAGTAATCAAACATAGAACATAGACCACTAAATAAACATATGACGCATATCCCAAACTGAATCTAAGTCATGTTGGAACTAGATATGACAGCAAGGTTTGACAAACTTGCCAACACCCTACTACAAGTTTTGGTGTCAAACGTAACACTTGTTAACAGGAAACAAAGCATGACATCTAACAAGTCTACTATGCGGGCAACTAACCCACTAGGATCACACTAACTAAATTATGAGGGTACAAATAATAATCTAACGACATTATCAAATATATAGAGAACAAAGCATGAGACCAAATTGCCATCCTCTTGTTGGCTTAACTATTCTGTATTCAGCTGCTGAGCATCTCAATTATCAGTTAAGATTGACACCGCTATTGTGGTTCATAAAATCATAAGTGGCTTACTTATCCTTATAAAAAAAGAAGTGGCAGACACCAAAACTCAAGCTGAATGTGACTCAAACATATGCAGGCCAGTAAGATAATATATTAACCAAATTAAGGATAATTCAGAGAAGATGTACAATTATCTGAAGAATGCATGAGAACAAATTGTAACCAGGAAAGTTTTAAATATTCTTTAGGGTGGTGACTGGTAAGAACATGTCAACATCAGTTTTGTGGTTTTGCCACAAGATCCACAACATCACAAAGTAACAGTATACATGCAATAGCCAACCATAATTCTGTAATATTATTACCTGAGTTGAGATAGTGGTTGTTGAGCCAGAAGGGTAAGGGTACAGGTTGTGAATCTACGGCTTGCCACATGAGTTGAGCGCAGAGAGCATGACATGACTAACCCTATTCCTCGGTAGGGTGTAGTCTGGTATGAGTAGGCCTGCTCTCTGAAACATACCGGGTAGCAAGGGTGAATGAACTGAACGAAGAGCGGCAACGGCCTTTGCGTGATCGAGAAAAAGATGAAGAACGACAACGAGAAATCTACCTTGCACATGTGGAGGAAGAAGTCGCGGGGGCCTTCGTGAGTGGGGAGAAGGAGAACTCCTGGGACGCTGAGGAACTCGATGGCGGCGGGTTCCATGAGTGGGAGACGGATGCATCCACTGCAAACGCTGGGGAGAACTCGACGGCGACGGGATAGGAGGTAGCTTCTCGCATCTCCAAACCCTCCAAGCTCGCGCGGTCGCCGCCGCCAGCCGTTGGGAGGGCCAGTGGGAGACGGATTCGTCCCCTGCGGACGCTGAGGAAGTCGACGACGACGGGGTAGGAGGCCTCGACGCTTATACCTTCTCGCATCTCCAAGCACGCGTGGTCGCCACCGCCAGCCGTCGGGAGGGCCCATCCCCTACGCGCTTGGACAGTTGCAACGCGTGCCTGAGCAGGTTCATCACGCCCGCAGGGGCACTATGTCGAGATCGCAAGGGGGCAATTTGGGGGCGCCGCGTCGGCAGTTGCGCCGTTGTCGAGATTGCGATTTGGGGACGCGGCGGCGGCGGCGGCGTTGTCGAGATAGCAATTGGGGGTGTCGAACCCTAGTAGGTCTCTGGTCTTGTTGTCGGTGGGCAGTGGGCTGAGGCCCAGCCCAAGTCAGCACACTGTACCCAACATTTCAAAGCACGCTCAATACCTGTCAGGTCTATCACTGTAGCCTGCCCCCATAGCTCCTAGGCCAATCCCGGTAGCCCCTCAAGATGGGAATGGGTTGGGTCGACCTGTTGGGTAGTTGACCCAACCCATAAAAGCAGGGTCAATGGGCCACAAGAGCCGGCATCAAAATTTAAAATGGGTCAATATGGCTGGAACCTATTGACCCAGTGGGTACCATAGGTCGGCCCAATCATCATAAAAAAAATACTTTTTTAATTTACTAATGTTTTGTTGTTTACTGGAACTGCAGTGCCAAGGAGGCTGATCCGGTTACAAGAGGAGGGTTTATGAGGACCAAAACCAGATTTGGCCAGGTGACCTGAGTAATCTGACTGTTGATGAATTCCATGTTTGCTCTTCCAAGTATAATCTTCTGATGGCAAATCATGTGCTGAATTTTACATGATGAAATGGTGGATTACTACTGAACAGTGAACACCCCTCCCGCTAGGAGCACAGAGAGAGTGCCGAGCTGGGTGGAAATGCAAAGCCGCATATTCTGTGAGGTTGCGAGATTGTGAAACCAGTTACATTCCTGTGTTCCATATTCTTTCATATTTTTGTAAACATACATTGGCATCCATATTCTCGTATGGTGTTTTTTTTGTGGCACTGTCTTTCAATATTATTCTTTTGTCAATACGATCAATTGTGTTTGTGCATGTTACCCCTTCCTGAACTACCTGTTCCCCCATTCTGAATTGCAGTCACAATAAACTTTATCCTGTAGAGAGGCATTGCTGCCTGGATGGACAATGGTTTAGGGAGCTCTACCAGCATCTGCAATACCAAAATCACTTAAAATTTCAACACTCAGAAAATTTCTCCTCCTTCGACCTTCATTCCTGCAACTCAAACTACAATCTGCAAATGATTCAAGCGTGTATTTGTTTTCGGATGCTTGTAATAAATTAATACGCATATACACCCCCATGTTAATATATGCAAATGAAGCCTACAACACACACACCACACACCAACTTACATCCCTTTTATTTGTAAATGTTTTTATTTTTATGAAATCATTTTTTAAAATATATTGATAGTATTTGTAGCCTATAATAAAAAAATTGGGTCGACCCATATTACTCATTGAGCCAATGAGGCCATAGCCTCTAGGTGAAATGGTTCGACCCATGATCCTTAAACTTGGCCTTGACTCCTTGAGGCCATGGGGCCGGGTCCAAGGCCAGGGCTGGGTCGGTCCATTCCCATCATGAGTAGCCCCTCTCTCCCACCGCCAAAGCTTCGTTGGTACTCACCAGATGCTAGAACGTCAGTTTTTCTAGAACAAAGGGGAGTACTGCTTATAGTAAATAATTTTCCTATCGTAATTCTCATTCTTTGCCTTTTGGTATGACATTTTTCATCGGTATATGTTGATAATAGCATTTCTGAAAGTGCAATCAAGCCCTAAGTGGGTTTTGGTATTGATGACCGCTTGATTCAAGAACTAATGAGATCTATTGAGATGACAAGCAGGTACTAACAAAAATAGGAAAGACATAGAGAAGGTAGAGGTACCCCAATTCCTATGGTGGCTACTCTACTCATCAAATGTTTAAATTCATTTATGGTTTAAATTTGAGTATAGGTATGTCGTACTATTAAGGGGGATTCTAGTGATGTTTGGTCAGATGTGAATCACATGCTCAAATCTATATCTCAGACATGCACTCAGCTAGCTCAGTGTCCAGGCCAAAACACTCTTCCAGCAGACACACTGAGCTAGGGCAGCAGTGCCGCCCTCTATTTCCAGCGAATTTCCTTGACTATAAATAGCCGCTGGAAAGCTCTCCACCTCACCAGTTCAGTACCCATTCGTCTTCCTCGCAATCCGACCGTTTGAAACATAACTCTCTCTCCCTCTCTCTCACTCCATTGTTGACCTTCACCCTCCAAGCAATCCTACACTTCCAACCATAGATTCTTGAGGGAAAAGGCAGCAAAACACTCCTATAGAGCTGATCTACTACTTCCCAAAGTCTAAGAGCTTATGGTTCTCGTTTAGCCGGCGGTGCTAGGGTTTGTTACCCTTGGAGCTTGCTCCTAGCCGGCTAGGCGTCGCCCTAGAGCTTGCCCCTTGTTTGTGGCAGCCTAGGGAGGTTTGTAATCGTTGTGTGGAGATAAGAAATTACCCCTCATCTCAAGGATTCAGTTCCTTGACTTGAGATTGAGTTGGAGTTGCAAAGCTCCTAGCCTTTGTGGCACCTCAACAACGTGGACTTAGGCAAGCCTTTGTGGCGAGCTGAACCACGGGATAAATCATTGTCTCTTGTGTGCTGGTCTCCTAGCATTTGGTTCTTGGAATATTTCTTGTGCTAGGCTTTGTGTTGGCGATTCAAGGAAAGAAGTTATTTCTGTGGTAACCAGTCTTCGCACTGGTTCTTGTGTTGATTTTGCAGGGAAGGACTCACCTTGGTACCAAGTATCTCCCTGCCAAACCTCTGCTCATTCTGCTCATTATTTGGAGGCCGGCAGTGCCGCCCTCTATAGGTCGGCAGTGCCGCCCTGGCATTTGACATTTGTTTGAAGTGATTTTTTATAGGCCTATTCACCTCCCCCCCCCCCCCCCCCCCTCTAGGCTATTTACCCTTCCTAAGATCCTACAAGTGGTATCAGAGCTTGGATACTTCTTATACGCTTCACCGCGTGAAGTATGGAAACGGGTCAAGGCTCGGAGGCGCCTCAAGTTGGTGATGCAGCGGCCAAGGTGAGAGTGGAAGATGGAGATAGCAGCAACATGTCCGATTCAAGCAACACTTCACTTGCCGCTGCCAAGCCCACCAAGGAGGATATGCAACAAGCAAAGAAAGAAAGAATAGCACTTAGAGAGAAGAAAATAGAAGATAAAAGAATAGAAGAGAAGAAAGAAAGAAAGAAAAGAAGAGAGAAGAATCAAGAGAGAAGAAAGAATCAAGAGAAGGGCAACAAGGGCGAAGAAAGAAGAAAAGAAGCCCAAGGATGCTTCATCTAGTGAGCTATCAAGTAGCTCGGATGATGGTGATGATGATGCATCCTACTATGACTCCAAGTGTGGAAAGATGAAGAAGGAGAAGGATGATGGCAGCAGCAACAACAAGAAAAAGTACTCCAACATCTCTTTCAATTATTCCTATTTGACTAACCGAGACCGTAAGTCTTTTGTAAATGTTCCCACCGGTAAGTTACCTCATTTCGATGGGACTAACTTTGCTAAGTGGAAGCATTTGATGAAGGTTTACCTTATTGGTCTTCACCCCAGTCTTTGGGAGATTGTTGTGAGAGATGTGCAGGCACCGGAGGATCCTGAAGAGCCGACAAATGAGGAGATGATTATTGTCCATCTCAATGCTCAAGCTACAAGCATCCTCCTTAGTGCTTTGGATGGAAATGAGTACAATAGAGTGATGAATGTGGATGTGTTCAAGCAAATTTGGGATACCCTACACCTAGCTCATGAAGGTGTGGATAAGGTGAGAAAGGCCAAGATTGACTTGATGATGGCCAAGCTCAATAGGTTTGTGATTGTGGATGATGAAGATGCACAAAAGATGTCTGACCGGTTGATGACCATGATTGGCAAGATTAGAGGATATGGTTGTGAGGAGCTTGATGATCACAAAGTGGTGAAAATCATGTTGGAAGCATACTCACCAAGGAATGAAACCGTGGTCACCTTGATTAGAGACAAGAAGAAGTTTGAGCACTTCACTCCCAATGATGTGCTTGGAAGATTCTTGACCTTTGATATGCAAAGAGATAAAACAAATGAAAGAAAAAAGCTTGGAGAGTTGCAATCGAAGCTTGATGGCATGAAGATCAAGGATGTGGCTCTTAAGTCAAGCAAGGCTACCAAGAAGAGCTTCCCAAGCAAGAAAGAGGGCAGCAAGCAAGCATCCACAAGCAAGCCTAAGAAAATAAAGGAAGTACAACAAGAAGATGATTTCACTTTCACTTCCTCCTCAAGTGATGATGAAAATGATGGGGCTAACTTTGAAGAGATCAAAGACATGGCATTCTTCATCAAGAAGTACAACAAAGGCTTGAAGCAAAATGGGTACAAGTTTACCAAAAGAAGATTCCCTATTAAGAAAAAGAGAACTTGCTACAATTGTGGGAGCACCGAGCATTTCATTGCTAGCTGCCCTAATGAGAAGAAGGATGGATTCTGCAAGAAGGAAAGACAAGATGGCAAGTTTGAGAACAAGAGAAGGTTCAAGCAAGTGGGTGAATCCCACATTGGTCATGAGTGGGACTCTTCTCTAGAGAGCCAAAGTGATGAGGATGGAAAGCTTGCAACTATTGCTATCCAAGAACCATCATCTACACCAAAGCTCTTCAACAAAATAAGTGATGATGATGACTACTACTCCCCTCACATTTGTCTTATGGAAAAGGGTGAGAAGGTAAAATCAAGAGCAAACCCCCCTCCTCTCTCTCATGATGCTTCTAGTAGTGATATTAGTGATACCTCTTGTGATGAAGGTTCTAGTGATGAAGAAATGGATTAAATCATAAAGAACCTAAATCCTAAGATAACACTAATAATCTCTAAGCTAAAGGAGGAATTAGAGGGAACCCAAGTAGAGTTGGACAATAGAGAAAATGATCTTGATGAACTTGAGAAAATGTATATTGCCAACAAGGAAGCTCTTAAGGAAGAGAGAAGTGAAGTGAAATCCTTGCAAAAGGCCTTGGCCAAAGAGCAAGGAGATCATGCTCTCGCAAAGAAGGAAAATATTTCACTCCATGAAAAGTATTGTGTCTTGGATGAAAAGCACAAAGAAATGGAGTTGCAATATAGCCTTCTTTGGAGAGCAACCCACAACCCTCTACCTTAAAGGATACCTCTATTCCCTCCAGGCCTCCACTAGCCAAGGTTGTGGAAGATGTTTTAAAATTGATATAAATGCTTATTCCACTAACCTTGCCAATATGGAAGCCATGAAGAAGGAGATTGCTAGGCTAAATGCTTTGTGGCATGAAAAGTGCAATGATGATAAAAAGTCAAAGAGTGGCAAAGTTGATCAACCAAAGAAGTCAAAATTCAAGGATGGAAGACATCCTTTTATCAAAGATGGACTTGGCCTCACTCGTGAAGGCAAAGAGAATGGAAGAGAGATTATAAAAGGAATTGAATGTGTTCAATTTGTGAGCAGTGGGAGAATGGGTACAGAGGGGCCTGCATAGCAAGTGGCACAAGCCTCACCCCGAGCAGCACAGCTAGCCAAGGGCAGCAGTGCCACTCCCCACAGAAAAGGGAAGGCCACCCATGACTCCACTGCCCACAGCAAGCACACCAAAGAGGTGTATAAGGTGAAGAATGAGGTGCAGAAGCCAAAGGAAACTATCTAGGCTACCCCAAATAGATATTCATATCAATCAAAGGCTCAAGCATCTCGCTCAAGTTTAAAATCTTGCTTTGAATTGAAGAACAACAACAAGGAGAAGTAATTGCCAAGCACATTGGCAATGGAAAGAATATTTACATTAATGCTTTCATTTGGATTCCTAAGACCCTTGTTACTAATATGCAAGGCCCCAAGAATCTTTTGGGACCTAAGTCAAGCAACTAAACTTGTTTTGTAGGACTACTCCTCCGGTGGATCAAGTTGGGTGCTTGATAGTGGATGTACAAATCATATGACCGGAGAAAGAAGTATGTTCAGTTCATACACCCCCTCAACCGATGCAAATTAGAACATTGTCTTTGGAGACAACTCAAAGGGGGATGTGATCGGTCTTGGTAAAGTTGCTATGACCCTAGATCATTCTATCTCTAATATTTTGCATGTTGATTCGTTAAGTTACAACTTGTTGTCCGTTTCACAACTTTGTGAGATTGGCTACAATTGTCTCTTTACGGATAAGGGTGTGGAAGTTCTTAAGAGGGAGGATTCCTCTATTGTCTTTACGGGTCGTTTGAAGCGCAAGCTTTACCTAGTTGATTTCAACAAAAGTAAGGCTAAGCTTGAGACTTGTTTAGTGGAAAAATCTAGCATGGTTTGTCTATGGCATCGCCGACTAGCCCATGTTGGGATGAGGAACTTGGCCAAACTTCTAAAGAATGAACACATCCTTGGAGTAACAAATGTTCATTTTGAGAAAGATAGGATATGTGGAGCTTGAAAAGCCGGAAAACAAGTAGGTGTACCTCACCCACCAAAGAGCATCATGACCACTACTCAACCTTTGGAGTTGATTCATATGGATCTCTTTGGACCGGTTGCCTACATAAGTATCCGTGGTAATAAATATGGATTGGTAATTGTTGATGATTATTCTCGTTTTAGTTGGGTGTTCTTTGTTTATGATAAGTCGAAGGTACAAGACAAGGTGAAAATATTTGTGAGAAGGGCTCAAAAGGAATTTGTTCTCCCAATCAAGAAAGTGAGAAGTGACAATGGGACCGAGTTCAAGAACACAATGGTGGAAGAGTTTCTTTATGATGAGGGCATCAAACATGAGTTTTCAGCTCCTTACACCCCTCAACAAAATGGTGTGGTAGAGAGGAAGAATAGGACTCTCATTGATATGGCAAGGACAATGCTTGATGAATACAAGACTTTGGACATCTTTTGGTGTGAAGCAATCAACACCGCTTGTCATGTCATCAACCGTCTCTACCTGCACAAGAAGCTTCAAAAGACATCATATGAACTCCTAACCGGTAACAAACCAAAGGTGTCTTACTTTAGAGTTTTTGGGTGCAAAGTGTTCATTCTCAACAAAAGACCCAAAACCTCTAAGTTTTCTCCTAAAGTTGATATTGACATATTACTTGGTTATGGATCAAATGAGCATGCCTATTGTGTCTACAACCAAACCGTTGGTAGAGTTGAGATCACGATAGATGTGTCATTTGATGAATCTAATGGCTCTCAAGTAGAGCAAGTTGATGCAAGTGTTGTAGGAAAGGAGGATCCACCATGTGAAGCAATCAAGGATTTGGCCATAGGAGAAATTAGGCCATTGGAAGAAGAAGATGTTGATCATGATGAACCTCAATGTGTTGCTGCTCAAGATTCCGCTGTCATACTCAACAACTAACAGCAGCAAACACCTGCTGCAGTTCAGCAGGGCAGCAGTGCCGCCCCTAGGGCCAGCAGTGCCACCCCCTATGAACCAGCAGCAAGCAGTCCAGCAAGGACTCCATCACCTTAAGGGCTGAACCTAGAGCCTATATTTGAACAAGAACAAGATACTAGTCCATCAGAAGATCAAGGAGGTGTTGAACACCCAAGACTACGCCAAACTATACAACGGGATCACCCCGTTGACAACATTCTAGGAAGCATCCGCAAGGGGGTAACAACTCGTTCTCATATAGCAAACTTTTATCATTATTACTCGTTTGTTTCCTCCTTGGAACCTTTTAAGGTAGAACAAGCACTTGATGATCCGGATTGGATTATGGCAATGCAAGAAGAGCTAAACAACTTTGAGAGGAATGAAGTGTGGACTTTGGTGGAAAGGCCCAATACCAATGTGATAGGCACCAAATGGGTATTCCGCAACAAGCAAGATGAGAATGGTGTGGTGAGAAGCAACAAGGCAAGATTGGTGGCTCAAGGTTACACTCAAGTAGAGGGCTTGGACTTTGAAGAAACATATGCACCGGTAGCAAGACTTGAAGCAATTCGGATGCTTCTTGCCTTTGCTGCTCATCATGACTTCAAGCTATATCAAATGGATGTCAAGAGTGCATTCCTAAATGGCCCAATAAAAAAGTTGGTTTATGTTGAGCAGCCACCCGGTTTTGAAGACCCAAAGTTCCCCAACCATATTTTCCAACTCCAAAAGGCGTTCTATGGGCTTAAGCAAGCACCAAGAGCATGGTATGAATGCCTTAAGGAATTCTTGCTCAAGCAAGGCTTTGAAATAGGCAAAGCCGATCCTACCCTCTTCACTTACAAGTTCAATAAAGATATCTTTGTGTGCCAAATATATGTCGATGACATAATATTTGGTAGTACTAATGCTTCATTTTGTGAGGAGTTTAGTAGGACTATGACTAAGAGGTTTGAGATGTCCATGATGGGTGAGCTCAAGTTCTTCCTTGGTTTTCAAATCAAGCAATTGAAGGAAGTGACTTTTCTATGTCAAGCCAAGTACACTCAAGACATGCTAAAGAAGTTTGACTTGGTGAATGCGAAGCCCATCAAAACTCCAATGCCAACCAATGGACATCTTGATCTTGATGTTGAAGGGAAAGTCGTGGACCTAAAGGTATATCGCTCCATGATCGTCTCTCTCCTTTACCTTTGTGCATCTAGGCCGGACATAATGCTTAGTGTGTGCATGTGTGCTAGATTTCAAGCTAACCCGAAAGAGTGTCACTTGGTGGCAGTTAAGAGAATCTTGAGATATTTAGTACACACTCCTAACCTTGGCTTGTGGTATCCTAAGGGCTCCAAGTTCGATCTACTTGGCTATTCGGATTCTGATTATGCCGGTTGCAAGGTAGACCGAAAAAGCACTTCGGGGACATGTCAATTCTTTGGACGATCCCTAGTGTCTTGGGGTTCTAAAAAGCAAAATTGTGTAGCTCTTTCCACCGCCGAGGTCGAGTATGTTGCAGCCGGTGCGTGTTGTGCACAACTACTTTGGATGAGGCAAACCTTAAAAGATTTTGGATGTCAATTCACCAAGATACCTCTCTTGTGTGACAATGAGAGTGCCATTAAACTTGCAAATAACCCGGTTAGTCACTCTAGAACAAAACACATAGACATCCGTCATCACTTCTTGAGAGACCATGAATTAAAAGGAGATATCGCAATTCGCCATGTGAGCACCGAAAAGCAACTAGCCGATATCTTCACTAAGCCTCTAGATGAGACAAGGTTTTGTGCTTTGTGTAGTGAGCTGAATATTCTTGACTCTCGTAACCTTGGTTGAAATATAGCATACATCTGTTTGTCAACTTAGCGACATAGGAAAAGCTTTATGAAAATATTCAATATTGTGTTTCAAAACCTTTTCAAAAAGACCAACTAAGGCTCATGACCATTGTCTATAATGTTGAATGTTTACTAGTCATGTTTCTTAGGCATATATGTCCATATCTAATATAGAGAATAGTCCAACTGGATTTAGTCCAGTAGCAGTTTTCTACCCAAGCCGACAGTGCCGCCCTCTGACCTTTGGGCAGATTCGGGTGAATCTTTCGTGGACCCGTGGGCCTTTATAAAACCCTTCCAATACTGAGTGTCCACGACCACGCCACCTCTCCCTCGACCAGAACACCCCTCACCTCTCCTCTCTTCCATAGAGGTGACCTAGGAGCTCCATTGTCGTCCCCTTGGCCGGCATTGCCGATCCTCAACCCTCCACCATCGACTTTCTGCAAGATTGGTGGACGTGCTGCTTGTGGAAGGCAGCCCTCTCCTCTTTCCCCTTCAATCCCACGATTTGGAAGCAAGGTGAAACCCTAACCTAATCTTTTCGGTTCGATCTATGCAATGTGATGGTTCTAGTTGGGGATTTCTGTTTCTGGGAGGTGTATGAAGGGATTGGAACAAGGATTAGGGTCTAAATCGAGTGGATTTGAATTCATCCATCTCGGATGAATAGGGATAGGGCGGCAGTGCCGCCCTGGGGGTCGGCAGTGCCGCCCCTAGCAGATTCCATCTGCTATGTCTCTATTTGTTGGGATGGATAGGCCCAGATGTGCTGGATTTAAACCCTAACCCAAAATTTTGGTCCCGAATTATATCCTATCCTTCGTATCCATAGCTAGGGCATCATATTCAATTTTATTGGACTGTGATTCTGAAATTTTGACAAGGTGTAGAAGTAGTTGAAACCAGGATTTAGACAGAAAAAGAGATCTGGAGAAAATCCAGTGGAGCACCTGAGGGCGGCAGTGCCGGCCTTAGGGGGACGGCAGTGCCGCCCTACCCCTGCTGATTCAAACAGCAAGCCTCCACTTAGGTTCTTCTCTGTATTTCTTCCTCTGTTTAACCTCTATTTTGAATTTCATCTACACACTGTCATATACAGTTTCTTATCTAGTCTTTATATGTGTTGCATAGATGAATCCTGGTGGTGAAGGAAGTGCAGTCGGTGGCAGGAGGAAGCGGGTTGGCAAGGAGCCAAGTCGCAAGGTCAGTGGGAAGACGCAAGTTCCCTTTGACAGAGACGCAGCCTTTGAAGAAGAAGAGAGAAATCAGATGAAGGGCTATGAGATTCCTCAGTGGCCAGAGACACCTCTTCACCTCACAGAGTTTGATCCCAGGTACATACAGGAGATTGATGGGGAGTTCCTACCTCAGCACCTGAGGACTCCTATCAGCATGCTATCACAGATTACTCTAGGTCTTGGAAGGCTATTCAGGAGGCTAGGGCAGTCAATCCCTACACAGTGCCCAAGATGAGAGGTATTGATTACCGTTTTTGGAATATCTTTCATTCCAACTTCTATGCTACCGCCATCTATGCCAAGCCAACTAGCAAGATATGCAAGATGCAGTACATTGACTTTGCTGAGTTGGAGAGCAGGCAGGAGGTTCAGTTGACTGGGGCTATCAGTGTGTGTGTGTGTGATCATTTTCAGATGACTGACCTCATGGGTTTCAGGTATGATTGGAACACAGAGATCCTTGCTCAGTTTCATGCTACTTACTTTTGGGATCAGGAGAAGGATGAGATTCATTGGATGACTAACGGTCGCCACTATCGTTGTGACTATGTCACTTTCTGCCGGATTCTTGGTTTTGGGAGTGAGCACAGGGCTTTACCTAGTATCCACTAGGGTGCTAGAGCTGAGCCACACATAGTGAGCTACATATGGGAGGATCAGATTGAGGGGGAGCTCAACTGGTCCAGGACCAACCTCTGGAGCCTTCACTACATTCTGAACAACTTCATAAGGGTAACTCTCAATCCTAAAGACAATGCTACTGATCTTAATGGATACATCACAAATGTTTTGTCTCGGTTTCCCAATGGAGAGAGGTTCAGTATTCCCAGGTTCATATGGATTGAACTTGCATGTGCCTTGGATGATGTTAGGAGGAGGCTACCTTATGCTCCTTATTTGCAGTTTGTGATTGAGAGGGTCACTGGGATGAGATATCACAAGGATTGTGAGCACACCATGTGTGTGATTAAGAAGACTAGAGGAGGTGCACCACCAGCTACTGCTCCACCAGTTCCACCTGCTACAGGTGGTGGCACGTCTCACAGGCAGAGGGATGCTCCAGAGGGTTCTCGCTCTCGCTCACATGTCAGGTCCAGGAGTGGGAGGAGGATGAAGAATCTTGGAGAATGGATCAAGGCCATCTTTACTACGTGCACTTATCAGGCCAGGATCACCTATGAGGAGCAGATGTCTAGCAGAGAGGCCGTTGCAGGAGCTAGGGAGTTGCAGGGACTTTCACCACTTCCTCTAGTGGAGATTCCTCCAGTGTTCCCTAACCTGCCACATCTGTCAGCTTCTAGTGATGAGGATGATGATGATGATGATGAGATCAGAGAACAGGGTCAGTGGGACAGTTCTCAATGGGCTCCTTGTGATCGTGTGTATGGCAAGAGGACACATCGTCAGCAGCAGCAGCAGGAGGATGAGGAAGAGATTGCATGGCCGTCTGCAGCTGCACCTCCACCTCGCCGTTCAGGCCGTCAGCGTGCTCCGTGCTTCACTCAGACTACACACCGGGCTGGGCGTGCCGTGTTCTACAATGATGATGAGGATATGGAGGAGTGATTGGTTCCCCTTCTCTTTTTGGCGCTTGATGCCAAAGGGGGAGAAGTTTAGGGGGGGGCAAATTTTTTTCGCTGCAATTTTGAGCTTCATGTCATATCCGTTGAGAGTTAGTTTATTAGCTTGTGAGGTTGAATGTCGCCGCAAAACTCTATCTTATGTAATAAGGCACTAGTTTGACTCTATTTATGTTGGATATGGACATGTATTTGTGGATTTCGATTTAGGTTATTTTATTTATGTGCCTGTGTTGTTTTAGATCTGTTGTTTCTTGTGTAGAAACCTTGTTGTTACTTGACTGTTATAGCTAGGGCGGCAGTGTCGCCCCTTGCTACAACAGCCAGGGTTGAGTGCTTTTATTTCATATAAACTGTCTTATGCATCTCGTCTTATCCTGTGACACATATTTTGAGCACCCCACAGCAAGCATGGATGTAGGGGGAGGCCCCAAATCACTTTGAATATGTGAAACTTGGTTTATAATACCAATTTAAGAATTCAAATCTCAATTCACATATTCAGGGGGAGTTCTCTACACCCATGATTGTATATCTTAGATTTATGATTATTCTTTTGTAAGCTTGAATTGGGTTGTCATCAATCACCAAAAAGGGGGAGATTGAAAGTGCAATCAGGCCCTAAGCGAGTTTTGGTGTTGATGACCGCTTAATTCAAGAACTAATGAGATCTATTGAGATGACAAGCAGGTACTAACAAAAAGAGGAAAGACATAGAGAAGGTGGAGGTACCCCAGTTCCTATGGTGGCTACTCTACTCATCAAAGGTTTAAATTCATTTATGGTTTGAATTTGAGTATAGGTATGTCGTACTATTAAGGGGGATTCTAGTGTTGTTTGGTCAGATGTGAATCACATGCTGAAATCTATATCTCAGACATGCACTCAGCTAACTCAGTGTCCAGGCCAAAACTCTCTTCTAGTAGATACACTGAGCTAGGGCGGCAGTGCCGCCCTTCTAAGGCAGAAGTGTCGCCCTCTATTTCCAGCGAATTTCCTTGACTGTAAATAGTCGCTGGAAAGCTCTCCACCTCACCAGTTCAGTACCCTTTCGTCTTCCTCGCAATCCGACCGTTTGAAACAGAACTCTCTCTCCCTTTCTCTCACTCCATTGTTGACCTTCACCCTTCAAGCAATCCTACACTTCCAACCATAGATTCTTGAGGGAAAAGGCAGCAAAACACTCCTAGAGAGCGGATCTACTACATCCCAAAGTCTAAGAGCTTGTGGTTCTCGTTTGGCCGGCGGTGCTAGGGTTTGTTACCCTTTGAGCTTGCTCCTAGCCGGGTAGGCGTCGCCCTAGAGCTAGCCCCTTGTTTGTGGCAGCCTAGGGAGGTTTGTAATCGATGTGTGGAGATAAGGAATTATCCCTCATCTCAAGGATTCACTTCCTTGACTTGAGATTGAGTTGGAGTTGCAAACCTCCTAGCTTTTGTGGCACCTCAACAACGTGGACTTAGGCAAGCCTTTGTGACGAGCTGAACCACGGGATAAATCATTGTCTCTTGTGTGCTGGTCTCCTAGCATTTGGTTCTTGGAATATTTCTTATGCTAGGGTTTGTGTTGACGATTCGAGGAAAGAAGTTATTTTTGTGGCTATTCACCCCCCTCTAGGCTATTTACGTTTCCTAAGATCCTACAATTTCTATCTTGGTAAGTTAGCTACCAAGGAAGACTTAGTCTGCTTTGCTGTCCTTCTTTTATGGTAAAAAAGCAACAGTTCTATCACTTCCTCACCTATATATTAACTCTATGCGGAATCTGTTTTTATGTTGTTTTTTTTGCTTTCCTCTCCGGATCGGATCATGTGCTAGGCTGGTAATATAGGTTCTCTAAACTTCGGATCGATCTTCCTATTTGTTATTGCTTAATTATGTTTGATATTAGTATTAAAAATAAATACATTTGATAGTGATAACTTCATTTTAATCTTGGTTAGCTATCACTTCATCTACTTTTTTATATGTTAAATGATTTTGAGATAGTATATTTCGTTTGCTATATGAATCTGAAATACGTGCATGTCACAAAAAAAGAATTTGCTCTACATGTAAAATATGTGCATTAGCACATTCAAGAAAAATAATTTGCTTTGAATTTGTCTCCCTCTAACTACCGGATAATAGAGGGACTTATATATATAACTCGTGCTCATACGAGTTAGAATAGTCCTTGTCTAACAATACAGAGTCCGATTCCAAAACATATTGAACAACTTCTTATGGTAACCTAGCCTAGATAAGGAGGAGTTATAATCCTAATATAAATAGTTTCTTATCTGATTCTAGCCTAGATAGCGAGGAGTCATAATCCTAATATAAAATAGTTACTTATCTGATCGTGAAGTCCAGTTCTAAAAAAAATACATTGGACAAGTTCCTAAAATAACGTGAGGAATACACTAATATAAATATAAATAAATAGATCCTTCTCCGATATTGAGTGATATGAGTAGAAATAGTAAACCAAATTAAATAGAGAAAATTATTTTAACATAAGGTCCGGCCCATTCTCTCCTTATAATAAAGAGAGAAACGACACGACTAAATTCTCGACGGTCTTGGATGGTCAGAAAAATTGAAAATTTTCTACACCCATTTTTTTAGTATGGTCTTCTCCAACTAATTTTTTGAATCTACCGTTTCCGAAGTCAATAAGAAATCGGACACACACGTAGATAGAAAGAAAAGAAAAGGCAACGTACATGACGTGGGAGTCCTGATTTGCCTCAAGCATGAGTCCAGTTTGGATTGACGTGAGAGTCCTGGTTTGCCTCCACGCGTAAGTCCAGTTTGGATTTAGATTTGATTTGCATGTGTGTACATATAAGTCTGAGTTTACGTCCAGATTTTGTGTGCGTGGTGTTTCGAATCCGCTTCAATCCTTCTGTTTTGTCTTCTCGTCATATTTTCAACCAAAATCGAGATGCAATAGGATCATATCAATACAAAAATTAAAGAGCTCAGCGATGGGAAGCAACTTGACAACATTCAGCTTCTCATGTCGTGCAACAAACAAATCTCGTCGAAGACACCTGTTGATTCCGGGATACCCTACGCTCGATCAATTGACCACAGATCGATCAAATATAATACAACCAACAAAGATCAAGTTAATCGGATGCCCACTACCTCAACTTCACCTCATCTCGCAAAATCACAGCGCACCGACCATGGAGTTCCCTAATACAGGTGGCGTGTAGTACACCTCGATCGGCCACGCAGACGGCGCAGGTTCTCTGATGCGAGCAGCGCACGACGTACCTCCGTTTTGGCAGTGCTTGGGTGTTGGGCCGGGGCAGTGGCCGAACGATTGGGATTTGATTTCGCTTTTGGTTTTAGCCCAACTTTCAATCGATTTTGATTTGCTTCTGTAGCGTAAGTCACTGGTTCCTTGCTTCTGTGACTCTATCCACATTCACCAAGTTCGTGTCATCTCTATCTTTTTTTGTTTTTGATATGTATCCTTCTTTTCGTTGCTTACATTAATATATTACTTTTTTATATTTATTTTTTTCGTTGTACGACGGTGTGTCGTGTAGTGCCACGGCTGTACGAAGACGCACAGGTCACTGATGACTTCGCACAGTGTATCTAGCTCACGGATGGCAGGTTCTACGAGCCTCACTGGTGTTGGATGGACGTGATCGAGTCGATCAATAAAAAGGTTCGGAAAGTTAAAAAAAAAAAAAGGACTTGGACGATGGCGTACATCGTCGGTGTCCCGTGAAATCAACATCGCACGGTGGGCGACGGCGTCTGAGAATCTCCATGATCTGGTTTCATCTAAAAGGAGAACGAGGGTGTCTCCATGTCGAACGCTTGTCTTGGAGATTCTATGTGACGACGACGGAGTGATGAGTAAAGAGCGATATCTATGTGAAGACTGGTGACCAAGGACAGGCTACCGAGTATTGGGCGACGTCTATGTGAAATTATTTGCATATGACAGCCATGTGTGGCCGCAAGGCGCGGGACTTGGGACTTGGCGTGTTTGTGCATTGTTTCAAGGCTCGACATCCATGCCAAGGCGCATCGTCATGGAGCACGCCCCCATCCGAATCTCGTAACGGAACGCCAGAGCAAGCAACCGCGAAGAGAACTGCTAGCACAGTGGCACAACACAGGTAACCTCTTTTCTCTGCTCCTTGTTGATTGGCTAAATATAGAATAATTTTACTCCTGTTGCAACGCACGGACATGTTTTGCTAGTAAAAATAAAAAAATACAAAACTCGGCTATGATGACATGACATCGAGACTAGAGAGGTAGAAGGCGTTTTTTAGCCGTTTAGACTCGCATGATCTGGGCTTGAAGCCCTTGTGGAGTGCAGCCCATCGATTAGAACATGACAGTCGCGGCCCAATCCGCGTGCGTTCCTATGTACGCGCGGATCGCCAACGGATGGGCTTTCCCCCTGTCTCTCGCGCATATCTGCTGCTCTGTCCCCTGACGACTGGCCTTGGCCTGGCGGCTGGCGCCAGCTAGAGCGTCGCCGTCCGGCCGGGGAAGACCGCTGGCCTCTCGCCGTCGCACTTCCCAGGTGCGCCCCGCTGCCTGTGTGGTCACTTGTGAATGGTCTGTCCGCGGCCGCGGGCGTGCGCGCGTCGACTTCACTCCACATCAGGGGCGGTCGGTGCCACGCGAAACGCGGCCGGGCAGCGCCAGTGTCGGCGCGTCACGAGCTGGTTTTTCAGGCTCATAATAATATACTAACGAATGGGCGCTGGACGTGCCTCGTCCTCTGGGCCTGGGCCGATGATTGCCGATCAGCCTGCTCGCTCCATCCGTCCGTCCGTCCGTCCGTTGATAATGGATTGCTAGCTAGCAGCTGCATTTTAATTTAATTTGCCCCCGTTTGTTTGCTACACAGACACAGAGCGATAATGACCCCGACGTGACGCGCGGCCAAACAATGCCACATCATGCCCGATCGACCTGCTTCGCACGCAGGAGCGTACGTACTCCAGTTTAGAGTGATAGTCGGTGCTGGGTCGCTTTCCACGCTCTCAATCAAATCCTGCTGTTTCTTCCCTTTCATTCAACGAGTCGTCGACGTTTGTACGTACTACGGGCCTTAGAAAACGAACGGCACACGTACCTGCGCTGCGCTTTCTATCTAGTGCTCGAAACTGCCGTCTCGTCCGTAAAGGGGACATGGCCATGTTACGCACAGCTCAATGGAACGCACGAAATAAAAAAAAGGAGACGATGATATCGTATCAAGTACAGAGTAACGACTACTCCGTAGTGGGGATCAATTAATTGTACTGTACATTATTTGAGTTCAGTGTGGAAATTTACGCGCTCTATATATGAAGTGTCCGGTACTTACTTCAAATTGTGAGATTTTGTGTCAGCGCATAATAATAATAATAATAATAATAATAATAATAATAATAATAATAATAATAATAATAATAACAATAAATTAAATATGGCAAAACCTACGGTACATGTATAGCTAGACGACAGAATATATAGCTTATTAATTAATTATTAATAACTTATTCTGCACAGGTTCGGAAATAAAGGGGGAAAATATAACAACATCGTTTTGCTACAAGAAGATTAATCAATTGCTCGATACCGGCTACGCGTACGCGCGAGCGACGTTGATCCTGATCGTACTAGCGTAGTATAGAACGAACGAACGCCCGTCGTCGTCGTCGCAATTAACTCAGACGTCGACAGTGCAGTCTGTGGGGTGAGTGAATTTGAGGGAGACGGTGGTGTTGACGCCGGCAGGGACGACGGACGACGCGGCGGTGCTGGCGGCGAACACGCCGCCGGCGCCGATGACGGGGCTTCCGCTGGTGGCGAGCAGCGCGGGGCAGTTGACGAAGAGGTGGTATCCGCCAGAGACCCAGCTGCCGACCTTCCACTTGACGCGGCCGTCCACCTTGACGTGGAGCAGCACGTATCCCGCGGCGATGTCCTGCTTCATGGCGTCCGCCACGTACTGCGCCACGGGCACGGCGTCGCCCGACATGACGGGCGACCACACCGACGAGTCCTTGTGGCCCTGGTAGATCGCCGGCATCGACACCGGGATCGTCACCGGCTCGTCGCGGTACGTCGTGAACGCGTCCAGCGTCTTGTAGTACACCCCCACACGCTCGTTCGGGTTCCGCGACGCGATCGTCACCTGGGCAACCCGGCACGTACGCACGGTCAACATTAGCTGGTTTATCGGCCGACAATTAGCGGAAAATTAAAGGCGGCTATATATGTACCTGGAGGTTGAGGGAGATGGCCGGGTCGCTGAGGTCGATGGACCGGAGCTGCAGGTCCTGGAGGTAGAAGGACGGCTTGGAGGGGCGCAGAGCCAGGTAGATGACGAGCACGATGAAGCCGACGACGGCGAAGAGCGTGAGGATGCAGGCGGCGATGGAGCCGCAGCAGCGGCGGAGGACCCAGTCGCGGTGGTGCTTCTCCTTGCTCATGGCGAGAGCGAAACCGACGACCTGCCCTGCTGCCGTGCTGGACTACTGGGACTGGGACTGGGACTGGGAGCTCAGCTGCCTCCTCTGCCTTTGCTACTAGCTCGCTTAGGACTGTGCGCGCATGTGGGCAGTGGGGAAACTAAAGAAGTGTGGCGCGAGTGGGAGTGGCCTTTTAATTACTCCATCCAACCGGTACACTAATAAACTACTAGTACGACTAGTAGAATAAGAAAGAGGTATGGTGAGGTGCGTGTTTTTAAAAGGGACTTTTGTTTTGGGCTTATTGGGGGGGGGGGGGGGGGGGGGGGGGGGGGGGGGGGGGGGGGGGGGG